>CM064531.1:38381464-38919756 GCA_032716605.1 Paralithodes platypus | reverse complement strand
TACACCACCGAGGCTCCACATAATGATTACGATGTTCAACTTTATTGTCCTTATTATTCAGCGAACATGGGGTCCTTGTTTGAATGGGTAATTAGGATTAACATGGAAGATGTACTAAGTTCAATGACAGCCAAAGACATAGGACAAAATATCTTGCATAAGAAATTTATTTTCAGAGAAGATACAGTCAAGCACGGGTTGTAATTATGTGGCATAGGTTACTGAGTACTATAGGAATATCAAGAATAATAGACAGGTGAAGGGGATCTGGCTATCTTGAGCCAATCAGCCTTCTGCAGAATCCTGTTAACGTATGTTCTTATAATATCATTCCCTTACCCCCCCTGTTTCTCCAATATTAATAAACATTACCCTTTGTATCATCATTCATTTCATTGGAGGTGTTTGGTGTTGTGGTGAAGTTAATACAAAATAGAATATCTACAAATGAGTACAAAGGAAATCAAGCAACACCATATCCAGCAACCCCTCAAGGTTGCTTGCCCTCCAAAACACTGATGGTCAAGTGTCCAAACAGTTGATTAGAGTGGGATTAGGGACAAATTGTTATGACTGAGGTTTAAATATATCAGGGTTCTTATTCATTGGACTAGTAATGGCATAAATGCTACAACGGAAAGCGCTAGATCCAACCTCTGATGTATATTCCCAGTGAACAAAGACCACAAATACTCTCCAGAGTTCTATATGCTATAATAGGTTATCAAACTCTCAATAAATGTGCATCTACTCTAGGCTTAATGTTATGTGAAAACAGCCTATTACTACCTATAACCGAAGGTGCTTGGTTATGGTATGCAAAGTAAGGTGGTAAAAGACGTTACAGCTTACGTTACTTTAATCAATAAATGTCAGGCACTCCTGCATAAAAAAAAGTGCACTAAAGTCCTTCTACACCAACAAGGAATCTTCTTTAAATGTTAGATGCTATCAAGATGCTCGAATCGGAAATGGAACCCAAAAAGGCAGGCAGCGGAACAATGCTCGTGCAGGCTATACACACAAAAAGGCAGGAGATATAATGCAGTCGGAGCCAAGAATATCCTAAACGCTACAACAATAATAATAATCGCCACGACAATGCAGTATTCCTATCAACAAAAAGATCCTAAGTCGTTTGTGTCTCAATACATCAAACTAGGCTGCGAAATGCTTGTGTAATCATAAACGGGTATGCATAATAAGAGTAATTGGTTTAGTATACTTAATGTCTACTATGACTGATAAAGTCTAGCTAGAGTCAATGATACGAGATACTGGTGCGCATGGCATGCCGCATAGCCTAGTGCAAATCTCAAGTCTGTGCATCAAGTATTACGCTATTGTGAAGGGTAGCTCTCTTGAGAAACCTTAATACCGAAGTATTAAGCGTTCTCCTGGCGTACCTCAAAGACAAACAACCGAGCTCAGAACAGTGCAGAATGGTATAGGCAAAAAGCCCTCATTCGTGCATGCTCTACTCTCAATGGCACACAGACTAGAATTTACCCAATCAACTCCAGTGCTCAGGTATGTCGTGCAGCTTTTAACTAAAGCCAGGACCCATTGGAAACAATACCTTATAGTATCAGACTCCTAGTCTAGCATTATCTAATCTAGCAGAACACTAATAATTATAGGAAGCGATACCAAACAATATGAATGCCAACCAATGCTTCGTGATCAACTTATCTTAACAACTAACATACATGGGTTATCTAAGACCTTAACGCACAATACAACTGGCCAGCATAAAGCTGATTATGCAGAGTTAACCAGAGGGGGTATAATATTAATAAAAGGTGGTGAAAGATATGGAAAATGAGAGAGATAGGCAGAGGAAAAGGTTCTCAGGTGCAGAGAGGGGGATAGGTATCAAAGGGATAAGAGGGATGTGTTCTAGAAACCAGATCTGAGGGAGAGAGTGGCAAGAGAGCTGTATATATACTAGCACTAGCTCGCACCGCGTAAGCAAAGCGGTAACAAGTCCTCCAGCCAATCCCAGAGGCCCACCAACCATGACGTCACCAAGCATGGTAGAAAACTCCTCCAACCAATCCCCAAGAGGCCAGCCAGCCGTGACGTCATCGAGCATGGCAAAAAACACTGCGGGCCTCCTCTCACTCTGTTCTACTCTCTCTCTCTCTCTCTCTCTCAAATCCTATCATTACTACTTAATGATAAAACATATACTTTGCAATTAAATATATAAAGCCTTGACATGGGCGAAAACAAAGAGCCTTTCTGGACTGCCCATGACACGAGCTTTCATATGAAATAAAGCACACAATAATACATCAAATGTAGCCACATCCACTGCCCTGGCGATCCTAGCGAGTCACTGTAGGACAAGCCATGCGGTTCTAACGGAGTGGTTAACGTCACAAAATGGAAAGGGAAGTCTGCCCTGGAACAATTGTCCGTGGTAGGATTAGGAGATGATAGTAGGGGACAGTTGTTAGTAATATAATAGAGGAAGAAAAAAACCACACTTTATTCAATTACAAATGCAGTCAGTCGTGGATTTAAGGCAAGGTGTTTGTCTAGGCGAAGTTTAAAAGAATCAACGGTGCTGCAGTCTATAACATCTCAAGGAAGCCCATTCCACAAGTTGACAACTCGATTGAAGAAATGACCAGATGCGCCAACCTTTAGTTGTCACGAAGGAGCAGGTGGTTGCCGCAGTGATTTCATTCCCAGCAGGCTCAGCCGCGGGCCCAGATGGTATCCGACCCGCCCACCTCAAAGGCCTCTTGGGTCAGGGATCAGGAGCTGCTGGGGAGGCACTCTTGGAAACCCTCACCAAATTCATCAACATGGTGTTAAGAGGGGAAGTACCCGACTGTGCCACACCCCTATTTTTTGGGGCATCACTCTGTGCACTGGGAAAAAAAGATGGCGGTTGTGGCGCCCAATAGCAGTAGGGAACACCTTCCGCCGCCTTGCCACAAAGGTGGGTTTGAAACCACTCTCGAATGGCCTAGGTCAACACTTAAGACCAGTTCAAGTAGGTTTCGGAACTCCAGGGGGGTGTGAAGCTGCTGTACACGCAATCCGCACCTACCTCAGCCAAGCCCAAGAAAAACGAGTGCTTCTAAAGATTGACATGCGGAATGCATTCAACAGCATTCGCAGGGATGTCTTCCTCCGTGCAGCTCAAGAACACATCCCCACTCTGTACCCCCTACTTTGGCAGGCTTATTCCAAACCTTCAATCCTGATTTTTGGCGAGACGGTAATCCCATCAGCGACCGGGTTACAGCAGGGAGATCCAGGTGGTCCTGCTCTTTTCTCAATAGGGGTGGATGCAGCAGCTAACAAAGTAAGGTCAGAACTGAATGTATGGTACCTGGACGATGCAACCTTGGGTGGGTCAGTAGAGAATGTTCTAACCGACCTAAATAACATCGTAACTGACCTCGGCCAGGCCGGGCTAGTGATAAATGACACCAAATGTGAACTTGTCCTCCTCAACCACACACATGAACAAGGAGAAGAGACTCAGGCCCTGTTTCGAGACATATTGCCAGATGTAAAGATCCTTCAGGAGAACCAGCAAACCCTATTAGGTTCCCCACTAACTCTGGCAGCAATCCCACCAGCACTTCAAGTTAAAAGGGAGGAGCTTCAACGTCTCGTGAGTCGCCTGATACACATCGATGCCCACTCAGCTCTGACCCTGCTCAAGAACTGTTTCTCCATCCCAAAACTCCAATACCTCCTGCGCACATCGATGACTTACACGAACAATGGTGGCCTCCAAGAATTAGACAGCATATTCCGAGAAGCAGTGACCAGCATCACCAACGTGGAATTTAAAGAACGGGCCTGGACACAAGCCACCCTTCCTGTCCGCCTCGGGGGCTTGGGCATACGTAGAGCCTCCCCAGCCTTTATCTCTTCCCTCATCGCGACCAACGACCTTGTAGTGTCCATCCTTTCTTCTCAATCCGGAATGACACTTAATGGGGACGTAACAGCAGCGATTAACACCTGGAAGGGAAGTACAGGAGTAGAGGAGGAGCCTCAGGGTACCTCCAGGAGCAAACAGAAAGCGTGGGATACCATCTCGGCGAAGAAAACTCAAGAAAATCTCCTAACCAATGCAGACCAGGTTGCAAAAGCACGCCTCCAGGCAGCCGCCCGTTCGGAGAGTGGCTTGTGGGTACACGCCATCCCCATCCCACCTCTTGGAACTCACTTGGATGCTGAAGCGCTCCGGGTTGCCATCGCGCTCAGAGTGGGTGCGGCAGTTTGTCACCCACACACTTGCAAGTGTGGTGGGGGGATGGATGCTCAAGGTCACCATGCCTTGTCATGTAATTACAACGCAGGCCGCCTGCCAAGACACTCTGCACTAAATGATGTCATAAAACGGGCCCTGCAGAGTGCTAACCGAGCATCAATCCTCGAACCACATGGACTTCACAGAGAAGACAGCAAACGGCCAGATGGGATGACCACTTTCCCTTACAAGAATGGCCGGTGCCTCGTGTGGGATGCCACATGTGTTGACACTTTCTCCACAACCAACATCGCCAGAAACGACGACGAAGCAGGTGAAGCCGCCCGGATAGCAGAAAATAAAAAGCGAGAAAAATATCAAGCCATCGCCAGAAATCATCAGTTTGAGCCCCTGGCATTCGAAACTTCAGGAGTCTTCGGCCCTACCACCCTTAAGATGGTGAATGAAATAGGCCGTAAAATCAGAGAAGTTTCAGGAGAACCCCGGGAAACCATCTGGCTCAAGCAAAGACTAGGGATGGCTATCCTCCGGGGCAATGCCACCAGCGTCATGAGCTCAGTTCGACAGGACTGGGTCATGCCACTGTGTGAGGCCCGGCAGGAGTGGTGTATCCGTAGTCTTTCCACAGTAGGGTAAAACAAAACATAAACTTTATTTGTATGTAACATGTGTGATGCACATAAATAAAAGGGGATGTGTCGGATGGTTGAAAGCCACAGTTGCTGGCACGTTTGGGGCTAGCAACACGTATTATGAAAAACATGTATCCTCCTTCATTCACTGTCCCCCCCTTCACTCACTCAACCCCACAATTTGCCGGAGGATAACAGGTTTTTCACAATACGTAGACGGAGGTCTTTTTAAAAAAAAATAAAAAATTGAAGAAGAAATTCTTAGACTCGTGGGAGTTAAAAGCTTTCCCAATAATTTTGCAACCGTTCCCCCGCGTGTCATTTGAATGGGCAATAGTGACATTTTTATTACAGTTCATATTGTCTATGCCTTTGATGATTTTGAACACTTGAATAAAGTCGCCTCTTAATCTACGCTGGGTTAAAGAAAATAAATTTAATTCTTTAACCCTCCCGCATTCGGTAACTTAACCCTCTCCGACATATGACGCGATTTGAGCCTATTGGGGACACTTTAAAGCCTTTGTTACCATCAGGGGTATTTAGAAACCTTTAGTTTAATTACTTCAACCTCTGCAGTTGTCTTTGAGTTAGCTGTGGGCAGAAAACTAATTTTGGAGAGGAAATTATAAGAGTGAGAGAACTCTATTTCTTATTGCTAATCTGGCAACCTATGCATCATAAATGTGTGAGAGGGTTAAATATGTAACTTATGGTAAGGCCTTCTCTAATTTGCCATGAAATATCAGGCTGGGCGAGTTTTCGAAGCCTTGTGTTTTTCTGTATTTTCATCCACCAGAATGCTGTTTATTGTGATGTATCATATGTCAATGGAAAGAGGAATATTTATAGTACATGATAAAACAAACAAAAATGTAAATAAATCGAAATATGAAAGTGTAAATGAGTCCGGAATACAATTATTTCCCATGCAATTGTCTTCACACCATCCTAGCTATAAATTGTGAGTGATGACCATATATTTTTGTTTTGCTCAAATAATAGTATTTGTTCTCCTCTTTCCAAATCTGAAAACAGAAATTGTTTATCTTCAATAGTTCTCAAGCAGTGACCGAAAAAAACAAATATGATTTTGATTTATATGGTTTATAACATTTTCGATTTATTTCGTTGCTACGAAGTGTATGGTTTTAAATTTAGGCTGTATGAATACGAAAAATAATGCTGATGAGTATAAAACAAACTAGAAGTTCCTAGGACAAATACTTTTTGCGCTATGAATATTTGAAATGAAGAGCCAAAATGCTAATATTTACGCTTCACCCATCTCTGTTCCGGCAATGCTAGCTGGGTTCCGAGCTGTTCCCCACCTCGTGGTTGCGTTATTTGCTAGGATACGCATATAACTGTTTATATCACCGTCATCGGAAAATTATGCTCTTACTAATGGTGATAACTAAAATAATATAGCGTAATTGGTTCGCGAGGTATGCGCAATTGTTTCCATGCAGTGACCGAAAAAAAAAAATGATTTTGATTGATATGGTTTATAACATTTTCGATTTATTTCGTTGCTACGAAGTGTATGGTTTTAAATTTAGGCTGTATGAATACGGCAAATAATGCTGATGAGTATAAAACAAACTAGAAGTTCCTACGACAAATACTTTTTGCGCTATGAATATTTGAAATGAAGAGCCAAAATGCGAATATTTACGCTTCACCCGTCTCAGTTCCGCCCAGGCTAGCCGGGTTCCGAGCTGTTCCCCACCTCGGCGTTGGTTTATTTGCTCGGATACGTATATAACTGTTTATATCACCATCATCGGAAAATTATGCTCTTTCTAATGGTGAAAACAAAAATAATATAGCGTAATTGGTTCGCGAGCTATGCGCAATTGTTTCCATGCATTGTTATTGTTATGTAAATATATGAGAATGTTTATTCAGTTATATATCTTTGCCAGAATGTACAACACTTATATATATATATATATATATATATATATACAAGGTGTCAAACAAAATATAATGAATGGTAATAAAAATATGTGTATGTGTGTGTGGGTATCTATATATACTGTATATATATATATATATATATATATATATATATATATATATATATATATATATATATATTCTGACATACGGAGCCCTGTATGTTAATTTAAGAGTTAGAATTAGAGTTGAAGGAGTGTCAAACTACCCAAGCGGCGAAGCAGACTAGCGAGCGAACCAGCGAGTGGAACCCCTCGCCCGCATACCAGCAAACAAGCCTTCACACCTGCGTGGTCATAGGGGACCCTGCAAACTACTTCGATGACCCGACGCTATGACGTATGATCGACGCCAGGAGCCCCGATTGGACCAGGCACCAGCTATGCAACTCGAGGAGCTCTGATAGGGGCGTGCACCATCACTCGCCTCCTGATTCGTTCCTACACAATCATTGTTCAGTATATAAGACCCGAGTTGTGGGCATTCAAATCAGTCTCATTTGGAGTTGGGGAAGGTGAACTTGCAGCTGGAGGAAGACGGGGTGAAGTATTATAATGGGGTTGTGACTGTCAGTCAGATTATATAAGTGTGTGTTAAGTGTGTTCGGTGTAAACACTTACGTGATGTTGGTTAGTGAGATATGTGATTGGGAATTAACGTTGACGCTATTATTATGTACTTAACTATTTTAGTTGACTAACTTGTGGACTAAAGCAACTCTTTAAGTAATTGGGTTATGATGAAAGTAATACTATTGTTTTATATTAATACTTACGAGTTCTTTCATTTTCTTTTAATTAAGCTTACATTGCTTAACGGTGCTTAGTACGGTGATGCTATTGTCTCATATTAGTAATATCGCCTTAGACGAACATGGCTGTGTTAATATTACTTCTAGTGATTTCCTAAGCCGAAGAAAATTCTTTTAGCTTCAAGATATTATTCTTGCTTTTCATATTATTTGAGTGAGACCTGAATCGAATCTATGAAGCGATCCTGTTACTTAATTTACTCATAATCAAACCTCAATGTTACGTGGTTAAGAAATACATTTAACTAATTATTAAATATATATATCTAACTTTTTATGTGACTTTGATATAAATCCTGATGATAATAATAATAATATAATACTATTAACGTAAGACAAGAACCAAGAATAATTACATTAAATATAAATAAAAGGACATATAAGAAAACTATCTATTCATTTCAAATAGGGTAAGAGACAGAAATATTCTTACTTTAATATTTATCTTTCAAGACTTTTTATAGAAGTAATAGACCTTCTTTAGATATACTTCTTCGGTTCATAGCCTACTAAGCTTCGGTTAAATAATAATTCTTTATAAATACTACATGACTTTAATTAGTTTCAGTATTTTTCATAATTAAAGAGTATCAGTCAATAAAGGATACTAAGTCCTAAGATCCAAAAGGAAAGGAAGCAACAACAGAAAATAATTGTATTAGATTTTACTTTTGTTTTGCCTTCAGCTGACTGATACCTTAATATATATCTCTGTGCTATCTAGATTCATCAAGTTAACCACTTGAGGATCAAGATACGTAACAATATATATATATATATATATATATATATATATTTATATATATATACCCGGTATATATATATATATATATAAATATATATACAGTATACATACAAGGTGTCATAAATATATATATATATTTATGTGGTATATATATATATAAAATAAATAAAATAAAAATATAAATAAAATGAAGTAAATAAAATAAAATAAATAACAACAGTAATAAATAAAATAAATAAAACAAATAAATATATAAATAAAATAAAAATATAATAATAATATAAATACTCAAAATTCAAAATAAAGCTATTAGATTAATCAATAACCCTGCAATCACACAGGACCTTCCTACATTATCCATACGAAGAAACGTTGCATCCCTTGCATTATTCTACAGATATTTTCACAGCAATTGTTCCGAGGAACTTGCTTCAATTGTGCCGCCTCTCCACATCTTTCCCCGTAGAACTAGGGCAGCAGAGAGCACCCATGAATTTACACTTTCTCCTCCACAATGCAGAACTTCTGCTTATCAGAATTCATTTATCCCCAGAGCTACTACTCTTTGGAATTCACTTCCCTCGAATTGCTTTCCACAAACTTACAATCTACAAATGTTTAAATCCAGTTGTTACAAATATGTTATGAATGGAGGATGCCTTTAGGCACATGGACCTTTTTGTTTTATCTTTTTTTTTCCTTCCTCCGTTCATTGTCTCTTAAAAAAAAAAAAAAAAAAAAAAAAAAAATCTAATTTTAATTGGTTGGAACCACTGGGTTTGTCAAGCATTTTTCTCTCTTTCCATTAATCTATTTCGGGCCCATTAAGGGTCCTTTAAAAAGTCTGGGTTGTTTCTGGAGCAGTCTTCACCACCTCATAGCCGGCCAATATGTCTTCTGGAAGTCTTCAGTCCCATCTACTCCTTGTCGCCCCTCTTGAATTGCTTGGCTAATAGTGTGTTAGCTAGCAATATGACGACAAGCACCAGGATACTGATGGTGTATCTGGTCAGCAGTGGAAAGTTGTTGTAGGCCAGAGGTGGACGTTATTGGTGTGTGGTAAGCAAGCTGGTTGGCTGGAGCAGGTTTGGCCAAGCTCCCATCACTGTACAGGTGAGGGAGAGGTAGAGAGTTGCTGGCTGGCGAGCCGAGTGGAGTCCGTGACGTGAGTGCCGTCTGCAGCCCCCCCCCCCCCCCTTTATAGCTCTGCCTCACAATTTGGCGTGCTGTGATTGGTTGAGCAAGCCGCCCGGGCAGTACTTTCCCTAGCCGCGCATTTTGAAGGTTTCTTTCTCCCTCCTCAGGTCTTCTTTCTTCGTAATAAGTCCCAGGGAGATGGTTCGAAAGGTCTAGTAGTGGCTTACGGGAGTATGGGGCTTGCACTGATGTTATAGACCTATTGCAACTTGAAGAAACGGCCTGTGGACTGTGGAGGGAGCGAGAACGATTTGAAAAGTGGAGATGTGTGCGCGGCTGGCTCGGTCTTAACGTGCTCCGACAACGGAGGCTTCTGATTGGCTGCCCGGGCAGGTGTGGCAAAGTTGTGGGAAATGTCAAACTCAGCTGGTTTAAAGGAATGGTGATTTGCAGCATGTTGATTGGCTGGCACGATTCTTACTTTAGTAATAATAATTAAATACTAATAATAACAATATTATTATAAATAATAATAATCAAAATAATAATACTAATACTAATAGTAATACTAATACTAATAATACAAATAATAATGATAATAATAATACACCTCCCAAAGTGTTATTACTGGGAGGATTAGTCTATAATTGGCGCTGCCGACTGGGAGGCTCTTCGGCAGTACTTCTTTGATTTCCCATGGAATGATTTCTGCTTCCATGGCCGAGGACCCTCGGAGAGTGCTGAACGCATTACCGAGGTAATCCTATCGGGCATGGAAGCATACATTCCATTCTCTTTCTCTCAGACTAATGCTAAAAAATCTTGGTTTACTCACGCCTGTTCTACTGCTGTCCGCAAAAAGGAGGAAGCATTCAAACGGTACCGACGCCTTAAAACTCAAGACTCTCATTTTTCATATGTTTCTGCCCGGAATCAAGCCAAATCTGTTCTTCGACTTGCCAAACACTCTTTCATCAATAATAAATGCACTGAACTATCCAACTCTAGCTCTTCCCAAGCTTTCTGGCATCTAGCCAAAAACCTCTCCAACAATTTCTCTTCCTCGTCTTTCCCTCCCCTTTCCCACTCTGATGGCACAACCATCACTTCTTCCTCTGACAAAGCTAAACTCTTCGCTCAAACTTTTGCTAGAAACTCCACCTTGGATGATTCCGGTGCTATTCCTCCTTCTCCGCCCTCCTCTCTCTTACTTATGCCTAATATACTAATCTCTTCTAAAGATGTACTTTCTACCCTCTCTGGGCTTAACACTAATAAGGCGTACGGTCCGGACGGTGTTCCTCCTGTTGTTCTCAAAAACTGTGCTTCCGTGCTGACTCCCTGCCTAGGCAAACTCTTTCGTCTATCCTCTAACGTCTTCCCTTCATGCTGGAAGTTTGCTCACATTCAACCTGTCCCAAAGAAGGGTGACCGCTCTCAACCCTCCAACTATCATCCAATTGCTCTTATCTCTTGTCTTTCTAAAGTTTTTGAAACTATTCTTGCTTCCAAATTTCTTAAGCATTTCTCTTCTCATAATCTGCTCTCAGATCGCCAGTATGGCTTCCTTAAGGGTCGCTCTACTGGTGATCTTCTTTCATATCTTACTAACTCTTGGTCATCCTCCTTTCGGGACTTCGGTGAGACTTTTTCTATTGCACTAGACATATCGAAAGCCTTCGATAGAGTCTGGCATAAATCTTTAATTTCTAAACTACCCTCCTTCGGTTTCTATCCCTCCATCTGTGCCTTTGTCTCTAATTTCCTTTCCGGCCGTTCCATAGCCGCGGTTGTGGACGGCCATTGTTCACTTCCTCACCCTATAAACTCTGGTGTTCCTCAGGGCTCTGTCCTATCTCCTATTCTCTTTCTAATTTTTATAAATGATCTCCTTAACTGTACCTTAATTCCCATCCATTCATACGCAGACGACTCAACCTTACACTACTCCATTAGTTTTTCAGAACGCCCCAGCCAGCAATCCCTCAACGACAAACGTAATGAAGCCATAGAACTCTTAAATTCCTATCTAAATACTATTTCCAATTGGGGCAGAGAAAACCTTGTTAACTTTAATGCTTCCAAAACCCAATTTCTCCATCTATCTACCTGTCAGGATCTCCCAGTGGACTATCCCTTATTCTTCAACAATACAAAAATCAACCCTTCATCTTCTCTCAATATTCTTGGTGTCTCATTTTCTTCTGCTCTCATTTGGAAGGACCATATTACCAGTCTTGCTAAGGCAGCCTCCCAGAAGCTGGGTGTGCTCAACCGCCTTATGCTCTGTACAGGGGCATAGTGCGCCCTTGTATTGAGTATTGTTCACATGTGTGGGGAGGTTCCTCTCACACCGCTCTCCTAGACAAAGTTGAAAGGAAGGCCTTTCGTATCATTAACTCCCGTCCACTCACCAACTCTCTGCAATCTCTCTCTCTCCGCCGCAATGTTGCATCTCTCTCGCTATTCTATCGCTACTATAATAATCAGTGTTCCTCAGAGCTATCCCAGTGCATACCACCTCCTTTACGTAGGGCACGTGGTACCCGTCTTGCAACTCAATCCCACCCCTACTCTGTGCAACTCTCCAACCCAAGAGTGAAACGTTACTCTCAAACTTTCTTCTACTCAACAGCTGAGCTCTGGAACTCTCTCCCAGAATCAGTCTTTCCCTCTTCCTATGACTTAAATTGCTTCAAACTCCATGTGTCCAGGCATTTTGGCTCGAACGTCCCTTGATTTTGGCCCTGTAACTCTTTCAACTATCGGGGAGGCACTCGCTATAGGCAGTTATGCCTTTTGCCTCCCTCAATCACATAGAAAAAAAAAAATAAGGACGAAAGATAAAGACATATTTAGGTAAACATATATTTACTTAAGTACAACAAAACTTTCTAGGCATATGTACTGTATACAACATATTAGGCATAGGTAGTGTATACAACAAATTAGGCATAGGTTAAAGTAAAATTATTAAAAAGGCGAGCATATGTTCACTATATATTAAATTCCTTTGGTTCCAGTTGACACAATAAATACGATTGGATACTTCGATGTGATCCCTTACTTAGCACACCTTAAGGGGGTAGTGGATATTTATTAATTTATTAATTTATTTTAATAAATTAATTAATATATTTTATAATTCCCTCGCTAGACCTCCACCAAGCTTTAAATAAACACTCCCTAGATCCCCCTTCAAGATAAATTTGTAAAATTTGTCGGTAGAATTAAAGGCTCGATAATGCTCGCCATGAACAAAATCGACACATACTGTAAATGGCACAAAAAGTCTAAAATATTATCAAAGAAATGGGCCGAAAGGTTTCAAAATGGCCAAACTAATGGAACGAACGCCTTGCTTTCTTAAAGCTAATGGGGCTAAGCATGAGGGAGAATAGGGTCCAAAAATTGCAACTACCTCCACCTTAAGAGTTATGTTATCTTCTGTAAAATACTCTGATTGATGTGTTGCTGTTGTTGTCATTGTGTTTATCTATTACTGTTGATGGTTCCGTGCTATACTCTGTTCCAAATAAGTAGGTTAAAACTCTTGAACATTAATCTCTATAACTCACAACACTAACAACTAGAGTAATCGAGCTGATGTTGCTATCATTTGGGAAGGGTCAGCCAGGGAAGAGTTGTAAAAACTTACAGCCCATTAGCTCTAACCCTCTTTTGAGCTATAAGGGTTAGGGTTAACTATTTATGGGCTACCTATTTGGAACAAGGCATAGAGTTGTGTTTATAAATGTGTTGATGTGGTTGAATTGGCTCATGAAACAATTGCTGCTGCTGCTGTTGTTGTTGTTGTACCTTATTGTGGTGGGGATGGTAGGAAGAGGCCCAGCACCACACTAAACAGTAAATAGATGGAGCAAAACCACAGGTTCACCACGTAGCTCTCACACCAGTCTCGCATCACACCTGCAGAGAAAAAGGTTACTCAAGTCTCACATCACACCTGCAGAGATAAAAGTTACTAAAGTCTGGCATCATACCTGCAGATAAAAAGGTCTCAAGACTCGCATCACACCTGCAGAGAAAAAGATTACTCACGTCTCGCATCACACCTGCAGAGTAAAAGGTCACTCAAGTCTCGCATCACACCTGCAGAGAAAAAGGTATCTCAAGTTTCGCAGCACACCTGCAGAGAAAAAGGTCTCATAAGTCTTGCATCACACCTGCAGAGAAAAAGGTCACTCAAGTCTCGTATCACACCTGCAGAGAAGATATAAAGAAATTTGGTATTGAACAAAAACTACTATATAATCACCATTGTTATAGGAGCTCGGTTATTTCACTTCGGGAAATGAGCTACATAATTACTAATATGACAATATTATTATCAGGGAAGACACGAACAGTATCATATGTTAGGATTTCAATTATAAAAAGACGCTTAGACATATATAATATTATGTATTTATTTACATGAGTGATTTTGTATAACTACAAACTTTATAACTACCAATAAAACAGGGAGTGTGTGAGGGAAGGATATTTTTCAGAGCAATGGGAAGTACAGTATGTGGAGGTGAGAAATCTCCAAATGAAAGCTAAAAGTGCAATGCATCAAGGGATAATTATACCAACAGTGATGTATGGGGCTGAGACATTGGGTCTGAGTGTACAAGAGAAAAGAAGGTTGGATGTGATGGAGAGGAGCTGCTTGAGGAGTATGTGTGGAGTGACGCATACATACAGATACAGGAATTAAGAGGTTCGTAGGAGAGTGGGACAACAGGAACCCTTATCGGCCAGAGTGGAAAGAAGGTGGCTGGTTGCTATGCTGGTATGGACATATTGAACGAATGGGTGATGAAAGTCGTACAGGAAGATATATGAGTCAGAAACAAGGGGAAATAGATTGAGAGAAAGGCCACAGGAGAAGATGATGTGAAAAAAGCATTAAAAGATAGAGAAGGTAGAAGAAGATGACGGAAGAACAGGAAGAGAAGTGGTGTTAATAGGAATGAGTGGAGAATGCTTGTGAATAAATGAGTAATAACGTGGTTGTAGGGAGTGTGGGTCGGGTGCCAGTTGGACTAGCTAACAGTGTGTAAGGCACCCGGCCTAGGGAACCGGTTTATATATGATGGGCCCTGCCTGGAAGTATGTGGCCGGGCATTGTGGCGTAGTTTCGCTGTGTGTCTGCCTGCTGTGATCGGTACCTCAGCAGGAGATCTGGGACCTGGAGACCCTTCATGGTCCTTGGTCTCTGGGTCTTCTCTTGGGCGACCTACATATGTGTGAATGTTCTATTATTATGTTATTTTGGTGTTTTTGTTCGGACTCAAAAAAGGATAGAGCTAATGGCCTGTAACTTTCTACACTTATTCCCTGGTTGACCCTTCCCAAATGATAGACAGCTTAGCTCGATTACTCTAGTCGCTTGTGTTGTGAGTATAGAGGTTGATGTTCATGATTTGTCACCTACTTATTTGGAACAGGGTATAGCAAGAATCAGCAACAGTCACAAAATAACATAATGACAACAACAGCAACACATCAATCAGAGCATTATATAGTAGATGACAACTCTTAAGGGGGAGGTAGTTTTTTTTCTTTTCTGGACTCCCTTCTCCCTCATGTTTAGCCCTATTAGCTTTGAGATTTCAAGACATTCATTCCATTAATTTGGCACTTTTGAGAGCTTTCGCCCCATTTCTTTGTAAATATTAAGACTTCTTTCCTTGCGAGTGAAAGCGAGCCTGTAATTGTAGGAGGAACCAGCATTCGGCCAGGACATTTTTCTACCAGTAAATGTGCAAATTTATCTTGAAGGGGAATTTTGAGAATATTTGATTTAGCTTGATGGAGGTCTAGGGATGAAACTAAAACAATAATAAATAAATATACTACTTAATAACGCCCCCCCTCCCCCCCCCCTCCACCCCCCGACCCTTAACTAATTGTACCACATAATTATGTTTACTGTGTTTTCCTGTATTGACATCTATCCAATTATAGCTTAATGGAGAACGTAATGTATAGATTGGTTGTACCCGGTAGTTTATATATTTACATTGACTACTATTAATGGTAAACGTAATGTATAGATTGGTTGTACCCGGTAGTTTATATATTTACATTGACTACTATTAATGGTAAACGTAATGTATAGATTGGTTGTACCCGGTAGTTTATATATTTACATTGACTACTTTTAACGGAAAAATAATGTATAAAATGGTTGTATCGACTAGTTAGTCCTTTTATATTAACTACTATTACGGGGATGGGTTTTTTTTCTTCCTCATTAGTTTTTAAGATGTTCACCCCACTGGTTGAGTGATTTTAAGACTTTTTGGGCCATTTAGGTATAATTTAGGAGTAACCGGCCTTTGGGCGGAAAACATTTTCTACCAAAAAATGCACAAATTTGTCTGGAAGGAGGGTTTTGGGGGTATTTGTTTTAAGCTTGGTGGAGGTTTAGGTAGAAAATAAACAAATAATAATAGATAGATACATTAATAAACAAATAATAATAGATAGATACATTAATGAACAAATAATAATAGATAGATACATTAATGAACAAATAATAATAGATAGATACATTAATGAACAAATAATAATAGATAGATACATTAATGAACAAATAATAATAGATAGATACATTAATGAACAAATAATAATAGATAGATACATTAATGAACAAATAAATTCAAATTTCCCCTTAAACTAACTAAAAGTACATTCACCGGCTACACTCTCAAGTTTGATTAGGCTCACTAGCAAACCTATATTGACCCTCTTACTGACGAGTGCAAGAGGAACAGTTGCCTACATGAGTTCTGTTCCTCGTTGTGATCTTGTGTATGAGAGTAAAATAGCATGGTGGAATTGTGCGTGTAGTTTCATGTGATCAACAGTGGACTAATCCGATGAGTTAACCACTGCATAGAAAACTTCACTTGTAATTCAATTATGTGTATTATATTTCCATGTATAAAATCATGACTTCGTCAAAATATTCAATCGTCTACCATACCCGTCTATATTGTGTTAAGGGGAGATTTGCATTTATTTACATTTATTTATTTATTTATTTATCATTTATTTACAGTATATAATTGTTTTTTGCTTCCCAAGAAATCCATCAAGCTGAAACAAATACCTCCAAGACCACTTCTTTGAGATAAATGTCTATATTTTTCGGTAGAAAAATGTCCCGGCAGAAGGCTGGTACCTCCTAAATTTACAGCCTCGCTATCGCTCGCTAGGAAAACAAATATAGACACCTAAATGGCACAAAAGTTCTTAATATTGACAAAGAAATGGGGCAAAGGGTCTTAAAATCGCCAAACTAATGAATCAAACGTTTAAAAATCTAAAACTAATGGGGCTAAACATGAGGGAGAAGGGGGGTCAATTAACTCCATTACCTGCTAGGGGCCCCACCAGCAGGAACAGACACCCGGCCATAAAGTTGGTGATGCTGAGAGTCGGGAGGAGTTTGTTGAGACCAAGTTCATCCACGATATACAGACCAAAGAGCGACGCGGTGATACCATAGCCGGCACCACACAACCCCGTGGTAAGTACCTTCCCGGGTAGAGTATTCACCATGCTAAACCCTGCAAACACGGAGAAGGATAAGTTTGTGTTAGGGAAAAGCTTTGTGCTACGGACAGCCATGAGCCTACTAACAACAAATGTTGTTCAGGGAATTTAAAAACATAACTGCTCGCATACAGGAAATATGTGTATTATTTAGAGAATACACACAGCAGCGCGCAGGGTATATTCTCACTTCCGATGCACTCTTTGCTCTCGTTTAGTTGTGAATTTTCCCCGACAGTTTCAGTGCCATCTCTTAGTATCCAACACTCATAGTTCATCAATTGAGAATACAAATGACATATATCTATTATTGTAAACTGCTCTTCAGTGCGAATTAGCACATGGTTTTAAAGCTGTATGAGGTGTTGATTATCTGAGTACTGTATAGTTGAATGAGATTATCAGCAGCAGCCTGAGTGATGTGATTTGATCATTTGATACAAATGTTGAATACAATTTGTGAAAAAAAAAATGATCGCCTGTAACAGAAAATGGTATAACATAATTGCTTATCTTTTGAGTATTAATTGAATCATTTGATGTGGCACTTACAAATTACCAAAATGAATATACAATTATTCCTTCTACTAAATTGTGACTCATAAGTAAATTAGTAATCATGTATTATTTTTGGCCTTAACAAGCCTGATAACTATGTAATTTACAACTAGTGTAGCATACATGTCCAGTGATTTTTGTTAATACCAATTAATAAAATGAAACTATTTTGCAATTATTTTGAATTTCCAAATGGCGTAAATGTCAAAACTATCCTAGCGATGTACTAAAATGGACGTCTATTCAATACTATTTACATTGTATTCTCCGATATGTTTGGTTATGATGCGACAACTTATACATATTGAGTAGAATTCACAGAATATTCCCAATGTTGTTACCAGAAAGACTCAGGGTTACTACTGCTAGGCCACGTGTTGTAAATAAATGTTATAAACCTCGTTCATTGTATTGTAAAAGACGGATTTATAAATTGACAACATATATGTGTATGCAGTAGATATTCAGTTAGTGCATTTCATGAAGCCCTCACCACTAATTTGAAACACTATATTATACCTATAATTGAAGATGCAGAAATCAAGGATCCCAGCATATACCATGTTCTTACTCTTATCCTGGGGCAGATTGATATGAAACCAGTCAGTAGTCGTGAGGAAAGATTACACATGCCAGCTACGGTCAGGCAGAAGGATGACTCTCGTTGACTGAACCCAGCATCTTGCATTGCAAATGGCATCATGCTAAAAATGTTGAGATTAACTACGATATTTGTTGCAATCACGAATGAGGTTTTGAAAAAAACAGTTGATTTTAGCAGTCGAACATTCATTATGGCTACTCTCAATATTCTCTTAAAGGTTCCCACTGGCATAAACTTCTTAACAGGTTCATCTCTAGTTGTTGTTATTCTGTGCCAGTGAACTGGATGAAGGACCATGGCAACGACACAGCAATTGAGAGTCAAAGCTCCCGTGATGAGTGTTGCGCCCCTGAAGCCATACTCCTCCTGTAGGTAGGTGACCAGTGGCGGCATCACCATCTGGCTGACACAGGTTCCTGTTGTCATCAGAGAGTTGGCCACAGTACTCCAGCGAACCATATAATGCGGGACAACCAAGTAGCAGATAGCCACCAAGAGTTCAGCATTTGAACCTGGAATTGCAGAGAAAATGTTTAAATGTTTAAAGCCTGTTAGTAGAATATATGATCAGTATCATATAATTTGTGTTGTATATTTTTGATATGTACCTTTTTTATATGACAGTCAAATTGATTGAAGATTACTTTTGTGAGTACCGTATGCTTGCATTGTCTACATTAATGACAATACTAAGCAAAGCAAATTATAAGTAGTTCTCATCTTTTGGGAACACAGTTCAAAGATAGGATGTTGAACAAGGGTGGTAGAGTAACTTGCCTATGGTTGTTTCAAACAGAGCAGATAGTGTGCAATGACATTACCAGAAGTGATGACGCCCCCGAACTTGGCACCCAAAATATTGGAGATTTCCATTGCTGAATCCATTGCCAATACGGACAATGTTGATTAATTTAGTCCGACAAATGCAATGTGAGCTTTAAGACCTATATTGCGGACTAAATGAAAAACCCAAATCACATTGCCATAAAACAATTGTTGCTTTTTCCTCTCCAGTCGTAGGTCTCTGAGAGATGATACTATTCATGACTCTGAGTGTTTGTGTGTAGTCCATCTCTGCAAACATGTGGGCAATCATGCCACATTCCTTCACCTATTACAAATGTAATTCTCCAAACTTCAATCTAACTTTTCTATCCCCGTTCCCGCATCCCACTTATCTCCCTCTCGTCCTATCCAAAGACACACGCTATCCCTATTCACGACGTCTCCTTCCCTGTTCTTCTCCCCTGTAAGGAGCGACCCATCACTTCCCCTCACTCTAGAGAGAGATATGTATTGTCCATGTGTGTCATCATTGCCATCACTTGCCTCTGTAAGAAGATCTCAAAATCATGAAAATCTAACAACGTTAACTCCCAATGATGCTCAGTTCAATGGAATAAAAACAGCTACCAAATCCACACACCCATGGGTGAACTGCAACGTTTACTCAGGTTGCATTGCCCTTTATGTGTGCCTATACCACACCGATCAATACATCACACCACTTAAAAGTTACAGGTGGCAGCTGTTCATCCGGCTACTGCATCTCACTTGCATACAGCTATGTTTGTTCATAATGTTATTGCTTATGTTCCAAAGACTCTGCCCTTTGCTCCCTTTCAATTGGTTATAAGTATCGCTTACTAATCTACCGTGTCTCACAGTCCGTTCCTCATTTAATCAACCATCTTGTGATTACTCGACTGCTGATTTATCACTATTTGTTGAACAGTTGATCCTTCTATACCTCATTCTTGGGGATTTTAACACTCATTCCCCTTTATTGGGCAGCTCTTCCACTGACACTCCTGGCCGAAATATTGAATCTCTTGTCTATCAGACTTCCCTATGTTGCCTGAATCTTGGCATCCCTATTTACCGATCACATACTCATGACATGTACTCTCCAATATATTTATCACTTGCTTCTGCATCTGCTGCATCTCACTTTGATTAGTCATTATTGGAAGATCGCTTCTCAAGTGATCCCCAACAAACTTTTCTCACGTTCATACACCTGACCCCTAGATCACACTTTCCATGTGTTATGCTATTCAAGGCTGATTGGGAGTCATTCCAGTGCTTATCTCCATCTGACATAGTACCAATGTTTCAAAAACCTGTGGAGTTCAGTTGCTGAGGATTATATCCCAAATACCTCTCCTGTTGTATGTGCTCGGCAATTTCCTTGATGGTCTCCTGAATTGGTCCCATTAATTAGGTTTAAACACCGCTTAGAAAGACGCGTTAAAAAATATATCGGTGATGGATCACTTGAGGAAACCCCAAGTTGTTTTCTCCAGTGATTCCAACTCGTCCCTGTTAACTGGCATTCTTACCACTGCGCTCCTTAAAACTTTGTTGAAAACATTTTATAACAATGTAAGTGCTTCTACCAAACATGCCATTATCCAAAGCAAACAGCATTCCTAGAGGTAATATATATATATATATACCGGTATATATATGAATTCACCTCATACACACCTATCTCAACACTCTTGACTAAATTTCATCACATCTGTGGTTTGTGTTCCCATTCCCAACTTTCTCTGTTGCAAAATCCTGTCACTGGAGTATTAATGCAGACACCAGCCAATAACATTGATATAATTCATGCTGATCACTTTTACATAATTTATGTTATATGTGTAGTATGCACATATGGTGCAGTAATATTGCTTTATATGGTAAATATTAATAATTTTGTCCAAACTAAAGCTAAACCTTTGGCACTTTGCACTTGTGCACTTTTTCCGAAAGAGGTCTATCTCACCTGCCAGGTTAAAAATACAGTTCACTTAGTGAAAGGTAGATATGAGTCGAGGGGCCAATTTTGTTTACTTATCTCTTAATTACCTGTGATATTAGATTATTGATAAATCTTACCTGTCAAGATGGAGAATGAAAAGAAGAGAAATTCCTGCGAGCTGGCAAAGGCAGAGAGCATCAAACCAAGAGCAAACAAGAGACCGGACACGAAGGTCACTCTCCGCCACCCAAACTCCTCCACCACGGGACCCAGCAAGAAGGTGACGAAGCCGGAAGCGACAAAGGCTAGGTTGAAGATCCAAGCGGTGACTGTTGACGACGTTTTTTTCTCCAGCAGAAAGCTTGAGAACAGGATCCCAAAATTGGTACTCGGGATCATCGCCATATACTGAAAATTAAAATGTGGTTAACCCCTTCAGTACCGGAGACGTCCTCTTCATCATATTCTGGCAACTATTAAATGTTTTTATTCAGCTTAGGAAAGACCTCTAGCAATAAATAAGGCTTCAAACTATCTCAGCCAACCCTTTTAACTACCATAGATTTGTCCTAAGCTGCATAATATCGTCTAAATATAGCTAGAATAAAATATAATACACGTCGCTGGTACTTAAAGGGTTAACGAACACTGAGAAAACTGTAAATAACGTTGCGTATACTGTAGTAAACTTATGATGGATGTTAAATTAACTAGGAATAGTTGACAAATGAATATAGACACCATATGAAGAGGAGCACTTTATTGACAACCTTTTGCAGATAGTTACCTGAAGAAGCTACCGTATCTGTGAAACGTCAATAAAGTGCTCCTCCTCATATGGTGTTTATATTTACCCTATGATGGATATAAGAGTATGCTACATTAACCCATTCAGTTCCAATGTCGTTCTTTTAACTTTACTCTGGCTACTATGAAACAATTATATTCAGTTTAAAAAGGGCCTCCAACAATTAAAAGGCTTCAAACTATCTCAATTAACCATGTTTACTACCACAGATTCTTCTTAAGCTGTAGAAAATCATCTACATATAGCTTGAATACAATGAAAAAGACGTCGCCGGTACAGAAGAGGTTAACAGTAGTGTCATAGTCATGCTCTGACTAGTAATTGATCATAATGTGCTATAGACTATTAATTATTATTAGGTCAGAAATATTGATTACCAACCTCTAGCGTGTGGACCGAGAAGCAATGTGAAAGTTGCTTAGAATTTATGAAATTGGAGGAAATTTGTTAAGACCAGTCAAGAGTTTTTATGAAGAGAGCAGAGCATGTGTTAGAGTAGGAAATAATGAGTTGAGTGAGTGATTTGAGGTAAATGTCGGTCTGCGACAGGGTTGTGTAATGTCACCGTGGCTGTATAATGTATGTATTGATGGTGTGGAGAGGGAGGTGAAAATGAGAACTATAGGTAGAGGATTGGGTTCAGTAGGAAAGAATGGTAGAGATTGGGAGTTGAACCAGTTGATGTTAGCTGATGATACAACGTTGGTGGCGGATTCTGAGAAGAAACTTCAGTGAGTAATCAAACAGTTTGGTGTGGTTTGTGGGAAGAGGAAGCTGAGGGTGAACGTCAATAAAAGTAAAGTGATGGTGAGTGATAGAGGTGATCGTAAGGTGAATCTAGATGTGCGGCTGGATGGGAAAATACTGGAACAACTGGAGTGCTTAAAATATCTAGAAGGAATGATAAGCAGAACGGAGGTACGGAAATGTAGGTAAAACAGGGAGTATGTGAAGGAAGGAAAGTTTTCGGAGCAATGGGAGGTATGTGGAAGGTGAGAATTCTCGGAATGAAAGTTAAAAGTGCAATGTATCAAGGGATAGTTGTACCAACAGTGATGTATGGGGCTGAAGCATGGGCTCTGAAGGCAAAGGAGAGATAGCAGGTGGATGTGATGGAGATGAGCTGCTTGAGAAGTATGTTTGGAGTAACTCATAGAGACAGATTGAGGAATGAAGAGATACGTAGGAGAGTGGGGCAGCAGGAACATTTGTTGGCCAGAGTGGACAGAAGGGTGCTGTGCTGGCATGGACATGTTGAGTGAATGGAAGATGAAAGGCTTATAAAGAGAATATGTGAGTCAGATACAAGGGGAGGTAGAGGGGCAGGAAGACCTCCATTGAGATGGAGAAAATGTGTAGCTGGCACGGACATGTTGAGCGAATGGAAGATGAATGGCTTACAAAGAGAATATGTGAGTCAGCTACAAGGGGAGGCAGAGGGGCAGGAAGACCTCTATTGAGATGGAGAAAATGTGTAGTACAAGCGTTGGAAGATAGACAAATGACTATAGATCAGGCAAGAAAAGTGGTAATAAATAGGAATGAATGGAGAATGCTAGTGAATAGATGAGTGAAAACGCGATGGTTTGGGAGAGAGGGTCAGGCGCCAGTTGGGCTAGATAATAGTCTAGTAGGCAGGCTTGTGGTGGTAGAGCTTAGCTGCATGTTTGCCTGCTGAGATCGGAACCTCTCCGGGAGGTCTGGCACCTGGGAATGCTGCTGGGGACCCCAAATGGGCCTGGCCATGTTTCTCTGGGTCTTCTCCTGGGTGACCTAGATGCATGTGAATTTGTGTGTATTTTTTATTTTTATTTTTGTTGTCCCTGTTCGGGCTCTGTCTCGAGCCGGCCACTCCCAGCTATGGGGTATGTGCCTGAGTATATAGATAGATAGATAGAACCTCTGTAACTTGAACAATAAATGTATAAAATCAAGCTAATTTAACTATAATTTCGGAAGAGTCAGCCAAGGAATAGGTGTGGAAATTTACAGCCCATTTGGTTTAGTTCCTTTTGAGTTATAGAGGATAAAGGTATTGGGTTCTAGCCTACTTATAAATAATGTACTAGAAGGCTGTCTGGTTGAGGATATACTGTATAGGAGGTTAGTTCAGTTTGTATTAATATGTTATTATTATAATATATATCTTTTAGTTTGCTCCCTAGATCTCTATGAAGCTTAATGAAATACCCCCAACACCCTCCTTCGAAATATACTGTATGTGTACATTTTCCGGTAGAAAAATGTCCCAGCCGATGATTGGTTTCTCTCAAATTACAGGCTCGCTACCGCTCGCCAGGAAAAAAACTCCACACCTAAATGGCACAAAAGGTCTTATTATTGCCAAAGGAATGAGGCGATAAATCTTAAAATCGACAAACTAATGGGGCGGACAACTGAAAACTCATAAATAATGGGGCTAAGCATGAGGGAGAAGGGTGTCCAGGAAAACATAATATTTCCCCTTAATGAGGAAGGAATGCGCTCACTCATATAAAATTAAACTTAAGATTAGTAGCATAAATAGCGATATATCTCTCAGGGGAAAGTAATGTACGATAAAGTGGGAGGAAAAGCGTTCTAGTTTACTCTAACGACATTGTATCAGCAACTATATATATATATATATATATATATATATATATATATATATATATATATATATATATATATATATATATATATATATAGTTAGTTAATTCTTTATTTCATAAAAGGTTACATGGTAACATTTTAGATATATACAGTGTATAAAATGTCATCCTACCCCAAGGTGGGTTCATTATTTTGAACACGCAGTATCCGTGACCCAATGGCATCTACTGTATGTCATTTTCCATCATGCTTTCAATGTTATATTCTGAAAGTAGTACAGACTTGGCTTCGTTAGCCAGGAACAGATCCTCGGACACATTTACCAGGCATTTTCATAAATATTTGCAGGGATTACTGATTGTTTTATAACTAAACCTGATTCTCTGCCAATTTACAAAATGATTAAACGTCATTAGTCCTGCAAGGTGACATGCCTTATGGTTGCTCTCACAGTATCTTAGCTTCATCATTTTCTTTATTGCTTTATGGAATCCTATTGCAAATGGTTTCAATGGGACATAACATTTCTTATTACAGAACCACAATTCTGATCCATAAAACTCATACAATAACTCTGGAATTTTTTTCCAAATACATTACAGCTAACGCTAGAAAATTTCCGAAAAAGGCAAATGAATTCGTTATAAAACTTATTCCTGCATATTATTATGTCTTTGTCATTATGTAAATTGCAATCAAGATAGATAGTCAGATAGATAGATAGATAGATAGTAGCATAAATACCGATATATCTCTCAGGGAAAAGTTATGTACGATAAAGGGGGAGGAAAAGCGTTCTGGTTTACTCTAACGACATTTTGTCATCAACTATATATATATATATATATATATACCGGTATATATATATATATATATATATATATATATATATATATATATATATATATATATATATAAAGAGAGAGAGATAGCTAGATTGATAGATAGATAGATAGATAGATAGATAGATAAATAGATAGGTATTTTGCCCCCTCCAGGATTTACAAATTATATTCTTACCAATAGAACAAATGAAGAAAAGGTAACTAGCCATCCCCAGGGAGGATCCGAGTCATTTTGTGTTGGGGAGCATTCGGACTCAGTGTGTACGACTTTCAGTGTCGCCCTGGTCTCCTCTGTGGTTTGTGTGCACGTCAAGAGAGGGTTAAGCTCTCTTGTCAACATCACGACCCCACCAGTCTCTTCTGTTGTTGTGGCTGTACCACAGATATTCTCAGGTTTATGCTCCATCTGAGGCGAATTTTGTATTAAGGTGAGATCATTTTGATGTTCAGCATAATGAGTGTCTGCTTGTTCAAGACAATTGCTGCCAGTTAGATGTCTATTACCATTGTTGTCAAGTTGCTGCTTCACACAGCAATGTCACTGTCCCGTTGCTGTTCAGGGTAACTGCTCATTGTGGTAGAATGCTTTCTAACGGGATCCTTGTTGACTAATCTTGTTTGCTGTGGATAAAGAAAACATATTAGTATATGTGAACACATTTTGAGTAATTGAATCACATACATCAATATATTGGTATTTAAATGTGTGCGTTAGACCTTCACATTATTTAATAGAAATTTGGTTCTAACTACAATCATACAATATCTAATATGTGTGCATGTGTAGTGTGTACTGTATGTAACTAGATAATTAGGATATAAATTCATGATAGATAGAACCAAGTCATCGTTCAAACACTGAAACAGTAACACAGTTTGAAGAGTGAAACCATACTCCCAAACTTTCTTCTATTAACAGCTGAGCTCTGGAACTCTCTCCCCGAATCCATCTTTCCTTCATTATATGACCTAAATTGCTTCAAACTCTGCGTTTCCAGACATTTTGGCTCAAACATTCCTTGATTTTGGCCCTGTCACTCTTTCAACTCTGGGGGAGGCACTCGTCACAGGCAGTTTTGCCGTTTGTCTCCCTCATCCACATATAAAAACAAATATAATAAAATAAACATAAAAACATTGCGCCTACACGTACTCATGGAAAGCAAAGTATGTAAAGATCCACTGACACCTATTGTACTAACTGACTACCCCCCAGGGGGTAAGGGGGCCTCCATCTTATGGACTACCCCCCAGGGGGTAAGGGGGCCTCCATCTTATGGTGGAGGAAAAAATAATATGCCCCACGCGTCCTACTGCGTGTGTGTCGTACAAGGCGACTAATAGGGGGAATGGGAGTAGATTGTAGGCACCAATCAAACATGGCTATGCCCAGGAGAGGCTGTAGGCATTTGATAAGGAGTCGCTGGAACTCCTGTTTCATTTGCTTGGTCTTTCTTACTGATTACTGTTGTGCCTCACTTACACTGAGAGTAGTCCAACCATCTCTCACAAACACCTCATCCTACTGTCTACTTCACTACACTTAACATGCACACCACACTTCCTCCTTCCACAAACAAAAAATATTCAAAGATGATGAGCACAGTACCAGCCTCGGAGTTCCCAGGGGGGGGGGGGGGGGGGCCATAAATGCCCCCAAACCTGCCCGACCTTCCCCTGACGAACCCTCTAAATGCTCTGGACTACGGCCTGTTACTCTTACTATACATTTTTTCCTCTAATTTTCACTCACTCGAATACCATCGTTCCTCCTACAAACCTGATCTTCTTTTCCTCACCGAAACCCAGGTATCTGAGACAACTGCCAGCAGCCCCTTCTCTGTATCCTTCTACTTTCTCTATCCTACTTTCAAAGCCAAAGGTGGATGTTGTCCATACGTGCACAACAAACTCACTTGCTCTCGTGTTCCCGATTTTGACTCCTCTGAATTATCAACTTTATGGCTCAAACTTTCCTGTCATTCTCATACGAGATATTTCTGTGCTGTCTATCTTTCCCCTAACTCTACCGACTTTCCCAAATTCTTTGACTATCTAAACTCTAAAGTGGAACACATTCTATCAATCTCTCCCTTCTCTGAAATCTCCATCTTAGGAGATTTCAACGTTCACCACCGCCAATGGCTCTCCTTTCACACTACTGACCAACCTGGTGAACAAGCCTACGTCTTTTTTATCATAACTGACCTAGAGCAGCTGGTCCACCAACCCACCAGTATCCTAGATCGCTTCGGAGATCGGCCCAACATTCTTGATTTATTTCTGACTTCTAACCCTTCTTCTTATACTGTCAATATTTTCTCTCCTTTGGGCTCCAATGACCATAAACTTATATCCGTCACCTGTCCTATCTCTTCAGTACGGCCACCCTATCCTCCCAGCCGGCGGCGCTTGTGGCACTTTGGCGCTGCCTACTGGTTGGCTCTCTGGCAGTACTTCTTTGATTTCCCATGGAATTACTTTTGCTTCCGTGGTCGAGGACCCTCGGAGAGTGCTGAACGAATTACCGAGGTAATCCTCTCGGGCATGGAAGCGTATATTTCATTTTCATTCTCTCAGTTTAATGCAAACACATCTTGGTTTACTCACGCTTGTTCTACTGCTGTCCACAACAAGGAGGAAGCATTCAAACGGTACCTATATCTATCTATATGCTCAGGCCCAATCCCCACTTTTCCTATGTGTATGTTTTATTTTTATTCTCCTCTATTTTTTTTTGTTTTTGTTTTTTTTTTCTTGGGGGTGGCCGACTCAAGACAGAGCAACAACAGGAAAACACAAAACACAAGACAAAACAACGAACAAACACAGACAGAACACATAATTCACACATATCTAGGTCACCCAGGAGAATACCCAGAGACCAGGGTCACCAAGGTCGCTCCAGCACTCCCCCGGCCCCCGACCACCCGGAGAGGCTCCGATCTCGGCACGGTACCGACACCTTAAAACTCAAGAATCTCATTCTTCCGATGTTTCTGCCCGGAATCAAGCCAAATATGTTCTTCGACTTGCCAAGCGCTCTTTCATAAATAATAAATGCACTGAACTATTCAACTCTAGCTCTTCCCAAGCTTTCTGGCATTTAGCCAAAAACCTATCCAACCATTATTTTTCTTCCTCGTCTTTCCCTCCCCTTTTCCACTCTGAAGGCAAAACCATCACTTCTTCCTCCGACAAAGCGGAACCCTTCGCTCAAACTTTTGCTAGAAACTCCACCTTGGATGATTCCGGTGCTATTCCTCCCTCTCCACCCCCTTATCTCCTGCTTATGCCTAATATCCTAATCTGTTCTAAAGATGTACTTTCTACCCTCTCTGGGCCTAATACTAAGAAGGCGTACGGTCCAGACAGTGTTCCTCCTGTTGTACTCAAAAACTGTGCTTCCGTGTGGACCCCCTGCCTAGGCAAACTTTTTCGTCTGTCTCTCCTCTAACGTCATCCCTTTTTGCTGGAAGTTTGCTCTCATTCAACCTGTCCCAAAGAAGGGTGACCGCTCTCAACCCTCCAACTATCGTCCAATTGCTCTCATCTCTTGTATTTCTAAAAAAAAATTAACTATTCCTGCTTCCAAATTTCTTAAGCATTTCTCTTCTCATAATCTGCTCTCAGATCGCCAGTATAGAGGGAGCGCGTAGTGTTTTTGTCCCGCTCGATGACGTCACGGCTGGCTGCCTCGTGGGGGTTGGTTGAGAGAGGTCCTTCCCATGCTGTTAGCTCCCTTGCTAGTGGCTAGAGGACTTGTAACCGCTTTTTTCCCACGCGGCTCGAGCTAGTGCGAGTATATAATTATACAGTTCCTCGCCACTCTCTCCCTCAGATCTGGTTTCTAGAACGCACCTATCTCATCCCTTGCTACCTGTCCCCTGCTCTGCACCTGAGAATCTTTTCCTCTGCCTATCTCTCTCATTTTCCATATCTTTCACCACCTTTTATTAATATTATACCCCCTCTGGTTAACTCTGCAAAATCAGCTTCATGCTGGCCAGTTGTATTGTGCGTTAAGGTCTGATATAACCCATGTATGTTAGTTGTTAAGATAAGTTGATCACGAAGCATTGGTTGGCATTCATATTGTTTAGTACGGCTTCCTTTAATTATTAGTGTTCTGCTGGATTAGATAATGCTAGACTAGGAGTCTGATATTATAAGGTATTGTTTCCTATGAGTGCTGGCTTTAGTTAAAAGCTGCACGACATACCTGAGAACTGGAGTTGATTGAGTAAATTCTAGTCTGTGTGCCATTGAGAGTAGAGCATGCACGAATGAGGGCTTTTTGCCTATACCATTCTGCACTGTTCTGGTCTCGATTGTTTGTCTTTGAGGTACGGCAGGAGAACGCTTAATACTTCGGTATTAAGGTTTCTCAAGAGAGCTACCCTTCCCTATAACGTAATATTTGACGCACAGACTCGAGATTTACACTAGGCTATGCGGCATGCCATGCGCACCAGTATCTCGTATCATTGACTCTAGCTAGACTTTATCAATCATAGTAGACATTAAGTATATTAACCTAATTACTCTTTTTATGCATACCCGTTTATGATTACACAAGCATTTCGCAGCCTAGTTTGATGTATTGAGACACAAACGACTTAGGCTCTTTTTGTTGATAGGAATACTGCATTGTCGTGGCGATTATTATTATTGTTGTAGTGTTTAATATATTCTTGGCTCCGACGGCATTATATATTCTGCCTTTGTGTGTGCATAGCCTGCACGAGCATTGTTCCGCTGCCTGCCTTTTTGGGTTCCATTTCCGATACGAGCATCTTTATAGCATCTAACATTTAAAGAAGATTCCTTGTTAGTGTTGAAGGACTTTAGTGCACTTTCTTTCATGCAGGAGTGCCTGACATTTATTGATTAAAGTAACGTAAGCTGTAACTTCTCTTACCACCTTACTTTGCATACCATAACCAAGCACCTTCGGTTATAGGTAGTAATAGGCTGTTTTCACATAACATTAAGCCTAGAGTAGACGCACATTTATTGAGAGTTTGATAGCCTATTATTGCATATAGAACTCTGTAGAGTATTTGTGTTCTTTGTTCACTGGGAATATACATCAGAGGTTGGATCTAGCGCTTTCCGTTGTAGCATTTATGCCATTACTAGTCCAATGAATAAGAGCCCTGATATATTTGAACCCCAGTCGTAACAAATGGCGACCTTACCTAGGATTTGGTGAACCTACATTTATTAGCAGGGAACATTTGTTGTTTTGGGGAATATTTTGCGGGGGATCAGCAAGAATAATTTTTTTTTGCAACATAGTATAGGCCGTGAGTATTTCCGAGAATTGTTGTGTGTATATTGAGGTATAAGAGTTTGGGGTGCTTCTTTTCTGAATATTGAGGTGGGAAATTTTGGTGAGCATCATGTCTTATACCGGATCAGAGGAGAATGGAGACACAGTACGTAATGTCGAAACTGAGGAACAGCAGTATGATGATATGGTTAATCAGGTGAACTGTGAGGAGGATGCTAGGATATTTTTGCAATGGCCTGTTACTGCCGAGCGGTTGGAGGGTATGGAGCGGTACGGTCTTCAATGCCTGGCCACAGCTATCGGTCATGCGGGTACTAGCAGCATGACCAGGGATAACTTGATAACATGTGTACTGGGCAGGGTGACTGGTGAGCGAGATGGGTTGAGTGCTCAGAGCCCTTCGGCCATGCTTCCCCTACACTCGACTCCCAGCCATCCCAGTGGTTTGCCGACCTCGAGCACGCTTCGGCAGTTGGGTGGTGACTGGCAGGGTGGGTTGCCCCTGGGGGGACCACCGGTAATTTCAAACATTGTAGCACCTTCACCTCCTCAAGGGTTAACTCCCGAATTATTGCTTCAGCTCGAATTAGCTAAGATCCAGCAGCAAACAGAATTAGCTAAGATCGAAGAGAGAAAGGCTATCAGGGCATCTGAGCTTCAGCTTCAGCTTCAGCAGCAAATAGAATTAGCCAAGATAGAAGAGAGAGCCAAGCTAGCAAAAATCCAAGCTGATTTAGTGCCGACATGGACGTAGAGAAGTCGCGAGTAGAGGCAACGGGACAGCGACTTGGGGCTGGTAACCGTGTTCATGAGCAGTCTCTCTCGCACTTATTGAAACTGGTTCCGGTGTTTGATGAGAGTGGTGTAACAGAATTTTTCGCACGCTTTGAGAAGAAGTGCCAGGAACACCAGTGGCCAGAGAATAAATGGGCAGCACTTGTATCTATCTATCTATCTATTGCCTGATGCCGTGATCCCCGAAGGGGTGGCCACGAACTAACCGCCCCCATGCACCTCTGTCCCCAGTCAGTCGACGCCCCTCCCCCCAACCAGCACCGCCTTCATTCATGTAGTTCCTCACTCCATCCTTCCACCTCATATTCGGTCTACCTCTCCCCCTCTGTCCCTCCACCTCGCTCTCGTACACCCTCTTAGTCATTCTCTCGCTTTCCATACGTTCCATATGAACGTCAAGTTGTTCCTTTCACACTTTCCAGCACATCTACCTCCACACACACCTCCTTCTTACTTCCTCATTAGTCTGTCTATCCCTCCATGTAACTCCGCACGCACTCCTTAGGTAATTCATTTCCACTGCTCTCACTCTTGGTCTGAGTCTCTCAACCAACGTCCATGCTTCGCTTCCGTAAGTCAGTGTCGGGATTACCACACTGTCATGCAAGGACTTCTTCACTTCCATACTGACCACCCTATTTCTTGTTACTGCTTTTAGCGTTCCTACAACCCTCTTCCCCTGTTGTACCCTCTCCCGCACCTCTTCATCCATAGTCCCATTTACTCAACACACTGCCCAGATACTTAAAAGAGTTGACGATCTCCATAGCCTGACCGTTCAGCTTCACCTCACACTCTGTGACTTCACCCCTTTCGAAGACCATAACCTTGCTTCCCCGTATTTACCTTCAAATTCCGTTTTTTCGCACACTGTTCCAAACTCATTTACCAGACCCTGCAACTCCCATTCATTATCACTCATCAGAACTGTATCATCCGCAAACAGCAGTATAGGTAGCTTCCACTCAATTCCCTCCCTTTTCAGCGATACACCAACATCCACTGCTCTTGATAGTATTTCTTTCATAACTCCATCCATATATACAGTAAACAACCACGGGGACATCACACACCCCTGTTTCAAACCAACATTCAGGTCAAAGAACTCGCTCTGCTCACTCTCCACACGTACTGCCGCCTTTGCACCCTCATACATGCTCTTCACTGCTTTCAGCAACTTGCCCTCTACTCCGTATATTCTAAGTACTTTCCACAAACCTTCTCTATCCACTCTGTCATAGGCCTTCTCCAAGTCCATAAAGGCAACATACACCTTTTGTTTCTTCTCCAGATACTTCTCCACAACACAATTCAGGGTGAAAATCTGATCTACACATCCTCTTCCCTTCCTAAAACCTCCCTGCTCGTCGCCTATCCATTTCTCCGTTCTCACTCTCACTCTCTCAATCACTACCCTACTGTAGACCTTCCCTACTACGCTTAGAAGACATATTCCTCGGTGGTTACCACACACTCCTCTTTCCCCTTTGCCCTTATATAGGGGGACTATTATGCCAGTCTTCCAGTCATCGGGTGCACTCCCCTTCTCCCATGCTAGTTTGCACTTATCCTCTAGATTAATAGGCAAGGGTCTTAAAGCCTACGATGCATTACCTTTGGAGTCATGTATTGTGTATGAGGATCTCAAGGAGGCTGTCCTGAGGGCTTACGAACTGCAACCAGAAACGTACCGTTTGAAGTTCCAGGGTGTAACTAAGGGAAGAGATAGCACCTTTTTGGAACACGCCCGGGACTTGTCCGATGCTATGGGGAACTGGCTCCGATCTGAGAAGGTCACAACATTTGATGAAATTAAGCAGTTAATGATGTTGGAGCAGTTCTTTAAGAGCACGGGCGGTGATCTAACTTTGAACTTGAAGGAGAAAAACCCAAGAACTCTAGTAGAAGCAGCAGAAATGGCTGATCGACGGCTGTCGCTGATTCGGGGTTGCGGGTCCTCACAGAAGTACGATGTAAGTGCTAAGGACCGTTATCCTCCCCCTCCCCGTAACAATGACATATTTAAACAGAAGAGCCATGAAACTAAAACTGAATCCAAACCTTACACCACACCGTATGTGAAAAGTCAGGGGCCTTTTACATCACAGTATAAGCCGAAACCGAAATTTATGTGTTTTAGTTGCCACCAGGAGGGTCATAAGGCAAATGAGTGCCCTAGTCGACCTCCTCCGGCAGCCGTGTCTTTTGCTCACGGCATTGGAGTGTTCAAGAGGACATCGGAGTTTGTTAGAGGCATTTCTTCCGAGGTAAATACACTGCCAGTGCAGAAGGATCCGGAAGGCTTATTCCCTGTCCGTGATGCCTTTAGTGACCACAGGGGACTCGGTTGTGTGGAGTGGGGGGGTAGAAGACATGAGGTGAGAATTTTGCGTGACACTGGGGCATCGCAAACACTGTTGAGAAATTTCACTGGTAAACCTGTCAATACGGCGCGGGTGGTTGTGGTTGAGGGAGTTAATGCGACAAGGTCATACCCGCTTGTAAGAATGAAGGTGGAAGTTGATGGTGTGACTCGTGACCTGGATGTAGGAATTGTGGAGAAGTTACCTGTTGGGGGCGTCGACCTCCTTCTTGGCAACGACTTTGCGGGGCCTACTTCTGAGGCTCCACCCTTAGTCGTTGTCGAGAAGTCGGCCAACGTGAGTAGGGAGGAGCAGGAGTGGGTTGAGAAGTGTCCGGGGCAGCCTATGGCGTGTGTTGTCACCGGAGATCCTGCATCCAGGGAGTCACATTCTGGTCAGCAATCTTTAGATCAGCGGATGAAGGGTACCGAGAAGGGGTTGAAAGTTGATGCGGTTGAGAGTTTAGTGTCAACGGACCTTCTCGGGGACTCATTATTAGGACCACATTTCGAGTCTGGAGAAGACCCAGTAACTGTTGCTGAAGAGGCAGAGGATGGGCTTAAAAAGACGAAAGAGTTGAATGAGGACAGTGATGCACAGTCGGGAGATGTAGCAACAAGGTACCCTGACGCGTACCCTATGAGAAATGGGTCGGCGAAGACGGTGGTCCGAAGCTTGCTAGTGTATTTTTCCCGATATGGTTGCCCGCAGGGGATTCAGTCAGTCCAGGGACCCAACTTCGCTTCTAGCCTCTTTGTTCAAGCAATGCCGCAGCATGAGATTGTTGGGGTTGTGTCATCTGCGTATCATCCGGAGAGCCAGGGCGTGTTAGAGCGATGGCACTCAGCCTTGACATCTGTGCTTTGTTGTTGTTGCTTTGAGAGTGGGAAGGATTGGGATCTTGGCCTGTCATGGGTTTTGTGTGCTGTGCGGGAGGTACCTGGGGAGTGTTTGGGATTCAGCCCTAATGAGCTCGTCTTTGGACACCGTGTCAGAGGGCCTCTCCATATGGTTGAAGAAGTATAGGAGGGCGCAGAAAAACCTTGTTCTATGCTCAAGTGTGTCCTCGACAGTCGAGAACGGATGTTGCGCAGTCTGGAGTTGGCTGGCCGTAATTTGACTAGCTCTCAGGCCCTCAGGAAGGACAGGTACGACCTCAAGGTTGAACTCAGGGAGTTTCACGTGGGTCAGGAGGTGTTGATTCTACTGCCCCTTGTAGGTCACCCCTTATCCGCGAAGTACGCTGGTCATTATAGGGTGGTGGAGGAGCTATCAGACCTGGATTACTTGGTAGCCACTCCAGACAGACGGAAGCGCAATCAGTTATGTCATGTTAATCCCATGAAGGAGTATGGGAGGCACCCCCCTGAGCCTCTCACTGTGCCTGTGATGACGTTTAGCAGTCAAGGTGGAGAAGGAGAACGGGACAGTCAAGCTCAGGTGGAGGATAACTGGAAGGATAAGAAGTTCAAATGGGCGCCTGAGTGTGAGAAGGTGTTTAGAGAAGTAAAACACCTGTTGTGAGGGCCCCTGACTTTAGCCTACCTTTCCAACTAGCAACGGTGGCTAGTGGTGTGGGGGCTGGTGCCGTCCTTGTGGAAAAGGACGATGATGGGCTAGAGCATCCTGTTAGTTTCTGCTCGGAGAAGTACAATTCGGCCCAGGGGAGCTGCTCTGTTGTCAAGGAGGAGCTGCTGGCGGTTGTACTTGCTCTGAGGCATTTCGAGGTCTGTGTTCCAGCCTATGGTCCGGTCGTTGTAGTTTACTCAAGTTCTTGGACCAGTTTCACAATCGGAATATGAGGCTGACCAGGTGGTCACTAAGGTTATTGGTATATAACCTGGACATACGCCATATTGCCGGTTGTGACAACGTGGTTGCAGATGGTCGTTCAAGGGTATATGATCCTGGGTAGATTGACACACGGGTAGCCTCCTGCTTTAGTTTGAATAGTATTTTGCGCTTCGTGCTTGTTGGCTCGCGGTTGTAGCCCAGCGTATTGGGTCGTAAAGCAGGAGTTGAGCGTTTGGTATAGAAGAAAAAACTAGGCTTGCCCCTATAGTGCAGTCGAAATAAACAAATTATAAACATAAAAATCAAATAAAAACTCTTTCTTTGATAGTTGAATTTTGTTAGTATGTTATAGCAGTAATTCTGAGTTGCACTCCTCTCAGAATGCTGGGCTAGAGAAGCTCGCTCTTGAGGAGCGTAACTACATATAATTTAACCTATGGTGTTGGGGAGGGTTATAATTTTGAAAAAAAATTTGTTGAAGAACTGTGCCAGATATTTTACTGCCGCTGGGTGATGGGAAGTGTAGATATAGCATGGGTTCTAACCATCAGATTTTTGTGAGCCTTGGGGCCTCTGAGAAAAATCTTGGGGGGGGGTGTGACGTTAACCACTCCGTTAGAACCGCATGGCTTGTCCTACAGTGACTCGCTAGGATCGCCAGGGCAGTGGATGGGGCTACAGTTTATGTATTAGAGTGTGCTTTATTTCATATGAAAGCTCGTGTCATGGGCAGTCCAGAAAGGCTCTTTGTTATCACCCATGTCAAGGCTTTATATATTTAATTGTAAAGTATATGTTTTATCATTAACTAGTAATGATGGGATCTGGGAGAGAGAGAGAGAGTAGAACAGAGTGAGAGGGAACGCGTAGTGTTTTTGTCCCGCTCGATGACGTCACGGCTGGCTGCCTCGTGGGGGTTGGTTGAGAGAGGTCCTTCCCATGCTGTTAGCTCCCTTGCTAGTGGCTAGAGGACTTGTAACCGCGTTTTTCCCACGCGGCTCGAGCTAGTGCGAGTATATATACAGTTCCTCGCCACTCTCTCCCTCAGATCTGGTTTCTAGAACGCACCTATCTCATCCCTTGCTACCTGTCCCGTGCTCTGCACCTGAGAATCTTTTCCTCTGCCTATCTCTCTCATTTTCCATATCTTTCACCACCTTTTTATTAATATTATACCCCCTCTGGTTAACTCTGCAAAATCAGCTTCATGCTGGCCAGATGTATTGTGCGTTAAGGTCTGATATAACCCATGTATGTTAGTTGTTAAGATAAGTTGATCACGAAGCATTGGTTGGCATTCATATTGTTTAGTACTGCTTCCTTTAATTATTAGTGTTCTGCTGGATTAGATAATGCTAGACTAGGAGTCTGATATTATAAGGTATTGTTTCCTATGAGTGCTGGCTTTAGTTAAAAGCTGCACGACATACCTGAGAACTGGAGTTGATTGAGTAAATTCTAGTCTGTGTGCCATTGAGAGTAGAGCATGCACGAATGAGGGCATTTTGCCTATACCATTCTGCACTGTTCTGGTCTCGATTGTTTGTCTTTGAGGTACGCCAGGAGAACGCTTAATACTTCGGTATTAAGGTTTCTCAAGAGAGCTACCCTTCCCTATAACGTATTATTTGACGCACAGACTCGAGATTTGCACTAGGCTATGCGGCATGCCATGCGCACCAGTATCTCGTATCATTGACTCTAGCTAGACTTTATCAATCATAGTAGACATTAAGTATATTAACCTAATTACTCTTTTTATGCATACCCGTTTATGATTACACAAGCATTTCGCAGCCTAGTTTGATGTATTGAGACACAAACGACTTAGGCTCTTTTTGTTGATAGGAATACTGCATTGTCGTGGCGATTATTATTATTGTTGTAGTGTTTAGGATATTCTTGGCTCCGACGGCATTATATATTCTGCCTTTTTGTGTGCATAGCCTGCACGAGCATTGTTCCGCTGCCTGCCTTTTTGGGTTCCATTTCCGATACGAGCATCTTTATAGCATCTAACATTTAAAGAAGATTCCTTGTTAGTGTTGAAGGACTTTAGTGCACTTTCTTTCATGCAGGAGTGCCTGACATTTATTGATTAAAGTAACGTAAGCTGTAACTTCTCTTACCACCTTACTTTGCATACCATAACCAAGCACCTTCGGTTATAGGTAGTAATAGGTTGTTTTCACATAACATTAAGCCTAGAGTAGACGCACATTTATTGAGAGTTTGATAGCCTATTATTGCATATAGAACTCTGTAGAGTATATGTGTTCTTTGTTCACTGGGAATATACATCAGAGGTTGGATCTAGCGCTTTCCGTTGTAGCATTTATGCCATTACTAGTCCAATGAATAAGAGCCCTGATATATTTGAACCCCAGTCGTAACAATACTCAAATTATGGTCGATATCGTGAGAGCGTTGACAGAGCGTCTGCAGTGTCTGGCGGTAGCGTGGGTTGAGGTTGGTGATATGGAGTGGATCATGATGTGGGTGTGAGGTGTGGGTTAAAGGGGGGATGCTGGTGTGGGGGATGGGGGTGTGGGTGAAGGTGGGTAATGGGGGGTATGGTGGTGTGGGTGAAGGTGGGTGATAGGGAGGGATGGTGGTGTGGTGGTGTGAGTGGAGGTGAGTCATAGGGAGTGGGGGTGTGGGTGGAGGAAACAATCAGTTGACAACACATAACACTCCACGCAAATGATCGGTAGTAATCGAGTTTTATGTTCAGACACCTGGATGGGGATAAACGTCTGAAAACAGTAAGTGGGGCCGAATGGACACAAGCCAGAGAGAGAGAGAGAGAGAAGGAGAAAAAAAGCAGGTCAGCCCCCTTAACCTCCTGAGGATCATGACGCGTTTTGACACTTTATTCTGGGTATCATTAGACGATTTTATTTAGAATAGAAAGGATCTATGGAAGTCATAGGCTTGATGGGCCAGTCTTTACCTTTTTAACTCCCACAGATCCTTCTTAGACTGTATATAATCGTCTAATGAAAACCAGAATAAACGTGAAAACGGGTCATGAACCTCAAGGGGTTACTGTAGTCCTGATGCATGTGAACCAATGTCTCCGGAGATAAGCTACATGGACTATTACCAGTCTAGCCCCTACTCTACCAGAGAAGTCTTATTAAAAGTATTCTTGCTATATTTAGACTATTGTGAGCAGTTTAGGAAGGATATGTGGTAGTAAAAAGGATTTGGCGAGATAGTTCTAAGCCCGTTAATTGTTGGAGGCACTTTTGAAACTGAATACAATCATCTAATAGTGTCGAAAACATGATGGACAGGACGTCACCGTTACTGACTGGGCTAGACTGCTACCAATCCCCAATCATTATTCAATGGAGCCGCTGTGGTCAAGTGGAGAGCACGCTCACGTGTGAATCTTTTTGACCTGGTTTGATCCCCGCCAAGGCGGATATTTAGTGGGTGTGGTAGTACGTCCTAGCGCGTTTTACATGCTCTCACCCAGTCGGGGGACACCTCGACGACGTATACAGACAAATAACACACATAACAAAGCCACTCCAACAACTTTCTCTCTCTCCAACACCCCTTATTCTCTCCTCTCTCTACACTCTTCAGAAAAGAAAAACAAAATAGAAAGTAGCTTCGAGGTGCCTTTGTAAAGGCTTAACCCTCAATACCTTCACCTGACCTGGCCTTTTGAATTCTTCGACTTTAATTTATAAACGAAGTATGGAGAAACAGAGGAATATTATCAACTTCCTTGGCTAAGGGTGCCGGATATCTATGTAAATGGAATAAAATGTGTTGACTGAATATTAAAAGCAACTGTGCATAACATGTTTGATGTCATTATATGAACCTATAATTATCTATTAATCCTCCTTACCTTTAACAACGCAGTTAGCTAGTGGATTCACAGGCGCTCTGGTTACTGAAAACACAACTGTTTGGTAGGAGAGTGACAATAGTGCTCTCTTCATGCACACACTGACAACTGTTTGGTAGGAGAGTGACAATAGTGCTCCCTTCATGCACACACTGACAACTGTTTGGTAGGAGAGTGACAATAGTGCTCCCTTCATGCACACACTGACAACTGTTTGGTAGGAGAGTGACAATAGTGCTCCCTTCATGCACACACTGACAACTGTTTGGTAGGAGAGTGACAATAGTGCTCCCTTCATGCACACACTGACAACTGTTTGGTAGGAGAGTGACAATAGTGCTCCCTTCATGCACACACTGACAACTGTTTGGTAGGAGAGTGACAATAGTGCTCTCTTCATGCACACACTGACAACTGTTTGGTAGGAGAGTGACAATAGTGCTCCCTTCATGCACACACTGACAACTGTTTGGTAGGAGAGTGACAATAGTGCTCCCTTCATGCACACACTGACAACTGTTTGGTAGGAGAGTGACAATAGTGCTCCCTTCATGCACACACTGACAACTGTTTGGTAGGAGAGTAACAATAGTGCTCCCTTCATGCACACACTGACAACTGTTTGGTAGGAGAGTGACAATAATGCTCCCTTCATGCACACACTGACAACTGTTTGGTAGGAGAGTGACAATAGTGCTCCCTTCATGCACACACTGGCGACTGTTGAACGAGGCGAACACCATCACCGCGCGTGCCAAGGAAAACCTAGACCAAAATAACCCGGTCAACTGGCAATCATGCAGGGTTACACAATCAAGTCCGCTAGATAGTAAACACATCTCGAACATAGCTAGAATAACGGCACAATATCTATATTATCTCTCTCAAATGGCTCAAATCTACATAATACCTCTAGAATTCATGTTGCTAGATGTAAACAAATAAATTGCCTCTAGATCGAAGTAAATACCTCTAGATCTAGCGGGAAAGAAAGTAAATTGGCAACACTACCTGGCAGTGAACACGGGGTAGTGCACGGATTGCTCCACTCTCTCCAATACATAAATATAACTTTCTGCATGTTGTGAAACTTAGATTCAACAATAATTAGCTATATTGTTCTACATACACCAATAAGTCTATTATAGATTACCGAGATGGCCTTTACTTTGCCCCAAAATAAAATACATTTTTATACGAAGATCGTTCCTCTCGTTACTCTCGATTTTACTATTAACATGTACAGTATATATATATATATATTTTCTTTCAGGCAGGTGAGATTAAAATAATAGGCACAGTTTGCATTATTGAGTTTTTTATTGATACTCTCAATTTTTCGTATAGTTTTTCTGGTATTTTCAGGAAGTTGGTAAAGGAGGTTTGCAAATGGTTCCGACGTTTCAATGGGCGCAGCCATCATTATCAAGGAACAGTGAAGTTAGAAACTGGAAACTGGAAACTGGATGTGAGGTAGAGACCCCACTAGTGAAGAAAGTAGAGTTGTAAGTCCAAGGTAAAGTGATGAAGGTCGAAGAGTTGGAGAGATGAAAGATGGTGGGCTGACCACCTTGCTTAGTCATTAAAATTCATCGAGTGGTATAGTTCGAGAGTCCTTTGTACTTCTGGAGGGATTATGATGTCATAGCCATCGAAGAGCATGGGCTTTGATGGTATCCTGGCTGAAGAGGGCGGGACGGCAGTAGTTGTTGTTGTTGCTGTTGGTTTGTGCAGTTTGGTGAATTTTCTTGATTCTTCTGGAGGCTCGTCGAAGATAACAGGCATAGATGGTAGTGGAGATGGTGGTGGTTGAGCGGAGGTGTCAGGCTGGAGGTATGAGGTGGTCCGAGGTGTTGTTGGAGTTGGAGTTGCTGGTGCTGGCGGAGTTGTTGTCAGCTCCCCAGCTTTCCTCTTATGCAGGCTCGGTGTTGAAGTTGCTGTCTCCTGGACTCTAGGTGTTCGAGTCTTCTGAAGGCAGAGTGGTCGAGGCAGAAGTTGAGTGTTGGAAGGCTTCTTTTTGGGCGGCTTCTCGGCTTTCTCAGCTTTCAAGAAGCTATATTTATACAAACATACCAACCTACTTTAAACACACAAGCGGAATACAGCCAGATTCTACCCTCGGCACGCCCTTCCACAGCGAGGCCCCCCATGATGCCCCCAGGAATGCCCCCTCCACACACGCAGATTAACGACGCAGAGGCCCCGCCCACTCCTGCGTCCGGCCAGCCTACCAGAGCTAGTCTTAGGTTAGCCAACCAGCGTGCAGCTAGCACACAATAATCCCTCTCTTGATCTTGTATCGCCTATATAAACTCGACTTATCACCTTCTAACTTCACTTCTCCTTGATAATGATGGCTGCGCCCACTGAAACGTCGGAACCATTTGCAAACCTCCTTTACCAACTTCCTGAAAATACCAGAACAACTATACGAAAAATTGAGAGTATCAATAAAAAACTCAATAATGCAAACTGTGCCTATTATTTTAATCTCACCTGCCTGAAAGAAAATATCCTCCCTGGATACACTAATATATATATATATATATATATATATATATATATATATATATATATATATATATATATATATATATACAGTATATATACAGTATATATATATAGCAACACACACTAATTCATTGACCTAATATAGCTAACCCTGGACAGAATGCTAATCCTATAACCAGCAACAGTAAGTTGCACCATATGACTCAAAATATACAAGGGAGTCCTGCTTTGACATTAAGGGAGCCCACTTCGCTTTGTTTCTGTTTCTCACCCTCTTTCTTTGGCTTGTATCCATTCGGCCCCATTAAGCCTACTGTTTTAAAACATTTACCCCCATCCAGGTGTCAATATTTTCCTGTTGAGCGGTAGCTAGCCAGCATATATATATTGTTGTTTTGACAGCAAGCTAAACTTGTAAATTTTTCGATAGAAAAATGTATCCGGCGAAGCCGTACTTCTCCATACAATGCTGGCTCGCTGTCGCTCGCCAGGAAGATATGGACACCTGGATGGGGATAAACGTCATAAAACAGTGGGCTCAATGGGGCCGAATAGATACAAGTAAGGGAAAAAGAGAAAAGGAGAGAAAGATAGATAAGCCGGTGACCCACCTTACTTACGTAATATAAGCAGGAGCCGTTCAAGGTCTAGTATTCCCCCTGAATAGAATACATTTAATTAGATATACATATGTTGGGCGGGACATCAATCTTAAGGAGGGATGGTTCATTTTTATGGACCCCTTCTCCATCGAGTTTAGCACCATTAGTTTTGACATTTTAAGATGTTCGGCCCATTAGTTTGGCGATTTTAACGACTTTCACCCCATTGTGTTGTCACTTTTAAGACCTTTCGTGCCAATTAGGTGTCAAGTATTTCATGACGAGCGATAGCGAGCCTGTAATTCTAAGAGTAATCGGTAATCGGCCGGGATATTTTTCTACCGAAAAATGTACAAATTTATTTTAAAGGGGGATTTTTTTTTTTTTTTTTTTAAGCTCAATGGAGGTCTACCGAGAGAAAGTAAACAATAAATGCATGAAATAATATACACACCAACAAATAACCACTACCCGCTTAATGGGCTAGTTCTTTGTTTGTGGTCTCTCTCTCTCTCTCTCTCTATATATATATATATATATATATATATATATATATATATTGTTACGATCCAGGTTCTCAAAGACACAGGGCTCTTCAACATTGGACTAGATAATGGCAAAATGCAACAACGGTAACACTAGATCCAACCCCTGCCTTAAACACTGGAAAACAAAACACCATTACCGCCCTGAGTCGTGCCTGGACAACGAGGTATCCTATGACTCGGTAACTGGTGCACACACACTAGGCTGACGCTCGATGAAACAGCCTATTCTCAAACAGTAAAAGATTACTTGATTGGGTTACACAAAGAAAAGATAGTTAACATGATTAATTAACGTTACGGTAAATACTCAAATAACTGGCACTCCTGTATTAAAGAAAGTGCAATGCTAGTCCTGCAACATCAACTGGAAACTTCTGAAATAAGTCTGGGATGCTGGGAAGATGTTCGTAAAGAATCTTGAACAATTATAATGCAGAATACGGGTCACAATAAATACTAGGACATATAGTAATAATAGGCAGGCGAATAATAAAGACTGCGCAAAGGTAGTAATGCTCGACAACTAAAGAAATGCTTCGTGACACAACGCAACAGCCTACTAGGGTTGTGCAACTCAACAACAACCTCGGCTCAAAAGTGCAGTGAATAATAATGTTGCATACATATAATAATGGGGGCTTATCTCTAACCAGTGTCTGCTCAGTTAATAATGTCTAGCTGGGGTATCAAGGCAGGGCAACAATGGGTGAGCATGCGGATCGTAGCCTAACGTTGTCCGAAGGTGGTATAATGAAGATTACGTTATATGACGGGGATGCTCTCTTGATAAATCTAGGTCTCTAGTACCTAGTTCTATCCTGGCGATCCCTCAGAAGTCAACACAAAGAGGCAGCACTATGTTGTGAGGGATAGGCTATGGCCCTCTCACACCACAGCGCTGTGCTCGCAAAGTAAATCCACCCGAAGACAACTTAGGCTCCCACAGTACCTGTCGATGTCGTGCAGGGCTTAGCTAACACTGTACACATCGGAGACAATGACACAGTAACCCTACCCCTAGTCTAGCTTTAGATAACCAAGCAGAATCACTCAACACCTAGCCAGGGATACATATACCGGTCTACAACCTTCCCGAGAGAGGACACATATGGAAAAGTCCGTCTCTCTAACCTCAATAAAGCATAATACCTCCTTAACCTAATACATGGAAATATCTGAGAGCTTCGCGTACAATACGACTGGTCGACGGTGAACGTCTATGCTGAAACCAGAAGGGATGTTGAGTTTAATAAAGAGTAGAGAATGAGAAAGGAGAAGTCGAGAGAGAGAAATAGTATGCAAAGTGGCGAGTATGGGGGACAGAATTGCAAAGGGTAGGCGATACGCGTGTCAGGCAAGCTCTGAGCTGGTAAAGAACACGAGGCCGCGATGGGAAGGGACTAGTTGACCACCCGGCCGCCAACGCCGTCAGCGCCCAAGCGAGCCGCGTCATAGCTCACCCCCGCTGCCAGGTGTACTCCCTCACCCTCTCTCGCTCGCCTCCCACACAAGCAACATTTATATTATAGCGAATATAAAATACAAGGCGCGGTCACAGACCAAAACAAAGACCATTTCTAGACTGTCTGTGGCAACACGACACTAATTAAATAAAGCAGATCATTCTAGGACAACTGTAGCCCATCCCCCATCCTGGCGAGCGCTAGCGAGCTGCAATGCCCCACGCAACCATTCTGCTAACGCCGGGAGGCGTCACACCCCCCCCAAGATATGGGACACTCAACCATGAGCCCATATCTGAACAGGCAGAATGTCGCTAGAATCTGCCACTCCTAACCACTCTGCCACTCATGGAATGCAAGCTCAGTCTCCTCAAAAAAAATACAACAACATTTATATAAAAAAAAATCTTATCACCCTTCCCAAATATAATACATTAATTCATAACATCGTGCTCCCAGAGCGAGCTTTAAGAAGCACAGCCTACTGAGGGAAAATCATCTGCACTCAGTACTCAGCTACAATATTATCTTAAAATTAATTATCTAAAAGAAAGAGTTTTTATTTAATTTTTCATATTTTATTTTAATGTTGTTTTTGGCGGCTACTATAGATGTAGCCTAACTTTCTTCTAATCAAAGCCAACAACTCCTGCCCTGCGACCCTACGCTGATGCTACACACGCGAGCCAACAAGCACCAGCGCAAAAATACACCGCGAGCCAAGACAGGAGGCTATACCAACATACTGTGGTAGCCTACCCCGGATCCTCCACCCGCGACAGATACTGACTGAGCAGCGAGAGTTCTCCTGCAAACAAAGCCAAAACATTATCAGTGCCCTTAGCATGCCACACATCCAACTTGTGTTCCGGCAGCACAACAACACCTGACACTGATAAACTGTCCAGTTCATCGCAAGACTGGCACTTCTCTTCGCTCTTTCCGGCAACGGGGCCTGCCAATAACCCTTCACTAGTTCTACCTTCGTGATGAGCGAGGCAGCCCCGAAGCGGTCTATGGTGTCGTCAACTCTGGGTAATGGATAGGCGTCTGTCAGGGATAATGCTTCCACACTCTTGCAATCAACATACACACGGACTCTGCCACCAAACTCAGGTTGCAAAGCCACTGGCAACGACCACTCACGATATTCCTCATCCCTCAGACCCCCTCTCCACACGCCGTCCAGCTCCGCCCTCACAACAGGCTGTCGAGCAGGATTCACACGATAGGGAACCAACTCGAGCCTTGCACTGTCTCCAGCCTCCATGTCGGATTCTACCCCGTACATCAGGCCTGGAGAAGCAACAAACATGCGGACGGACTGCCACAGCCTAGTAAACAACTCCTCTTGTCGCTCAGGAACAAGAGGTTGCAACTTATCTCGCAGAACAATATGTCTAGTGCCCTCCCACATCTCCTTCACCATGCGGAGAGGACCCCTCACCTGATGCCCAAAAACAAGCTCATTCGGACTGAAACCGAGACTCTCTCCAGGTACTTCTCTTGCCGCGAACAAAACATACGGCAGACCAAGGTCCCAATCCTTTCCGTTCTCTGCGCAATAACATCGAAGCATGCTTTTCAGCGTGGCGTGCCACCTCTCCAACACCCCTTGACTCTCCGGGTGATACGCAGAAGAGACCACAGTGCTGATGCCATGCTGAATCATAGTTTGTTTGAACAGATTAGATGTAAAATTAGAGCCTTGGTCCAATTGCACCTCTTGCGGGTAACCATACCGCGAGCAATAAAAGAGCAGGTTCCGGATAACAGTTTTCGCTGTGCCATTTCTCATTGGATATGCATCAGGATAACGAGTGGCCACATCCATGATAGTTAATAGAAATTTATTACCGGCACTAGTAGAGGGTAGGGGTCCGACCATATCAATGCTGACCTTACTGAAGGGCGGTCCACTGACAGGAATGGGGTGCATCGGGGCTCTCGGAATTGTTTGGTTAGGTTTTCCAACCCTCTGGCACGTATGACACCTTGCTATCCAGGTTACCACCTGCCCCTTCAACCCCGGCCACCAAAACAATTTTTCTAAAGCCGCCACCGTTTTTCTCACCCCTAGATGTCCTGCCAGTGGTATGTCATGCGCCAACCTCAGTAGGCTATCCCTGCACTCCCGTGGCACCACCAACTGGTCCACTACTCCGGACCCCTCTTGCCAACTACGTTTAGGGTCTTGAAAACGCCTATAGAGGATGCCTTCTAAATAAAAAAAATCTCCTGGCTGTGTATCGCCATCCTCGTCAAGCTCTACAGCTCCATTAGCACACGTTTGGAGCTCAGGGTCCTCTAGTTGCAACCGACGTATATCTGAGGGTGCCAAGCGATCTAACTGCTCCCGGAGCAATGCATGACCTTCCCCGATACTGGGCTGCTCCCTCTGTCTCTCTCGATGTACATAACGTTGCTGTCGTGGAGACTCGTCATGCCCAGCCTCGTCACTCTCGATGACAGGCCCAGGGGCTACTCCAGAATTAAGTAATGGTGCTAATACTGAATCACCCAGGAGAGCCGCCGAGTCAAAACTCTTAAAACCAACTCCAGCTTTAGCCTCCTCCTGTTGATCGTTCCTCCGCTGGTCTGAAGACGGAGGACTAGGCTGTGACACTTTAGCTGCCCGAGCTCGGGTGACAGCACATGCCATGGGTTGTGTCTGGCACCGCTCGACCCACTCTTGCTCTTCCCTACTCACGTCGGCCGGCCTCTCGGCAACGACTAAGGGTAGACCCTCAGAAGCGGGCATTGCAAAGTCGTTGCCGAGAAGAAGGTCGACGCCCTCCACTGGCAGTTTCTCCACAATCCCGACATCCAATTCACGTGCCACACCATCCACCTCCAACTCCAACCGCACCAGCGGGTATGACCGAGTTGCATTAATACCCTGCACCACCACCACCCGAGCCGCGTTTATAGGGTAGCCAGTCAAGTTTTTCATCAGAGTCTGGGAAGCACCTGTATCACGCAAGACCTCTATTCCATGCTTGCGCCCCGCCCACATCACGCAACCCCGCCCTCTATGGTCGCAAAAAACATCCTGAGCAGGGTTCGAGCCTCCCAGGTGCTTCTGCATTGGCTGTGCCTCAGCCTCTGACGAACTGCCCCGGGCAAACTCAGATGACTTCGGAAACACACCAATGTTGCAGGCCAAAGACACAGCTGCTGTAGGTGGTTTGCTAGGACAGACTCTTGCAAAGTGCCCCTTTTTATGACAATGATAACACTCCAACTCCCCTTTGGGCTTCCCTTGGTACTGGGAAGGGCCCGGCCCCTTCTTAAACGGGACGGTGCTAGTCTTGTGGTCAGTCTTGGTATCATGGCTCTTGTACTTGTTTGCATAAGGTATATCACTAACTCGGGAGGGTGGGGCATCACGCCCCTTGTTACCTGCCTCACTACGCTGGGCAGACCCGCACCCACGAATTAGTGATAGCCGGAGGTCAGCCATCTCAGCTGCCTCCTGTAGAGTTTTTGGTTGCTTTTCTTTAACCCTTAACTGTCGGCGAGCAACATAAGTCGAGTTAAATAAAGCTGGACTATGTGGCGGCACTCGACATAGGTCGTGTGGCAATTTCAGCACGTAATGTTGCTGAGAGAGAGAGACAAGTGGTGGCAGGAGAGTAGCGAGCGTATGACTGCTCCAGACCACCGCGGCGAACCTACTGACACGAATCCCACCTCCTCCCTCCCTCTCTCACTCGCTATATACGGAATTGTATGGGGAAAGTGCCTAATTACATGCTTTTTGCACTCGCGTTGCACGGTTATTGCAAGAAAACTAGCCATCATAAAAGGATCGTTATGGTGTCATTCGAAAGCTCTGTTTATGCCCTTTCAGGGATAGATACTTGTTTTACGTTCTGGGTCTTATTTAGGCATGAAAATGATCACGTAAACAGCCCTATTTTGGCTAAAAACACCCCGCTGGGCGTACCGCATAGGCCGCTCGTAAGGTGTTAAGGTTTAACGTCGGGTCGCCGCCCGTGCTTTTGAAAAACTGCTCTAAAAGCACCAACTGTTTAATGTCGTCAAACGTAGTAGCTTTCTCCGACCTCAGCCAATTCCCAAAAGCATCGGACAGCTCCCGGGCATGCTCCAAAAAGGTGCTCTCCCGACCCTTGGTAACACCCCGGAACTTCAACCTGTACGTCTCTGGTTGTAGTTCGTATGCTCTCAGGACAGCCTCCTTGAGTTCCTCATAGATAATACAAGACTCTATAGGCAACGCATCGTAGGCTTTAAGACCCTTGCCTATTAATCTAGAGGATACAAGTGCTGCCCATTTATTCTCTGGCCACTGGTGTTCCTGGCACTTCTCAAAGCGTGCGAAAAATTCTGTAACACCACTCTCATCAAACACCGGAACCAGTTTCAATAAGTGCGAGAGAGACTGCTCATGAACACGGTTACCAGCCCTAAGTCGCTGTCCCGTTGCCTCTACTCGCGACTTCTCTACATCCATGTCGGCACAGTACCTAGTCGACTCTAAATCCGCTTGGATTTTTGCTAGCTCTATGTGCTGAGACTGCTGACTGATAGTTTTCTCTTCTATCTTGGCTAATTCTATTTGCTGCTCACCCGCCCTGATAGCCTTTCTCTCTTCGATCTTGGCTAATTCGAGCTGAAGCAATAATTCTGGAGATAACCCTTGAGGAGGTGAAGGTGCTACAATGTTTGAAATTACCGGTGGTCCCCCCAGGGGCAACCCACCCTGCCAGTCACCACCCAACTGCGGAAGCGTACCCGGGGTCGGCAAACTACTGGGATGGCTGGGAGTCGAGTGTAGGAGAAGCATGGCCGAAGGGCTCTGAGCACTCAACCCATCTCGCTCACCAGTCACTCTGCCCAGTACACACGTTATCAAGTTATCCTTGGTCATGCTGCTAGTAACCGCATGACCGATAGCTGTGGCCAGGCATTGAAGACCGTACCGATCCATACCCTCCAACCGCTCGGCAGTAACAGGCCATTGCAAAAATATCCTAGCATCCTCCTCACAGTTCACCCGATTAACCATTTCATCATGCTGCTGTTCCTCAGTTTCGACATTACGTACTGTGTCTCCATTCTCCTCTGACCCGGTATAAGACATGATGCTCACAAAAATGTATCACCACAATATTCAGAAAAGAAGTACCCCAAACTCTTATGTAGCACTATTCACTTGCCAAAAATTTCTGAAGACTCTCAAGTGCTATACTACTTTGCCAAAAAAAAATTAACGTGCCCACTATATTCCTCAATAAAACAAATGACCACAACAATCCTGCAATTATCTCTTAGTTCACAAGATCCTGAGCTAGGTCGCCATTTGTTACGATCCAGGTTCTCAAAGACACAGGGCTCTTCAACATTGGACTAGATAATGGCAAAATGCAACAACGGTAACACTAGATCCAACCCCTGCCTTAAACACTGGAAAACAAAACACCATTACCGCCCTGAGTCGTGCCTGGACAACGAGGTATCCTATGACACGGTAACTGGTGCACACACACTAGGCTGACGCTCGATGAAACAGCCTATTCTCAAACAGTAAAAGATTACTCGATTGGGTTACACAAAGAAAAGATAGTTAACGTGATTAATTAACGTTACGGTAAATACTCAAATAACTGGCACTCCTGTATTAAAGAAAGTGCAATGCTAGTCCTGCAACATCAACTGGAAACTTCTGAAATAAGTCTGATGCTGGGAAGATGTTCGTAAAGAATCTTGAACAATTATATTGCAGAATACGGGTCACAATAAATACTAGGACATATAGTAATAATAGGCAGGCGAATAATAAAGACTGCACAAAGGTAGTAATGCTCGACAACTAAAGAAATGCTTCGTGACACAACGCAACAGCCTACTAGGGTTGTGCAACTCAACAACAACCTCGGCTCAAAAGTGCAGTGAATAATAATGTTGCATACATATAATAATGGGGCTTATCTCTAACCATTGTCTGCTCAGTTAATAAAGTCTAGCTGGGGTATCAAGGCAGGGCAACAATGGGTGAGCATGCGGCTCATAGCCTAACGTTGTCCGAAGGTGGTATAATGAAGATTATGTTATATGACGGGGATGCTCTCTTGATAAATCTAGGTCTCTAGTACCTAGTTCTATCCTGGCGATCCCTCAGAAGTCAACACAAAGAGGCAGCACTATGTTGTGAGGGATAGGCTATGGCCCTCTCACACCACAGCGCTGTGCTCGCAAAGTAAACCCACCCGAAGACAACTTAGGCTCCCACAGTACCTGTCGATGTCGTGCAGGGCTTAGCTAACACTGCACACATCGGAGACAACGACACAGTAACCCTACCCCTAGTCTAGCTTTAGATAACCAAGCAGAATCACTCAACACCTAGCCAGGGAGACATATACCGGTCTACAACCTTCCCGAGAGAGGACACATACGGAAAAGTCCGTCTCTCTAACCTCAATAAAGCATAATACCTCCTTAACCTAATACATGGAAATATCTGAGAGCTTCGCGTACAATACGACTGGTCGACGGTGAACGTCTATGCTGAAACCAGAAGGGATGTTGAGTTTAATAAAGAGTAGAGAATGAGAAAGGAGAAGTCGAGAGAGAGAAATAGTATGCAAAGTGGCGAGTATGGGGGACAGAATTGCAAAGGGTGTAGGCGATACGCGTGTCAGGCAAGCTCTGAGCTGGTAAAGAACACGAGGCCGCGATGGGAAGGGACTAGTTGACCACCCGGCCGCCAACGCCGTCAGCGCCCAAGCGAGCCGCGTCATAGCTCACCCCCGCTGCCAGGTGTACTCCCTCACCCTCTCTCGCTCGCCTCCCACACAAGCAACATTTATATTATAGCGAATATAAAATACAAGGCGCGGCCAGAGACCAAAACAAAGACCATTTCTAGACTGTCTGTGGCAACACGACACTAATTAAATAAAGCAGATCATTCTAGGACAACTGTAGCCCATCCCCCCATCCTGGCGAGCGCTAGCGAGCTGCAATGCCCCACGCAACCATTCTGCTAACGCCGGGAGGCGTCACAATATATATATATATGTATATATATATATATATATGTATATAATTATTCATTTATATTCCTCGGTAGACCTCCATCAAGCTTAGACAAACATCCCCTAGACACCCCTTTCAAGATGAATTTGTTAATTTTTCGGTAGAAAAATGTCCTGGCCCATGGCCGGTTCCTTCTAAAATTAGAGGCTCGCTAACGCTCGCCAGGAAAAAATCGACACCTAAAGGACACAAAAAGCATTAATATTGACACAAAATGAGGCGAGAGGTCTCAACATCGCCAAGATAACGGAACGGACGTCTTACAACCTCAACACTAATATGCTAAGCATGAGGGGGAAGGGGGTCCATAAAAAGCGAGTTACTCCCCCTTAAGTTAGAGTTAATTACACTAATAAGTTACACTATTAAGGGGGTGACCTGCTTTTTGTTATTTCTGTCCTTTTCTCTCTTTCTCGGGCTTGTATCCATTCGGCCCCATTCAGCCACCTATTTTAAGACGCTTATCCCCATCTAGGTGTCGATTTGTTTCTGTCGAGCGATAGCGAGCCAGCATTATATGAAGAAATCTGGCTTCGCCGGAGACATTTTTCTATCGAAAAATTTACAAATTTAGCCTGTCTAACAAAAATACAAAATATGCTGGCTCGCTAACGCTCACTAGTATAAAATTTACATCTGGATGGGATAAACGTCTTAAAACAGTAGGCTGAATGGGGCCAAAGAGATACAAGTCAGAGAAAGATAGAAAAGGACAGAACAAAAACAGGTCACCCCCCTTAACCCCCGATGGTTCACGTGTTGGTCGATTATTAAATGTATTCAATATTATTCTATTACCTCCCTAGACCTCCATGAAAATTAAAACACATCCATTAGATCCCCCTTCTAGATTTATCTGTACATTTTTCGGTAGAATAATGTCCCTGCCGAAGGTCAGTTCTTACAAAATTACAGGTTCACTATCGTTCGCCAGGAAAACAAATCGACACCTAAATAGCACGAAAGGTCTTAATATTGATAAGGAAATGGGGCAGAAGGTCTTAAAATCGACCAACTAATGGGGCACACATCTTAAAATCTGAAAATTAATGAGGCTAAACTTGAAAAAAATAATAATGATAATACTAATAATAATAATACCATTTATTTCCACAGCTAGTGGATATTTCCACAGCTAGTGGTTATTTTTCTTACACAATATGTACAGAAGGGAGACGGGGATCTAGAAAAACGACCCATCTCCCGTTAACCCCTTCCGTACCGACGAATTTTTCTTTAATATACTTTAGCTAAATGTTTGATGTTTTTGTGCAGTTTAAGAAGGATCTGTGGTAGTAAGAAGGGTTAAGTGGGATGGTTGGATACCGGTTAATTGCTGGAGGTCCTTTATTAACTGAATATAATCGTCTAATTATACAGTGATTCTCAACCTTTCCTCAGTCATTTACCCCCTCGGTTTGATGTATTTCGCCATTTACCTCCTTACACCCATACACAAAAGGTATAGCCGCCATACAGGATCACACAATACAGATGATAGAAACAAAAATAATGTTTAAGGTTTGCACGAAGTAAAATATCTAACTATCTATCTATTGCCTGACGCCGTGATCCCCGAAGAGGTGGCCACGAACGAACCGCCCCCATGCACCTCTGTCCCCAGTCAGTCGACGCCCCTCCCCCCAACCAGCACTGCCTTCGTTCATGTACTTCCTCACTCCATCCTTCCACCTCTCATTCGGTCTACCTCTCCCTCTCTGTCCCTCCACCTCGCTCTCGTACACCCTCTTAGTCATTCTCTCGCTTTCCATACGTTCCATATGGCCGAACCATCTCAAGTTTGTTCCTTTTCACACTTTCCAGCACATCTACCTCCACACCACACCTCCTTCTTACTTCCTCATTAGTCTGTCTATCCCTCCATGTAACTCCGCACGCACTCCTTAAGTAATTCATTTCCACTGCTCTCACTCTTGGTCTGAATTTCTCAACCAACGTCCATGCTTCGCTTCCGTAAGTCAGTGTCGGGATTACCACACTGTCATGCAAGGACTTCTTCACTTCCATACAGACCACCCTATTTCTTGTTACTGCTTTTAGCGTTCCTACAACCCTCTTCCCCTGTTGTACCCTCTCCCGCACTTCTTCATTCATAGTCCCATCTTTACTCAACACACTGCCAAGATACTTAAAAGAGTTGACGATCTCCACAGCCTGACCGTTCAGCTTCACCTCACACTCTGTGACTTCACCCATTTCGAAGACCATAACCTTGCTCTTCCCCGCATTTACCTTCAAATTCCGTTTTTCGCACACTGTTCCAAACTCATTTACCAGACCCTGCAACTCCCATTCATTATCACTCATCAGAACTGTATCATCCGCAAACAGCAATATAGGTAGCTTCCACTTAATTCCCTCCCTTTTCAGCGATAATATGATAAAGGAAATAAATATACAGTCCACTTATATCAAACAAGATCAATCAACAATACCAGAAGTATTATCAGTGGGAACACTGCTGAATAATTGAGTCAACATTTTATATATTCAAGGATCTGTTGATAACAACTCTACTTATATGTCGTCGTTGGCTTTTAGGCGGTTCCTGGTCTTAGTCTTCATTGCTACTAAAGTAGAGAACCTTGATTCACATAACTATCTAGTGACAAAAGGAACACGCAATCTGAAGGCACGCTGAGTAAGAAGTGGGATTGAATTTATGATTTTCATACAAAATGCATCATAAATATGTTCATGTTTTTCATTAATACATATCTGAGGATAGAGGATCAATCAGAACTTCTTTTCCTGGGTCGTCATCCTTCATGTCTGGCAGATCAGTGGTTAAAGGTGTTGATAGGCTATCCATCTATCTCTAGAAATCATGTCTTCTGAAATATAGCCGGTGACCCTTCAAGATTTTCAAATGTGCTGTGATGTTTTCTTTTATCTCATGTAACACACCATCCAAGTTTGGAAAATGTGCAATGTTACTTTGGTGAACTCTTCGTAAACTGAATTTTTCCTAGATTAGAGGGGTTATTTCCTAGATTAGAGGGGTTATTTTTTACATTGTCTTCCCTGTTTCTCTAAACCTAAAACAGGTTAGGCCTAGTCATGTATAGCGTAATATAGAATTAATAATGAGTTTTCGGGTATGATATATTTACCCCATGCCATGTATGTTTTTACCCCCAGGCGGTAAATTTACCCCTGGTTGAGAATCACTGGTCTAATAGTAGCCAAAATATAGTTAAAAGGACATCGTCGGGAATGAAGGGGTTAAGCTCAATAAAACTAACCAATACTTACCCAAATTTGAGGAGTGGTATTGGAGTGTTGGCTTGGTCAAGGTTACACACAGTTTACATTTGTACCGGTATCGCAACTTCAACCAGTGATATATTTGTGTCCACATTAGCAGAAATTAAGGGGAGATAGGCCGTTTTGTTGGTATATTAAGGGGGGTGACCTGCTTTTTGTTATTTCTGTCCTTTTCTCTTTCTCTGGCTTGTATCCATTCGGCCCCATTCAGCCGACTATTTTAAGACGTTTATCCTTATCTAGGTGTCGATTTCTTCCTGGCGAGCGATAGCGAGCCAGCATTATATGAAGAAATCCGAAGAAATCCGGCTTCGCCGGAGAAATTTTTCTATCGAAAAATGTACAAATTTAGCCTGCTGTCAAACAAAAATATAAAATATGCTGGCTCGCTACCGCTCACCAGTACAAAAAATACACCTGAATGGGTATAAACGTCTTAACCCTTATTTAGCGGCGAGCAACATAAGTCGAGTTAAATAAAGCTGGACTATGTGGCGGCGCTCGACATAACTCGAGTGGCAATTTCAGCACGTAATGTGGCTGAGAGAGAGAGACAAGTGGTGGCAGGAGACTAGCGAGCGTATGACTGCTCCAGACCACCGCGGCGAACCTACTGACACAAATCTCAGCTCCCTCCTCCCTCTCTCACTCGCTACATACTCAATTATGTACTGAAAGTACCGAATTACCTGCTTTTTGCACTCGCGTTGCACGGTTATTGCAAGAAAACTATCCATCATACAAGGATCGTTATGGTGTCATTCGAAAGCTCTGTTTATGCCCTTTCAGGGATAGGTACTTGTTTTACGTTCTGGGTCTTATTTAGGCATGAAAATGATCACGTAAACAGCCCTATTTTGGCTAAAAACACCCCGCTGTGCGGTACACATAAATAAACCGCATAGGCCGCTCGTAAGGTGTTAAAACAGTAGGCTGAATGGGGCCAAATGGATACAAGCCAGAGAAAGATAGAAAAAGACAGAACAAAAACAGGTCACTCCCCTAAGTCACATATTCCTTTATTTGGTAGTTTCCTCGCTTGACCTCCACCAAACTTAGAAAAAAAACCCTAAACCCCCTTCAAAATTAATATGTACATTTTTCGGTAGAAAAATGTCTCGGCCGAAGGCCGGTTCTTCTTAACATTTCAGGATTGCTATTGCTCGCCAGGAAAAAAAATGACACCCAAATGGCACGAAAGGTCTTAACATTGACAATATAATGGGTCGAAAGGTGTCAACAAACGCCAGACTATTGGACCGAACGTCTTATAATCTCATAGACGATGTCGATCAACTGCAGACATTCTTTGCCTTCTTATGCATCAAATCAACCAAGCTACAGACCAACATGGTGAAACACATACAATAGCACTGGATATATCAAAGGCATTTGATAGAGTCTGGCATCAATCCTTATTGTCGAAGATGTCACACTACGGCCTTGCATCATTAGTTCCACTAATTTCTTCTTATCTTCATAACAGAAAAATACGTGTAATGGTAGATGGCCTTTATTCTCAATTTCACTCAATAAATGCTGGTGTTCCCCAGGGATCAGTTTTGGCCCCAACTCTGTTCCTCATTCATATCAATGATCTCATATCTACCACTCATAATCCAATACATTCCTACGCAGATGACTCAACACTCCACAGTTCCTTCACATTTACCAATTCTTTCACCCAACCCGATCTTATAAATTCAAAAATAAACACTGCAATTTCTCTGAACCGGGACCTTTCTAGAATTAATGAATGGGGACAAGAGAATCTAGTTTCCTTTAATGCACAGAAAACCAAGTACATTCAATTTTCTAACCGACAGAATCTCACTGACTCCCATATATTTTTTTAATGATGTAAATATTCCCACTTCCCCTAGTATTGACATTCTCGGTGTAACATTAACTACTAACTTGAGCTGGACACATTATGTTAGAAGGATTGCTAAGAATGCCTCTAAAAAACTGGGACTCCTGTACAGAGTTCGAGAATTCTTCACTGACGAGCAGTTGGCCGTAATATATAAAAGTCATGTGCGCTCTCAGATGGATTACTGTTCACCTCTGTGGGGTGGAAGTGGAGTGGTTGCATTGAGGCAGTTGGACAAAATTCAAAATAAAGCTATTAGATTAATCAATAACCCTGCAATCACACAGGACCTTCCTACATTAGCCATACGAACAAACGTTGCATCCCTTGCATTATTCTACAGATATTTTCACAGCAATTGTTCCGAGGAACTTGCTTCAATTGTGCCGCCTCTCCACATCTTTCCCCGTAGAACTAGGGCAGCTGAGAGCGTCCATGAATTTACACTTTCTCCTCCACAATGCAGAACTTCTGCTTATCAGAATTCATTTATCCCCAGAGCTACTACTCTTTGGAATTCACTTCCCTCGAATTGCTTTCCACAAACTTACAATCAACAAATGTTTAAATCCAGTTGTTACAAACATTTTATGAATGGAGGATGCCTTTCGGCACATGGACCTTTTTGTTTTATCTGTGTTTTTCCTTCCTCCGTTCATTGTCTCTTAAAAAAAAAAAACAAAAAAAAAAAAAATGGGAGCTAACACGAGGGAGAAAGGGTACCAGAAAAATGACTCATATCCCTTCATAAATATATAATATGACAAGAGTTTCTCAGTTTGAGCACGTAAAATGTAGATTATGACTTTAACCACTGGACATTTTGTTAAAGTTACTTTCACATCACACCCCTTATCTGATCTTACACAAATGTACACTCGAGTGCCATAGTCTGTAGCCCACTTATAAATATTCGTAGACTTCATCTATTTGTTATTATGGAAGCATATTTCTGGAAACGAATTTACGAATATAATTGCCTATGCATCAACTACAAAACTATGTATACTATTTATTGAAAAGCAAGTTCTATCCAATAAATAATCCACATAGTTATAATTGCACTCAGAAAAACATAAGGGGTCACCGAATTCATATGAGTGGTTCTGCATACTATGGCATCCTAGTGTACACAACTGTACAGGCACTCATAACAGTTCGTGGACCACTTACTTTTTCCTTTATGCAAATACAACTCTCTGGATTATTTTTTGGATGGACCTTGCTTTTCAATAAATAGTATATACAGTTTTTGTAGTTGATGTATACACAATTATACTCATAATTTCGTTTCCAGACATATAGTTCACTAATTAGAAATAGGTGAGGTCCACGGATTTTTATGAGTGACTGTACAATGCACCACGTAAAATATTGTGTTGTTGACGTTGAATGGACACTGGCTTGACTTCCCGAGTTATCTGGGTATCTATAACTGATGGGAATTAATCTGGTTGTTCAGGTTTCCTTTTCAGTATTTTAGTTGTTTCAGTAGCAGTTCTTGACCACTCAATCCACATTATTAGCGAAAGCAGTGATCCTCGCTAACAAAAAATCAGGAGAGGAGATAATGAGTCTGACAAAGTGTAAATAAACCAGCAGCCAATCAGAACGCGAGGATGAATCGATTTTTCACGTGCGCAACACCAAAGAAAATTACAAATGAGAGGGTAACTTAGATAACTTAGATATTATTCCTAGTCATATGCTGTACTTATAACTTTCTTGATGGTGCAATTATTCGAGTGTTTATGATCTATATGTGGTAACCCAGGTTCGAATCCCGGGAAAATCACATGCTTTCATTAATTTCATTAGGTGTTTGGTGTTGGGATTGGAATTATTTAAATATGATGAACACTTCAAAGATTCTGACGCATTTTGACAGAGTATTCTGGCTATCATTAGACGATTTCATACAGTTTAGGAAGGATCTGTTGGAATTATATGGGTAAAGACTATCTCAGTTAACAGTTTGGCTTCCATATACCTTTCGTCGTGTGAATAAAATCGTCTACTAATAGCCAGACAAGAGAACACAAATGCGTAACCGGATTTCGCAAGGGTTAAGGGGGTCACCGGTTGTTTTTATCTTTCTCTGGCTTTCATCCATTCGGCCCCATTCAGCCAACTGTTTTAAGACGTTTATCCCCATTAGGTGTCGATTTTTTCTTGGCGAGCGATAGCGAGCCAGTATTGGTATGGAGAAATTCGGCTTCGCCGGATCAATTTTTCTATTGAAAAATGTACAAATTTAGCTTGCTGTCAACACAAAAAATATATATGCTGGCTCGCTACCGGTCGCCAGGAAAATATTGACACATGGATGGGGGAAAACGTCTAAAAACAGTAGGCTGAATGGGGCCAAATGGATACAAGCCAAAGAGAGAGGGAGAGAAAGAAAAAAAAAGCGAGGTGGGCTGCCTTAACTTTTCAACCATCTTGCTTGTGTATTAACCCATTCAGTACCGGTGCCGTACTTTTCATCATATTTTGGCAACTATTGGACGATTGTATTGAGCTTAGGAAAGACGTCTACCATTTCAAGGGTTACAGACTATCTCGATGGATCCTTTTAGCTACCACATATCCTTCCGAAGCTTCATATAATCGTCTATATGAAGCTATAGAATAAAATTAACAAAACTTCGCTGTTACAAAAGGAGTTAACCCATTCAGTAACGGCGACATGCTTTTAACTTTATTTTGGCTGTTATAAGACGATTTTATTCAGTTTAAGAATTAGCAATTAACAGGCGTCGAACTATCTCACTTAAGTCTTTTTATTACCTCAGATCCTTCTTAAGCTGCACAAAATCGTTCAAATAAAGCATGCATATAATGATCAAAACGTGGCTGGTACAGGAGTTAACCCCTTCAGTACCGGCGACGTCCTTTTAACTATATTCTTCTGGCGGCTATTGACAGGCTTCCAACTGTCGCATTTGAACCGTTTTACCACTACAGATGTTCCTCTTAAGGCCGGTTCTGGCGGCTATTGACAAGCTTCCAACTGTCGCATTTGAACCTTTTTACCACTACAGATGTTCCTCTTAAGGCCGGTTCTGGCGGCTATTGACAGGCTTCCAACTGTCGCATTTGAACCTTTTTACCACTACAGATGTTCCTCTTAAGGCCGGTTCTGGCGGCTATTGACAGGCTTCCAACTGTCGCATTTGAACCTTTTTACCACTACAGATGTTCCTCTTAAGGCCGGTTTCTGGCGGCTATTGACAGGCTTCCAACTGTCGCATTTGAACCTTTTTACCACTACAGATGTTCCTCTTAAGGCCGGTTCTGGCGGCTATTGACAGGCTTCCAACTGTCGCATTTGAACCTTTTTACCACTACAGATGTTCCTCTTAAGGCCGGTTCTGGCGGCTATTGACAGGCTTCCAACTGTCGCATTTGAACCTTTTTACCACTACAGATGTTCCTCTTAAGGCCGGTTCTGGCGGCTATTGACAGGCTTCCAACTGTCGCATTTGAACCTTTTTACCACTACAGATGTTCCTCTTAAGGCCGATTCTGGCGGCTATTGACAGGCTTCCAACTGTCGCATTTGAACCTTTTTACCACTACAGATGTTCCTCTTAAGGCCGGTTCTGGCGGCTATTGACAGGCTTCCAACTGTCTCATTTGAACCTTTTTACCACTACAGATGCTTTTTAAATTGCATAACATCGTCTAAATATACGTAGAATATAATTTAAATACCGTCGCCGGTACAGAAGTGGTTAAGAGCTCCGTCTGTGTGTCCTGAGAGTACAGCTGTTCTGATCGTGACATGTTTTACACGAGCACTGCAAGCTGGTATGGTTCCGTTTAACCCCTTCAGTACCGATGATGTTCTTGTCATTATACTCTGACAATTATTAGACGATTTTTACAGCTTAGGACGGACGTGTAGCAATTAAGAGGCTACATACTACCTCAATTAACCCTTTTAACTACCCCGGATCCTTCCTAAGCTGCATAATATCGTCAAAGTATATCTTAAATAATACAACAAACATCCCCGGTAGTGAAAGGGTTAACGGGGTAGTGCTTGGTTGCCGGTCAATGTATTTATACATTTTATTTATTTATTTAGTTTATTCGCTAGATCTCCATCAAGCTTAGAAAAACACCCCCTAGACCCCCTTTCAAAATAAATGTGTACATTTTTCGGTAGCAAAATGCCGAAGGCCCGTTCCTTCTAAAATTAGAGGCTCATTTTCGCTCGTCAGGAAAAAATCTACACCTAAAGGGCCCGGAAGGTCTTTATATTGACAAAAAAATGAGGCGAAAGGTCTCAAAATCGCCAAACTAACGAAACGAACGTCTTAATACCTCAAAACTAATATGGTAAACATGAGAGAGAAGGGGGTCCAGCAAAATGGAGTACTACCCCCTCAAGGGTAGTTTTGTTTTTTATTGAACACCCTTCTCCCTCATGCTTAACCCCATTAGTTTTGAGATTCTAAGATGTTCGTTCCATTAGCTTGGCGATTACAAGGAACATAGCAAGCTGGTAAGGGGAGTTTGCTTTTATTGGACCCTCTTCTCCCTCAATGTTTACCCCTTTTAAACCGACCACGTCTTTTTGTTTTTCTTGCAGTTGCCTATAGACGATTTTATGACACTTAGGAAAGATCTGTGGTAGCTAAAAGGGTTGATTGAGATAGTCCGAAGTCTTATAATTGCTAGAGATCCTTCCCTGACTGCACATAATCGTCTAAATATAGCTACCACAGAAGGGATTAATTCAATTAGTTTTGAGATGCTAAGACGTTTGCTCAATTAGTTTGGCTATTTTAAGACCTTTTATGCCATTCAGGTGTCTAATATTTTCCTGGCGAGCGATAGCGAGCCATTCATTTAGGTGGAAGTGGCCTTCGGCTGATATATAGCTCTACCGAAACAATGTACAAGTTTGTCTCGAGGGGGATCTTAGGGGTATTTTGTTAACCTTGATGGATGTCTTAGGTGGAAACTAGAGGAAATGATATATATATATATATATATATATATATATATATATATATATATATATATATATATATATATATATATATATATATATATATATATATATATATATATACAGTATATATATATATATATATATATATATATATATATATATATATATATATACAGTATATATAAGTATATACATGAATAAATAAATACAAAGCTCCTGTTAACAGTGGTCGGGATAGATCTGCTGTGAACGTACTTTTACTGAACACTTGTGACTCGATAATTACGAACAACACTATTGTACATCCACACTTGGTCATAAAATCATAACTCGCAGAATTTAACTGTATTTAAGTCATATATATCTTCTCCAAACGAAAATCACGGAGGTTATTTAACCGTCGGTGTGTGTGTGTCTGTCTGTCTGTCTGTAAGCAGTATTTCTCAAAGCTAATGGGCGGATTTATTTGAAATGAAACTTCTACATTTCGTTAACGTACGAATGTGGCAACGCCGACAAGAGCTATGAACTGCATTATTTTTCTTAAGGGGCTAGTGCTTGTTTTTTGGGCTACTTATTCATTAATTTATATAATATTCAGTTTCCTCATTAGACCTTCATCAAGCTTAACCAAAACACCCCCTATACACTCTTTCAAGATATATTTGTAAAATTTTGGTAGAAAAATGTCCTGGCCAAAGGCCAGTTCCTTAAAATGTTACAAGCTCGCTTTCGCTCGCCAGGAAATAAATCGACACCTAAACGGCACGAAAGGTCTTATATTGACAAAGTAATGGGGCGAAAGGTCTCAAAAACTCCAAACTAGTAAACGAATTTCTTAATATCGCAAAACTTATGGGTCTAAACATGAGGGAGAAGGAGGCCAGAAAAAGCGAGTACCTCCCCCTTAACACTTATGCTGCGGGCATATTTGGGCTATTTAGGGCATGTTCAGGCACTCCTGAATGATTAACACCCAAAAATTGGGGCCGTTTGTAACATCAACTACCTGCCAAGCGGGCATATTTACCGAAAACGAGCTTCATTCCATGCTCTTTTTCATGCATAAACAAGAGCCAGAGCATAATACAATTATGTACCCGTGAAAGAGCGATACAAGAGCTTTCTAATGACACCTGAATCAGCCTTGTACAACCACGGGTTATCCTGTAGTGAATGCCCAACCGGTGGTGAAAATCCCCAAAATAAAGTAATTTCCTCAGATTTTTCCTTGTCTCGCGAGGCCGGAGGTATGGAGGTAGGCGGCGGTAGTCCCACAACTGTCCCAGTGGTGGTGCCAAGCAGTCAGACCCTGCCAATCGTCCTCCCAATGCACATACTCTCTGTCAGAGCCTCTAATGTGCTCAGAATACCGCCCGTCATATGACGGGTACCGCGGGATAGGACATTTATCTCTCGCCTGTCATATGACGGTCACCGTTGGTTAAGGGTTAATCAAGTGTCTGCATGAAATCAAATGTATTCAGCCGAAAACTAAACGAACATAGCTTTAAAATGACACTAGAATGAGCTTCGTAGCTCTCGGGTTCACCCGCAGCGCTACCATAGACATTGGGGAAAACTCGCTATTTATTAGCAATGTAGCGCTTCTTTGCCTTTGGCAGCACTGCTAATACCCGGGGCTGGGGCCTCAGTGCACGGACGGACGTGCTGGCATTCGGAGGTGGGCCCTCGCGCTTCCGCACACTGACTCTCCCTTTCTACAGCTTTAACAGGCTTTAAAAGCCTGTAAATTGCTGTAAATTGCCATGACGTTCCGGAACGTCTCCCACAGGGAAGGGTTACAGAGCAGCCTCACTCGAATGTTTACCATTGTTATCATGATTGTTCAGCGATCTATGGTTATTTGTGTACTTCAGCATATACTTCATTATTATAGGAAACCAATTAACCACTTGCGAGTTTCAAGCTATAAGGAAGTTAGAGGTATATGGTACATCGATACTTAGCAAAATTAGCAAAACAAATACGGTCGTAGTACATACGTTAATTAATAAAATCAAATTCAGCATAATCTCTATCTCTCGGAAACCTACATTATTAATTAATTTCTGCTTAATATCGATATTTAAGGCTCCAACTTCCTTATAGCTTGAAATTCGCAAGTGGTGAATTGTTACATCAGAATTCGGTGTGAAGTGCACTGTATTGACGACATTTCGATCGCATAAGCTCACATTTGGCTCATGTTAGCTCTAATTATCAGTATCCTTGACCCCTACTGTACCGGCAACGTCTTTTTAATTGTATTCTAGCTATATTTAGACGATTCTATGAAGTTTAAGAAGAATCTGTGGTTGTAAAAAGGGTTAAGTGAGATACATCGAAACCTGTTAATTGCTGGAGGCTCTATGTAAACAGAAAAAAATCGTCAAATAGTAGTCGGAATAAAGTTAAACGGGTGACACCGGTACACAAAAGGTTCATATATTTGTGTTGACCCCTTTTATGATGGTGACGTCTTTTAAACTATAGTCAGGCCAGAATTCGGCAATTGTTTTCACATTAAAAACGGTCTCCAGCATTTAACAGGCTTCGAAATATCCCACTTAACCCATTTTACTACCACAGATCCTTCTTAAGAATGGAAAAGGTGTGGGACCTTCTATTTTATTATATATTTTTTCTTTTAAACAAAAACAAATTTACATAGAAGGTTACATAGGCCTATTGTGTTTCGCCATTCGCATTTACTCATCTCTATGATAAATTATACATAAGAACTTTAACCCTTTCAGTCTGGGAGACATCTATTCGATTTAATTGTAGCTATATTTAGACAGTTTTATGCAGCTTTGGACGGATTTGTGGTAGCTATAAGGATTAATTTAGATAATTAACTGCTTTTAAACCCTAGATGTTCTTCTTATTCTGTATAATATAGTTTAATGGTAACTAGAATATATTAAAATGGACGTTACTCGCGGTGAAAATGTTAAAACCTAAAGACAGTAGGCATTATGCAAGGGATGTGGGTATTGAACATAACATTCATCTTCATCTTGATGCCAATTCTGATATGTCCCTGAACATAACATACTCGATATATAACTAAAGCCGTTCCTACAATATATAGCATTGAATATATAACTTGGTATACCTAAGGTGTACAACTCCAAATGTATACTCTCTGCAGGACTTAATACTATAAATATTTGTTTTAGCTTAATTAATACTATACATATTTGTTTTAGCTTAATTAATACTATAAATATTTGTTTTACCTTATACACACTCTTTCTAAAAGAATATAGTGAAGTGTGAGTGTGTGTGTGTGTGGGTTTCTAAACAATTACTTTATTTTATGTTTTCGCCCACTGGCGACCCAGCAGTGGGCGGGGCCTGACAGTATAAACTACCCAGTTTCACTGAGTGTAGACTGTGTTCGGATGAGATACACGTGCGTGGTGTCTAGAAAGGGGTTCATCCCCTGGTCCACAATTTCCCGCCGTGACTGTACACTGTGTTATCATCATAAACAGTCAAGGAGTGAGATAAGAGATTCGTAATTGGAGATCCTCTATAGATTATTATGTTTACAACTGGGTCCACTTCTGCCGGCATCAAGACTCGCTCTCGGACACACTAGGTTTGTCATGTTGTTTGTTTGTCATCGACATACGTTAGAATGATCATATTCTTGATTGAGAAATAATATTCTTTTAATGGAAGATGGGTCGTTTTATGGTCCCTTTTTTCCCTCGTGTTAAACCCCATTTCTGTTGAGATTATAAGACGTTCGGCCCATTAGTTTGGCGGATTTAACACCTTTTTGTCCCATTTAATTGTCAATTTTAAGGCTTTTCGCGCCATTTAGGTGTCGATGTTTTCCTGGTGAGCGATTGCGAGCCTGATAATTTAATAGGAACCGGCCGGGACATTTTTCTACCGAAAAATGTACACATTTATCTCGAAGGGGAGTCTAGGGGGTGTTGTTCTAAGCTTGCTGGAGGTCTAGCGAAGAAACTAAGAAACAAAGGAATAATTGAATTAATAGACCAAAAAAACGGCCCAACTCCCCTTAAGGAGGGATGGGCCAGTTTTCTGGACCACTTTCTCCCTCATGTTTAGCCCCATTAGTTTTCAGATGTTAAGATGTTTGACCCATTAGTTAGTCGATTTTAATACCGTTCGCCCCATTTCTTCGTCATTATTAAGACCTTTCGTGCTATTTAGGTGTCGATTTGTTCCCTGGTGAACGATAGTGAGCCTGTAATGTTGGAAGGACCGGCCTTCGGCCGGGACATTTTCTACCAAATAATGTACAAATTAATCTAGAAGGGTGATCTAATGGATGTTTTTGTTTTAATTTGATGGAGGTCTAGGGAGGAAACTAGAGAAATAATTAATACATGCAAAAATCGACCCAAAAATGAACCATCCCCCTTAAAGATGTTCGCTCCCTCCATGAATATTATATTTTGTGATCATCCTCTTTCATTAAAACTGCATGGGGCTCGATTCACTACAATGTAATGCCATTATGAAATTAACCCTTTGAGTACCAGCGACGTGTTATATTTTATTCTAGCTATATTTTGACGATATTATGCAGCTTAGGAAGGATCTGTGGTAGGTAAAAGGGTTGCTTGACATAGTTTGAAGCCTTATTATTACTAGAGGTCCTTCCCAAGCTGAACAACACCGTCTAATAGCTAACAGAATATGATAAAAAGGACGTCCCTGGTACTGTACGGGTTAAGCCAATCAACGTATCTCTGTTGTAATATCGAGTCTTCCTGTTTGAAAATTACATATATATACTGTTAAAAGTTTGCACCTTTGTCTTGTTAACCCATTCAGTATCGGTGCTGTTCTTGCAACTTTACTCTGGCTACTACTAGACTATTTGATTCAGCGTAAAAGGGGCCTCCAGCAATTAGCAGGCTTCAAAATATCTCACTTAACCATTTTCACTATCACAGATCATTCTTAAACTGCACAAAAGCGTCAAATTATAGCTAGAATAATTTTTTAAAAGACGTCGCCCGTACAGAAACGGGTTAATAATTGAATGCGTTTGTAAATTAATAACTTTATTTTATTCCCCCCTCAAATTCATCAATGATTATTGCGTAAATAGATTACTAAGACGTTACTCTCTTTTTTCCCAGATATACGAAAGATCACTTATAACTGTGTTATGTTATTAACCCAGCTGTCCCCTACTAATTTCCTAATCCTGCCACGGACATTAGTTCCAGGGCAGTAGTTCCCTTTCCAATGTTCCCTTACTGTTACGATCCAGGTTCTCAAAGACACAGGGCTCTTCAACATTGGACTAGATAATGGCAAAATGCAACAACGGTAACACTAGATCCAACCCCTGCCTTAAACACTGGAAAACAAAACACCATTACCGCCCTGAGTCGTGCCTGGACAACGAGGTATCCTATGACTCGGTAACTGGTGCACACACACTAGGCTGACGCTCGATGAAACAGCCTATTCTCAAACAGTAAAAGATTACTCGATTAGGTTACACAAAGAAAAGATAGTTAACGTGATTAATTAACGTTACGGTAGATACTCAAATAACTGGCACTCCTGTATTAAAGAAAGTGCAATGCTAGTCCTGCAACATCAACTGGAAACTTCTGAAATAAGTCTGATGCTGGGAAGATGTTCGTAAAGAATTTTGAACAATTATAATGCAGAATACGGGTCACAATAAATACTAGGACATAATTTATAGTAATAGTAGGCAGGCGAATAATAAAGACTGCGCAAAGGTAGTAATGCTCGACAACTAAAGAAATGCTTCGTGACACAACGCAACCGCCTACTAGGGTTGTGCAACTCAACAACAACCTCGGCTCAAAAGTGCAGTGAATAATAATGTTGCATACATATAATAATGGGGGCTTATCTCTAACCAGTGTCTGCTCAGTTAATAAAGTCTAGCTGGGGTATCAAGGCAGGGCAACAATGGGCGAGCATGCGGCTCGTAGCCTACCGTTGTCCGAAGGTGGTATAATGAAGATTACGTTATATGACGGGGATGCTCTCTTGATAAATCTAGGTCTCTAGTACCTAGTTTTATCCTGGCGATCCCTCAGAAGTCAACACAAAGAGGCAGCACTATGTTGTGAGGGATAGGCTATGGCCCTCTCACACCACAGCGCTGTGCTCGCAAAGTAAACCCACCCGAAGACAACTTAGGCTCCCACAGTACCTGTCGATGTCGTACACGGCTTAGCTAACACTGCACACATCGGAGACAACGACACAGTAACCTTACCCCCAGTCTAGCTTTAGATAACCAAGCAGAATCACTCAACACCTTGCCAGGGAGACATATACCGGTCTACAACCTTCCCGAGAGAGGACACACACGGAAAAGTCCGTCTCTCCAACCTCAATAAAGCATAATACCTCCTTAACCTAATACAGGGAAATATCTGAGAGCTTCGCGTACAATACGACTGGTCGACGGTGAACGTCTATGCTGAAACCAGAAGGGATGTTGAGTTTAATAAAGATTAGAGAATGAGAAAGGAGAAGTCGAGAGAGAGAAATAGTATGCAAAGTGGCGAGTATGGGGGACAGAATTGCAAAGGATATAGACGGTACGCGTGTCAGGCAAGCTCTGAGCTGGTAAAGAACACGCGGCCGCGATGGGAAGGGACTAGTTGACCACCCGGCCGCCAACGCCGTCAGCGCCCAAGCGAGCCGCGTCATAGCTCACCCTGCTGCCAGGTGTACCCCCTCACCCTCTCTCGCTCGCCTCCCACACAAGCAACATTTATATTATAGCGAATATAAAATATAAGGTGCGGTCACAGACCAAAACAAAGACCATTTCTAGACTGTCTGTGGCAACACGACACTAATAAAATAAAGCAGATCACTCTAGGACAACTGTAGCCTATCCCCCTATCCTTGCGAGCGCTAGCGAGCTGCAATGCCCCACGCAACCATTCTGCCAGCGCCGGGAGGCGTCACATTACTCACTTTAAACCACTGTTTGGACACTTGATCCTCAGTGTTTTGGAGGACAAGCAGCCTAAAGGGGTCACTAGATCTGTTGTTGCTTGATTTCTTTTGTACTCCTTTGTACATTATAGATACGATGCATACATTAATTAGACCGAGTGATCGAATTGAGCTGAGAAGTAACTTATTAGGTTGAACCATCATTTTGAATAAGGCGATCATGTTTTCTTAAGGGGGAGGTAGTTGCTTTTACTGGACCACCTCATGTTTAGCCCCATTAGTTATGAGATTTTAATACGTTCGCCCCATTAGTTCGCCAGGAGATGTTTCCACCGAAAATGTAGAAATTTATCTCGAAGGGTGATCTTAAGGGTAATTATTTAAGCTTAATGGAGGTCTAGAGAGTAAACTATATATATGATAAATAAATAAGCAAATTATCAAATACATAAACCATAGCCCCTGAGTGGTAGAACATTGGTCTGAGGGGTAGAACTGGTCTGAATGGTCGAAACGGTCTTAAAGGTTGAATTGGTCTGAGTAGTAGAATTGGCATGGGAAGGTCAAATTGGTCTTAATGGTTGAATTAGTCTGAATGGTTGAATTGGTCTGAAAGGTCGAATTGATCGGATGGTCGAATTGGTCTGAATCGTCGAATTCGTCTTAATGGTGGAATTGGTCTTAATGGTCGAATTGGTCTTAATGATCGAATTGAGCTGAAGGGTAGAATTGGTCTGAATGGTCGAAACGGTAGTAAAGGTCAAATTGGTCTGAGTAGTAGAATTGGTATGGAAATTTCGAATTGGTCTTGGTCGAATTGATCTGAATAGTTGAATTGGTCTGGTAGAATTGGTATGAATTGGTATAACGATTGTATTCAGATTAGGAAGGGTATTGTGGAAGCCAGAGGGTTAAATGGAATAAATAAATCAAAAATACATTGACCATAAACCAAGCACTAGCCCCTTAACCAGCCCAACAAACCATCATAGACTAAAGCCAAAGAACAGGCTGATATCTGCAGCTATAATGGGAGGTATTTGGGGTGGTATTCTAAAGGGAGATGGTAGTTTTTTCTGGTCCCCCTTTTTCCTCGTGTTTAGCCCAATTAGTTTTCAGATTATAAGCCGTTCGGCCCATTAGTTAGGCGATTCTAAGACCTTTCGCCCTATTTTTGCTGTCAATATTTAGACTGTTCGTGTCATTTAGGGGTCTCTTTTTAGGGGCCTGTAATTAAAGAGGAACCAGCCTTAGGCCGTTACATTTTTCTATCGAAACATTTACAAATTTATCTTGAAGGAAGCTCTTGGGCGGATGTTTTTGTTTAAAGCTTGATGGAGGTCTAGGGAGTGTGACGCTCCTGCATAGTAGCCACGTGCGGGCAGGCGCGCGCGTCGGCTGCCCAGCCATTTAGAAACCGGCTGGCGGCAGCCGGCTGGCCGGTTTTTCCTTAGTATATATCCTACGACAATGTAACTAATGTCTGGGATATTCTTATGTTGTTTCACAGCTTGAAGCTGCCCTTATTCTTAACCAACACATCTTAGTATATTTTATTCTCGATAGTTGATTGTTTCATTATAATATTATTATGTATAAGATGTAAGTCTAGTGAGAGTGGGAGGAGACGAGAGAGAGAGAGAGCGAGCGAGCAGGGTGGGGGAGGTGTTGTTGCTTTTCCTCCTCCCTCCTCCCTCCCGGAGGAGTTGGTCGCCGCGTGGTCTTTTCTCTCGGTTTTGATTGGCTGGTGGTTCCTGGCGCCTTCTGCAGGCCTGCTGCCGGGTGACGTGGCGGCCTGTGATTGGCTGACCACCGTGCCTTTGTGTGGGATCCTGGAGGGGTCCAGACTCCAGAGGAGCTATTCAGCCTATTCTCCTCAGAGCTCACCTCACTGTCGTACCCTTCGGACCCCCTTGATATCTATCCCTCTCAACCCCACTTAGAAACTTTCTCTCTTACTTTGTATACCTTCTTTCCACTACTTCACCAATCTATTTAATTATCCCATCCCCTTGATAGATCTTATATCTATCATTGTATCAACGACGAGCTCTCAGATAACTAGATAGGATTTTGGGCCTTATGCAGAGATATAATTGTTAATGAGACCTAGGAAGCTTTTTTGTTGTCTCATATTTGGTGGTTTCATGCTTGCTAGTGTGTTCTTGTGGCAGGTAAGCAGGGGCTAGACCGGAGGGGAGGCTTTTTGCGATCCTTTAAGTAAAGTCTGCTGGTGCGAGTCCTGTGGACCTGCACGACTTTACTAGGATACCCGTGGGAGTTTGGGGGCATTTTCTTGTCTGTGTGCCTGTGTGTCTAGTGTTGTGTTGTGTGAGGGCCCTTGCCTAGTCCATTCAGCACTGCGCTAGCACGTCTTGCGTTTGTTTTAGGGTCGCCAGGAGAGAGTCAGATACTTGGGATCTGAGTCTCTCAAGAGAGCACCCTTTCAATTAGAGTAATTTGACGCACAGACTTGGGAACGTCCCTAGGCTAGAGCAGGTGGCTCAGCCCGGGTATCCGAAGCCTATATCCTTCCGGCTAGACCTCTGCCACCTGGCAGATTAACAGCTAGGGGTTTATCATCTCTGTATGCTTGTTATTGTGCCACAGTTTACCGTCTTTGTGAGCATTGTGAGTCAGGGTGTGGCTTAGAGACTCTGTCCGAGCAGGCTTGCCTGACTAAGAGTGAGAAGCACACCTGTATGTGGTTATGTTGCGAGTTGCTGCCTTTATTTAATTATACCTATGCCATTATACACTGTATGGCCTATCACTAGTATTTATTCCTGCTTATGAGTTAAGAGTTCTCTAAATCCGTAACTTACTTTCTTTGCTAAGCATCAGATCCTACAGTAGCCGCATGCAGTTTAGAAACCTGCATCTTGTCTACCTGTACGATGTTTTGAGGACTGTTTGCTTTCACCTTCTTTCACGCAGGGGTGATTAGTTGTATTAATTAACGTAACGTTAAATGTACTTTCTTCTAGTTTGTTATTAAATTGTTTCTGCAATTTAATTCCGTTATCTATCTTTTCCTTGAAGCTTTAAGTCAACTTAATTGTGTGATCTTTTATATAGCCTGCTTGACTATCGGCAGTCTATAGGGCGTGCACCCTGTAACCGAGTCATAGGATACCTTGTTGTCCAGGCAGGACTCTTGACGGTTTAGGGTGGTTTGTTGCCTGGGTTTATAGATAAGGGTGGGATCTAGCGTTTTCCGTTGTTGCTTGTTGCCGCATACCTAGTCCAATAGAAAGAGCCCAGTGTTTATATATCCCAGCACGTAACAAATGGCGACCTTGCATAGGATTTACTGAACAGAGGAATATAGTGGTCATTTGTTTTGAGATTCCTTATGATTAAAGGAATACAGTGGACATAGAGTTTTTTTTGGAGCAACCCCTATAACACATTAAAGACTTTAAGTAACATTAGTATATACATACTTGCATAGGAGATAAGGCACATTCTATAACCGTGATAATTACTGCAGTGCACAAACATGTCTAATACATCAGAACACAGTGGTGGGTCAGGTCACGATACAGGCTCGGAGGGAGAAAGACCTGTGGAGTGGCTAGTCGATAGCGAGGAGGGTGCTAGAAGATTTTTAGAGGTGCCCCTTACCGCTGCCAGGGTGTTGAAGCTGAATAAGTATGGCTTAAAGTGTGTGGCAGGTCTTCAGGGTCACCAGGGTTTAAGTGGCATGAGGAAAGATCAGCTGAGGACTTTGATATTGGGTTTAGAAGGGAGAGACCTGGGTGGAGAGGCGACTGGGGGCCCCGGTCCCCAGCCCCCCCTCCACTCTACCCCCATATCAAACGTCAGGGTGCCTGAATTTAGTACATACCCCCAAGTTGATGGTCAATGGCAGCGTGGAATTCAATCACAGGGACCCTCTCCATTAAATGCACCTTCCCCTCCTCAAGGGTTGACTCCAGATTTGTTGTTTCGGCTTGAGATGGCCACGGTTGAGGCCGCCGAAAGACAGGTTAGAGTTCAGGTTGAGGCTGCCGAGAGACAGGCTAGTGTGCAGGCTGAGGCTGCAGAGAGAACAGCTATACGAGAGGCTGAACTGCAGGCAGAGTCTACTAGGTATCGGGCTGACAGGGAGCTGGAGAGATCTCGAGTGGAGGTAACAGGGCGTAATATTGGGGGAGGTAATAGACATCGGGACCAATCATTGTCGCACCTGCTTAAACTAGTTCCTGTGTTCGATGAATCATGTGTAACTGAGTTTTTTATGCGATTTGAGAAGAAGTGTCAGGAACACCAGTGGCCTCAGGAAAAGTGGGCAGCATTAGTTTCATCAAGACTCCTAGGAAAGGGGCTAAAAGCGTATGATGCACTACCTTTAGAGTCCTGTGTAGTTTATGATGAGCTAAAGAAGGCTGTGCTACGGGCCTATGAGTTACAACCAGAAACTTACCGCTTGAAGTTTCGGGGTGTTACTAAGGGCAAGGATAGTACCTTCCTAGAACACGCCCGGGACTTGTCTGATGCACTACGACATTGGCTGCGTTCTGAGAGGGCAGCTACTTTTGAGGAGTTGAGTGAGCTGGTTCTCTTGGAGCAGTTTTTTAAGTGCACAGGCATTAACATTAAATATAAAGGAAAAAAATCCTAGAACTCTCCAGGAGGCAGCAGAAATGGCTGACCGCCGACTGTCATTAATTCGAGGGTGCGAAGCAGCAGCTAGGAGTGAGTCGGGTGCAAAGGATCGTACCCCTCCCCCTCCCAAGAATTTTGATACACATAAATACACAAAACCAGGTAGCACTGACAATAAAACTGAACATAAACCAAATACCGTCCCGTATAAGAAGTCTAATGGTACCTCCCACTCCCAAGGGAATCCAAAGAGTAAAGAGTGCTTTGCATGTCACAAGGAGGGTCACTTTGCAAATGCTTGTCCGAACAAGCCACCAAACAAGGTTGTGTCATTGGCCCGCAGCATAGGGGTGTCGCCTATATCTTCTGAGTTTGCCAAGGGTAGTTCATCAGAGGTTGGGACACAGCCTGTGTTCAAGAGTCCGGAAGGCTCGAACCCTGTCCGCGACGTCTTTGGGGGTCATAGAGGGCATGGTTTTGTGAGGTGGGCTGGCGAAAGGCGAGGAGTTAAGCTATTGCGTGATACTGGGGCTTCTCAGACCTTGTTAAAGAACTTTACTGGTAGGCCGATTTAACGCTGCTCGGGTGGTGGTAGTTCAGGGGATCAATGCTACGAAGTCCTACCCGCTGGTGCGGATGGAGCTGGAGGTGGGTGGTGTGGCGAAGGAGCTGGATGTCGGAATCGTAGAGAACTTGCCTGCTGGGGGCGTTGACCTCCTCCTCGGCAACGACTTTGCGGTGCCTGCTTCTAAGGTTTCACCCTTGGTCATTGCCGAGAAGGCGGCCGACGTTAGTAGGGAGGAACAGGAGTGGGTTGAGAAGTGTAGCGTACAAACCATGGCGTGTGTTGTGACGCGTTCCCAGACATCCGGAGCCTTGCAGCCACCACCTCAGTCTATCAAACCGCGGAGGAAAGGTCACAAGAAAACGGGAAGTGTTGGTCAATTGGAGAGTTTTGAGCCGGCAGTGTTTCTTGGTGACTCATTATTGGCACCTATGTTAGATTCTGGAGAGGCCCCAGGACCTGTCACAGCTAGTGAGGAGGTAGGGCAGGAAGAGACTCCGAGGCAGCAACGTTACACACGGAGAGAAAAAAGGGTTGCTCAGTTTGATATTGGGGGAGGACTTGGGTTGCTTCGGAAGCATCTAGACAGGTTGGTTCCCTCAGATATTTCTAAACTGCAGTTGGAGGATCCGGAAGTTCAGAAGTGTGGTAATGGTGCTGTCGAGATCAAACACGAGGACGGGGAAACATGTCATGGGAACCTGTTGGAGGAGTTTGTGAGGCAACCACCTGAGCAGCCTACTGTCCCTGCGTTGGTCTGCAGCGGCCAAGGTGGAGAAGGAGAGGGGGCAGTAGGGCACAGGTGGAGGAGAGTAGGGATTGTCATGTCTCGGCGGAGCAGTGGGCGGGGGACACGAGTCTGGTGGCTGTGGAAGCGCTAGAGCACCTGCCTGAGCAGCAGTGTGCAGCGCTCCAGCACCAGCTCGGTTCATACCCCACTGGTCGTGCCGAGCCCCTGAGTCTCACAACTCGGGCGGTGCACGATGTTCCGTGGGCAGGTCACGTGGATGTTGAAAGACCGTTAGCCTCGTTGTTTCGGTGGTTCAAGGTGGGCGACGAGGCTTTGGCATGGTTGCCAGGTCAGGGTCGACCCATGGCTGCCAAGGGTGGTGGTCAAAAGGAGGACTTTGAGCAGATTGGTGAGGTTGGCTGTGGAGTGGCTGTGCCCCGGTCGTCGCATAGCCTCCCAATGCTGCTCTAGTCTAATGCAGCAGCCCTACCATAGACCGACTGTATCTGGCCATGTCGCTAAAAGCGGTGATGCTGCGCAGGCAGATGTCGTCCAAGGAATGCGGGGGTGCGCATGTACGGTATCGGCGGGGAAGCCTTAGCAATAATGAACTATGGGAGTGACTGCACAGGTGGTACTGATTGTCCCTCTCATGACCTGGCTGTTCTAGGGACGAAGGTGGAGAAGGAGGGAGACTACAGGTTAGAAGCTGCGGTCTCGGCTGGGTTGTGGGAGGGCACTAGGCATGTTTTTCGTGGAGACAGTGCAAGGCAGTTGTTTACTAGGCTATGGCAGTACTTTCGCATGTTTGTTGCTTCTCCAGGCCTGATGTACGGGGTAGAATCCGACATGCAGGCTGGAGATAGTGCAAGGCTCAGTTTAATTCCCTACCGTATAAATCCTGCTCGACAGCCTGTGGTGCAAGCAGAGCTGGATTACGTGTTGACGAAGGGTCTGAGGGATAAGGAATGTCGTGAGTGGTCGTTGCCTGTAACTTTGCAACCGGTGTTAAGTGGCAAGATCAGTGAGTGTGTTGATTGCGAGAGTGTGTGTGCATTATCCCTGACAGACGCCTATACCTTATCAAGAGTTGACGACACCATAGACCGCCTCGGGGCTGCATCGCCTATCACGAAGGTAGAACTAGTGAAAGGTTATTGGCAGGCCCCGTTGCCGGAAAGAGCGAAGAGAAATGCCAGTCTTGTGTTGAACTGGGCAGTTTATCAGTGCCAGGTGTTGTTGTGCTGCCGGAACACAAGTTGGATGTGTGGCATGATAAGGGCACTGATAATGTTTTGGCTGATTGGTTGTCACGGGAGGGTTTGTTTGCAGGAGAACCCTCGCCGTTCAGTCAGTGTGTGTTGAGAGTGGAGGAAAATAGGCTGTCACTGTAGTTCAGCCGAAAAAAAACCCCAAAAAACCTTATAAAACTCTTTATTTTTATAACGTGTAGAATTTTGTATAAGATGTTGTAGCAGTATCTAAGTTGAATGTTTCCGCTTATTGTCGCTAAGTTAGTTGAACTTGCTCGGTGGAGTGCAACAGTCTTTATTTTTTTCATATATAGTGCCTTGTGTCGCAACAGTGTGTGGTACTATGAGAAGCTTTCTGTTAGATATGAAGAACTTAGTCAAGTGTCTTATATCTTGGGGGAGGTGTGACGCTCCTGCATAGTAGCCACATGCGGGCAGGCGCGCGCGTCGGCTGCCCAGCCATTTAGAAACCGGCTGGCGGCAGCCGGCTGGCCGGCTTTTCCTTAGTATATATCCTACGACAATGTAACTAATGTCTGGGATATTCTTATGTTGTTTCACAGCTTGAAGCTGCCCTTATTCTTAACCAACACATCTTAGTATATTTTATTCTCGATAGTTGATTGTTTCATTATAATATATAAGATGTAAGTCTAGTGAGAGTGGGAGGAGACGAGAGAGAGAGAGAGCGAGCGAGCAGGGTGGGGGAGGTGTTGTTGCTTTTCCTCCTCCTCCCTCCTCCCTCCCGGAGGAGTTGGTCGCCCGCGTGGTCTTTTCTCTCGGTTTTGATTGGCTGGTGGTTCCTGGCGCCTTCTGCAGGCCTGCTGCCGGGTGATGTGGCGGCCTGTGATTGGCTGACCACCGTGCCTTTGTGTGGGATCCTGGAGGGGTCCAGAGGAGCTATTCTCCTCAGAGCTCACCTCATTGTCGTACCCTTCGGACCCACTTGATATCTATCCCTCTCAACCCCACTTAGAAACTTTCTCTCTTACTTTGTATACCTTCTTTCCACTACTTCACCAATCTATTTAATTATCCCATCCCCTTGATAGACCTTATATCTATCATTGTATTAACGACGAGCTCTCAGATAACTAGATAGGATTTTGGGCCTTATGCAGAGATATAATTGTTAATGAGACCTAGGAAGCTTTTTTGTTGTCTCATATTTGGTGGTTTCATGCTTGCTAGTGTGTTCTTGTGGCAGGTAAGCAGGGGCTAGACCAGAGGGGAGGCTTTGTGCGATCCTTTAAGTAAAGTCTGCTGGTGCGAGTCCTGTGGACCTGCACGACTTTACTAGGATACCCGTGGGAGTTTGGGGGCATTTTCTTGTCTGTGTGCCTGTGTGTCTAGTGTTGTGTTGTGTGAGGGCCCTTGCCTAGTCCATTCAGCACTGCGCTAGCACGTCTTGCGTTTGTTTTAGGGTCGCCAGGAGAGAGTCAGATACTTGGGATCTGAGTCTCTCAAGAGAGCACCCTTTCAATTAGAGTAATTTGACGCACAGACTTGGGAACGTCCCTAGGCTAGAGCAGGTGGCTCAGCCCGGGTATCCGAAGCCTATATCCTTCCGGCTAGACCTCTGCCACCTGGCAGATTAACAGCTAGGGGTTTATCATCTCTGTATGCTTGTTATTGTGCCACAGTTTACCGTCTTTGTGAGCATTGTGAGTCAGGGTGTGGCTTAGAGACTCTGTCCGAGCAGGCTTGCCTGACTAAGAGTGAGAAGCACACCTGTATGTGGTTATGTTGCGAGTTGCTGCCTTTATTTAATTATACCTATGCCATTATACACTGTATGGCCTATCACTAGTATTTATTCCTGCTTATGAGTTAAGAGTTCTCTAAATCCGTAACTTACTTTCTTTGCTAAGCATCAGATCCTACAGTAGCCGCATGCAGTTTAGAAACCTGCATCTTGTCTACCTGTACGATGTTTTGAGGACTGTTTGCTTTCACCTTCTTTCACGCAGGGGTGATTAGTTGTATTAATTAACGTAACGTTAAATGTACTTTCTTCTAGTTTGTTATTAAATTGTTTCTGCAATTTAATTCCGTTATCTATCTTTTCCTTGAAGCTTTAAGTCAACTTAATTGTGTGATCTTTTATATAGCCTGCTTGACTATCGGCAGTCTATAGGGCATGCACCCTGTAACCGAGTCATAGGATACCTTGTTGGTCCAGGCAGGACTCTTGACGGTTTAGGGTGGTTTGTTGCCTGGGTTTATAGATAAGGGTGGGATCTAGCGTTTTCCGTTGTTGCTTGTTGCCGCATACCTAGTCCAATAGAAAGAGCCCAGTGTTTATATATCCCAGCACGTAACAAATGGCGACCTTGCATAGGATTTACTGAACAGAGGATATAGTGGTCATTTGTTTTGAGATTCCTTATGATTAAAGGAATACAGTGGACATAGAGTTTTTTTTGGAGCAACCCATATAACACATTAAAGACTTTAAATAACATTAGTATATACATACTTGCATAGGAGATAAGGCACATTCTATAACCGTGATAATTACTGCAGCACAAACATGTCTAATACATCAGAACACAGTGGTGGGTCAGGTCACGATACAGGCTCGGAGGGAGAAAGACCTGTGGAGTGGCTAGTCGATAGCGAGGAGGGTGCTAGAAGATTTTTAGAGGTGCCCCTTACCGCTGCCAGGGTGTTGAAGCTGAATAAGTATGGCTTAAAGTGTGTGGCAGGTCTTCAGGGTCACCAGGGTTTAAGTGGCATGAGGAAAGATCAGCTGAGGACTTTGATATTGGGTTTAGAAGGGAGAGACCTGGGTGGAGAGGCGACTGGGGGCCCCGGTCCCCAGCCCCCCCTCCACTCTGAATAAGTGTCTGAATAATTTTTGTTTTCGGTTATTTTTGTTTTCGGTTAGTCTAGGCTATCACCGCTGGTGGCCTATTTCTGCGTACCGGTATTTCATAATTTTGGTTTTCAGTTATTTTTGCTTTCGGTTAGTCTAGGCTATCATCCCTGGTGGCCTATTTCTGCGTACTTCAATTTTTAAATTTTCAGTTAGGCTATCACCGCTGGTGGCCAATTTCTGCTTACCGTTATTTCATAATTTTTGTTTTCGGTTAGGATAGGCTATAACCCCTGGTGGCCTATTTCTGTTTAAATAAACATAAAATTGTTTTCGGTTCAGCTATCACTGCGTATTCAAATTTAATTTAGTTTTGTTTTAATTTTTGGTTAGGCTATCACCGCTGATAACCTATTTGTGTGTATTTCAACATTTTTGTTTTCGGTTAGGCCTATTTAAGTAAGTGAAGCGACCTGAAGGGAGTGAAGTGTTTTTAAAGTGAGTTTAGTGTTTTTAAAGTGAGTTAAGTGTTTTTAAGTGAGTGAAGTGATCTGAAGAAAGTGATCGTCACCATGCCTCGTGCCTGTACGAACTGCGCCGGTAGGTTTGGTGCTTCCATGTTTGCTCCTGTCGATCCACAAGTCTGCCGACTCTGCCAGCAACGAGAGGATTTGACAGCAAAATTGGATGAAGCCCACAACAAGATCAACGCCCTCACCAGGAAGCTGGAATCACTCCAAGAGTTTGTAACACTCAACGTTGGAGTATCACTAACTCCAATTGTTTCAACTCCAGCATCCACCACCGCCCCAACGTCATCTGCCAACAATCCAACACCTGCAGTAGACACTGCAGCAGATGCTTCTGACGAACCTGAGCCGACATCAAACCAGGACAGCCGCCCTGTTCACCTTAGTCTCTCCCCCACTCCTCGTGCAAGAAGCCTGCTAGCACAAACAGTACCAACCCCTCGCCCCCGTTCTAACCACTCCTCTCCCCGACCTGTACGTAGAGTCCCGCCACCACAGGTTTCCGGATTTACACCAGTGAGGAACGGTGCACGGCCAACGCAGAAAAGGTCTCATCTACCAGTCACAATGTCAAACAGATTTGAGATATTGGTAGAGATGGAAGACGAACCAGAGGAGACCAGGCTTGTTGGGGATTCCATCCTACGAGGACAGGTCGAAGAGTTCTGCGACAGAGTCCCAAATAAACGAAAAAGATTTTGCATCCCAGGAGCTGGACTGGACGACATTGTGGAAGCCTTCGAAGATACCACAAAGGATGCAAATGAAAATACCCTTTTTGTCATCCATGCTGGTTCAAATGACGTCATGCGCACCAGATCCGAAGAGTTGATGGAGAAATATCGCAAGATGATCCAGCACTACAAAAACAAGTCAAGGAATATCATCATCTCAGGCATTCTCCCCAAGATCGACGCACCTGACAAATTCTACGACAAGGCCTTCAGCACAAATAGCCGACTAAAATATTTGTGTCTGAGGGAAGAAGTTGAATTCATCAACCTCTGGGACAACTTCTACAACCAGCCTACTCTGTTCCGCAAGGATGGCACTCATCTAAACCCTGTGGGTTCAGCACGCATGGGTCGTCTCCTACACGAAGCAGTCCGCAGCTATGGATCAAAAAACGCCATCCGAGAAGAAGCAGCAGTGACATAAATCATCCAACGCCAAGAAAAAAACAGAGGCAACCGAGGACCACCAGCGATAAGGACCGAAGACAGCGAGGACCGAGGACAGCCATGAACATAAATGTAGATCCGACAAGAACCAAAAATATTATTAAAGAGCGTTCCGTGAGTTCTAAAATAACAAATTTAAAGGTTTTCTATGCAAACGCTCGTAGCATACGCAATAAATTTTCAGATTTAGAGGAGCTAGTGTTTACAGAAAATTATGATGTGATTGGCATAACAGAATCTTGGCTCAATACAGAAGATAGAGACTTTTTAGCAGAGTATTCACTTCCCGGTTATGTAATGTTTGAGAAAAGCCGAATAAATCGAAATGGAGGTGGCGTTTTACTTTATATCAAAGAAAGTCTTAACCCTACCCTCTTGTCAAAACCTCAAATTGTGAACGTCGACGCATCTTTTGTGCTAATAAAGAATAATAAAGGTACAAAATTAATACTTGCATTAATATACAGACCTCCAGCTCAATCAGTGCAAACTGACCGAGAAATTTACGAACAAATTGCAGATGTAAGTAACTCACAAGATACCGTAATTTTTGGCGACTTTAATTTACCTGTGACCAAGTGGGGCGATACTCTTACTTCACACTCCGGACATGACTTGTATACGAACTTGCAAGAGAGTTCGCTTTATCAATTTGTTCGAACGCCAACCCGTGGTAATAACGTTCTTGACATTGTACTTGCAACAAAAGAAGAATTAATAGAGAATTTGAATGTTGGTGATGAATTCAGTAACAGCGACCATCGTACGATAACTTTCACTTTAAAGTTTACTAGTAACGAACCAAATAGTAGCATCGAAAAAGTCCCTAATTTCAAGAAAGCAAACTTCCATAAACTTAGAGCTATGTTTAAAGAAACTGACTGGAGCTTTTTAATTCACAATAACGACATAAATACATCTTGGAAGTTATTCGAAACCACTTACCTAAAAGCAGTGCAAGACTGCATACCATCGAAAATACGGCGTCCAGGCCATAATAATAAGCCCAAATGGTGGAATAAAGATATTTCAAACTGCCTGCTTGCTAAAAAATTTGCTAATGATAAATTAAAATCCTCACAAAATGACGAAAGAACGGCTGAAATTTGTAGAGCTACGACGCAAAGCCAAAAAGTTAATTAAGCAAAGTAAAAAGACCTTAGAGTTACATATTGCGAATCAAAGTAAAACAAACCCGAAAGAATTCTATAGTTATATCAGAAAGAAAAAAGTAGTTACTTCAACTGTTGGACCGTTAGTCGATGAAAATGGAGAATACACCAAAGACGAAGTACAAATGAGTAATGCCCTCAATACCTTCTTTGCATCAGTTTTTACAACAGAAGACCTCAGTGATATCCCTACACCATCGCCGATTCAGATTGATAATTCAGATGTTCTAAGCAATATCACCGTTACAGAGAGAGAAGTATTGAATTGTTTAGATAAACTCAAGGTAAATAAAACGCCTGGACCTGATACAATCTCGCCTAGAGTTCTAAAGGAAGCTAAGGATGAGCTCTCCAAACCACTGACATTACTATTCAATAAATCCTTGCAGTCTGGAACTATGCCCGATCAGTGGAAGCTAGCCAACGTAACACCGATATTCAAAAAAGGCAGCAAATCCCTACCCAGTAACTATCGTCCAATTAGCTTAACCTCAGTTGTATGTAAAATGCTAGAAACGGTCATACGAGACAGACTCGTAAATCACTTAGAGGAAAATAACATACTTAAAGATACTCAACACGGCTTTCGTAAAAAACGTTCCTGTTTAACAAACCTCTTAGACTTCTTCCACGATATCCTCAACCTCTACGATGAGAGTAAAGCTGTAGATATTATATACCTTGATTTTCAAAAGGCCTTTGACAAAGTTCCCCACAAACGTTTACTGCTAAAACTAAAAGCGCATGGAATACAAGACGGTGTGTTGAAATGGATAGAAAATTGGCTCAGCGACAGAAAGCAAAGAGTAGTCATAAACGGTAAGGCATCAAAATGGACCAATGTAAGTAGCGGGGTACCCCAGGGATCGGTACTAGGACCAATTCTCTTTCTAATTTACATCAACGACATAGATGAGGGTCTCACCTGTACAATCTCAAAATTTGCTGACGATACAAAAATTGCAAATAGCGTACTCTCAAAAGAACAAGTTGACGATATACAACACAATCTAGATAAATTGTCATGTTGGGCCCAAATTTGGCAAATGAGTTTCAATGCGGATAAATGTGAAGTACTACATATCGGATACCTAAATGAGAAAGCAAACTATTCGATGAATGGCACTCAGCTTAAGAATGTAAACAGAGAAAACCGATCTGGGAGTAACAATATCGAGTAACCTAAAACCGAGTCAACAATGTTCAGAAGTTGTTAAGAAGGCAAACAAAATAATTGGCTTTATAGGCAGGTCATTTGAGCATAAATCCAAAGAAGTTATCCTAACCCTTTACAATTCCTTAGTCCGCCCTCTTCTGGAATACTGCGTTCAATCCTGGTGCCCTTATTACCAAAAAGATATAAACAAGCTAGAACGAGTTCAACGTAGAGTTACCAAAATGATACCTAGCCTAAAGAACAAACCATACGAAGAGCGTCTTAGAGAATTAAATCTATTTCCTTTAACCCAGCGCAGATTAAGAGGTGACTTAATTCAAGTGTTCAAAATCATCAAAGGCATCGACAATATGAACTCTAGTAAGTACTTCACTATCGACCAATCTAATTACACGCGGGGAAACGGTTGCAAAATTATTGGTAAATCTTTTAACTCACACGAATCTAAGAATTTCTTCTTCAATCGAGTTGTCAACTTGTGGAATGGGCTTCCCCGAAACGTTATAGAACTGCATCACCGTTGATTCATTTAAAGTCCGCCTAGACAAATATCTCGCATCAAACCCGCGACTGACTGCGTTTGTAAATGAATAACTTTATTTTATCCCCCCCTCAGTTACTAACCCATCTGTCCCCTACTAACTTCCTAATCCTGCCACGGACATTAGTTCCAGGGCAGTAATTCCCTTTCCAATGTTCCCTTACCCACTCTAAACCACTGTTTGGACACTTGATCCTCAGTGTTTTGGAGGACAAGCAACCTAGAAGGGTCACTAGATCTGTTGTTGCTTGATTTCCTTTGTACTCCTTTGTACTCCTTTGTACACTCTACCCCCATATCAAACGTCAGGGTGCCTGAATTTAGTACATACCCCCAAGTTGATGGTCAATGGCAGCGTGGAATTCAATCACAGGGACCCTCTCCATTAAATGCACCTTCCCCTCCTCAAGGGTTGACTCCAGATTTGTTGTTTCGGCTTGAGATGGCCACGGTTGAGGCCGCCGAAAGACAGGTTAGAGTTCAGGTTGAGGCTGCCGAGAGACAGGCTAGTGTGCAGGCTGAGGCTGCAGAGAGAACAGCTATACGAGAGGCTGAACTGCAGGCAGAGTCTACTAGGTATCGGGCTGACAGGGAGCTGGAGAGATCTCGAGTGGAGGTAACAGGGCGTAATATTGGGGGAGGTAATAGACATCGGGACCAATCATTGTCGCACCTGCTTAAACTAGTTCCTGTGTTCGATGAATCATGTGTAACTGAGTTTTTTATGCGATTTGAGAAGAAGTGTCAGGAACACCAGTGGCCTCAGGAAAAGTGGGCAGCATTAGTTTCATCAAGACTCCTAGGAAAGGGGCTAAAAGCGTATGATGCACTACCTTTAGAGTCCTGTGTAGTTTATGATGAGCTAAAGAAGGCTGTGCTACGGGCCTATGAGTTACAACCAGAAACTTACCGCTTGAAGTTTCGGGGTGTTACTAAGGGCAAGGATAGTACCTTCCTAGAACACGCCCGGGACTTGTCTGATGCACTACGACATTGGCTGCGTTCTGAGAGGGCAGCTACTTTTGAGGAGTTGAGTGAGCTGGTTCTCTTGGAGCAGTTTTTTAAGTGCACAGGCATTAACATTAAATATAAAGGAAAAAAATCATAGAACTCTCCAGGAGGCAGCAGAAATGGCTGACCGCCGACTGTCATTAATTCGAGGGTGCGAAGCAGCAGCTAGGAGTGAGTCGGGTGCAAAGGATCGTACCCCTCCCCCTCCCAAGAATTTTGATACACATAAATACACAAAACCAGGTAGCACTGACAATAAAACTGAACATAAACCAAATACCGTCCCGTATAAGAAGTCTAATGGTACCTCCCACTCCCAAGGGAATCCAAAGAGTAAAGAGTGCTTTGCATGTCACAAGGAGGGTCACTTTGCAAATGCTTGTCCGAACAAGCCACCAAACAAGGTTGTGTCATTGGCCCGCAGCATAGGGGTGTCGCCTATATCTTCTGAGTTTGCCAAGGGTAGTTCATCAGAGGTTGGGACACAGCCTGTGTTCAAGAGTCCGGAAGGCTCGAACCCTGTCCGCGACGTCTTTGGGGGTCATAGAGGGCATGGTTTTGTGAGGTGGGCTGGCGAAAGGCGAGGAGTTAAGCTATTGCGTGATACTGGGGCTTCTCAGACCTTGTTAAAGAACTTTACTGGTAGGCCGATTTAACGCTGCTCGGGTGGTGGTAGTTCAGGGGATCAATGCTACGAAGTCCTACCCGCTGGTGCGGATGGAGCTGGAGGTGGGTGGTGTGGCGAAGGAGCTGGATGTCGGAATCGTAGAGAACTTGCCTGCTGGGGGCGTTGACCTCCTCCTCGGCAACGACTTTGCGGTGCCTGCTTCTAAGGTTTCACCCTTGGTCGTTGCCGAGAAGGCGGCCGACGTTAGTAGGGAGGAACAGGAGTGGGTTGAGAAGTGTAGCGTACAAACCATGGCGTGTGTTGTGACGCGTTCTCAGACATCCGGAGCCTTGCAGCCACCACCTCAGTCTATCAAACCGCGGAGGAAAGGTCACAAGAAAACGGGAAGTGTTGGTCAATTGGAGAGTTTTGAGCCGGCAGTGTTTCTTGGTGACTCATTATTGGCACCTATGTTAGAGTCTGGAGAGGCCCCAGGACCTGTCACAGCTAGTGAGGAGGTAGGGCAGGAAGAGACTCCGAGGCAGCAACGTTACACACGGAGAGAAAAAAGGGTTGCTCAGTTTGATATTGGGGGAGGACTTGGGTTGCTTCGGAAGCATCTAGACAGGTTGGTTCCCTCAGATATTTCTAAACTGCAGTTGGAGGATCCGGAAGTTCAGAAGTGTGGTAATGGTGCTGTCGAGATCAAACACGAGGACGGGGAAACATGTCATGTGAACCTGTTGGAGGAGTTTGTGAGGCAACCACCTGAGCAGCCTACTGTCCCTGCGTTGGTCTGCAGCGGCCAAGGTGGAGAAGGAGAGGGGGGCAGTAGGGCACAGGTGGAGGAGAGTAGGGATTGTCATGTCTCGGCGGAGCAGTGGGCGGGGGACACGAGTCTGGTAGCTGTGGAAGCGCTAGAGCACCTGCCTGAGCAGCAGTGTGCAGCGCTCCAGCACCAGCTCGGTTCATACCCCACTGGTCGTGCCGAGCCCCTGAGTCTCACAACTCGGGCGGTGCACGATGTTCCGTGGGCAGGTCACGTGGATGTTGAAAGACCGTTAGCCTCGTTGTTTCGGTGGTTCAAGGTGGGCGACGAGGCTTTGGCATGGTTGCCAGGTCAGGGTCGACCCATGGCTGCCAAGGGTGGTGGTCAAAAGGAGGACTTTGAGCAGATTGGTGAGGTTGGCTGTGGAGTGGCTGTGCCCGGTCGTCGCATAGCCTCCCAATGCTGCTCTAGTCTAATGCAGCAGCCCTACCATAGACCGACTGTATCTGGCCATGTCGCTAAAAGCGGTGATGCTGCGCAGGCAGATGTCGTCACAAGGAATGCGGGGGTGCGCATGTACGGTATCGGCGGGGAAGCCTTAGCAATAATGAACTATGGGAGTGACTGCACAGGTGGTACTGATTGTCCCTCTCATGACCTGGCTGTTCTAGGGACGAAGGTGGAGAAGGAGGGAGACTACAGGTTAGAAGCTGCGGTCTCGGCTGGGTTGTGGGAGGGCACTAGGCATGTTGTTCGTGGAGACAGTGCAAGGCAGTTGTTTACTAGGCTATGGCAGTACTTTCGCATGTTTGTTGCTTCTCCAGGCCTGATGTACGGGGTAGAATCCGACATGCAGGCTGGAGATAGTGCAAGGCTCAGTTTAATTCCCTACCGTATAAATCCTGCTCGACAGCCTGTGGTGCAAGCAGAGCTGGATTACGTGTTGACGAAGGGTCTGAGGGATAAGGAATGTCGTGAGTGGTCGTTGCCTGTAACTTTGCAACCGGTGTTAAGTGGCAAGATCAGTGAGTGTGTTGATTGCGAGAGTGTGTGTGCATTATCCCTGACAGACGCCTATACCTTATCAAGAGTTGACGACACCATAGACCGCCTCGGGGCTGCATCGCCTATCACGAAGGTAGAACTAGTGAAAGGTTATTGGCAGGCCCCGTTGCCGGAAAGAGCGAAGAGAAATGCCAGTCTTGTGTTGAACTGGGCAGTTTATCAGTGCCAGGTGTTGTTGTGCTGCCGGAACACAAGTTGGATGTGTGGCATGATAAGGGCACTGATAATGTTTTGGCTGATTGGTTGTCACGGGAGGGTTTGTTTGCAGGAGAACCCTCGCCGTTCAGTCAGTGTGTGTTGAGAGTGGAGGAAAATAGGCTGTCACTGTAGTTCAGCCGAAAAAAAACCCCAAAAAACCTTATAAAAACTCTTTATTTTTATAACGTGTAGAATTTTGTATAAGATGTTGTAGCAGTATCTAAGTTGAATGTTTCCGCTTATTGTCGCTAAGTTAGTTGAACTTGCTCGGTGGAGTGCAACAGTCTTTATTTTTTTATATATAGTGCCTTGTGTCGCAACAGTGTGTGGTACTATGAGAAGCTTTCTGTTAGATATGAAGAACTTAGTCAAGTGTCTTATATCTTGGGGGAGGTGTGACGCTCCTGCATAGTAGCCACATGCGGGCAGGCGCGCGCGTCGGCTGCCCAGCCATTTAGAAACCGGCTGGCGGCAGCCGGCTGGCCGGCTTTTCCTTAGTATATATCCTACGACAATGTAACTAATGTCTGGGATATTCTTATGTTGTTTCACAGCTTGAAGCTGCCCTTATTCTTAACCAACACATCTTAGTATATTTTATTCTCGATAGTTGATTGTTTCATTATAATATATAAGATGTAACTCTAGTGAGAGTGGGAGGAGACGAGAGAGAGAGAGAGCGAGCGAGCAGGGTGGGGGAGGTGTTGTTGCTTTTCCTCCTCCCTCCCGGAGGAGTTGGTCGCCCGCGTGGTCTTTTCTCTCGGTTTTGATTGGCTGGTGGTTCCTGGCGCCTTCTGCAGGCCTGCTGCCGGGTGACGTGGCGGCCTGTGATTGGCTGACCACCGTGCCTTTGTGTGGGATCCTGGAGGGGTCCAGAGGAGCTATTCTCCTCAGAGCTCACCTCACTGTCGTACCCTTCGGACCCACTTGATATCTATCCCTCTCAACCCCACTTAGAAACTTTCTCTCTTACTTTGTATACCTTCTTTCCACTACTTCACCAATCTATTTAATTATCCCATCCCCTTGATAGACCTTATATCTATCATTGTATTAACGACGAGCTCTCAGATAACTAGATAGGATTTTGGGCCTTATGCAGAGATATAATTGTTAATGAGACCTAGGAAGCTTTTTTGTTGTCTCATATTTGGTGGTTTCATGCTTGCTAGTGTGTTCTTGTGGCAGGTAAGCAGGGGCTAGACCAGAGGGGAGGCTTTGTGCGATCCTTTAAGTAAAGTCTGCTGGTGCGAGTCCTGTGGACCTGCACGACTTTACTAGGATACCCGTGGGAGTCTGGGGGCATTTTCTTGTCTGTGTGCCTGTGTGTCTAGTGTTGTGTTGTGTGAGGGCCCTTGCCTAGTCCATTCAGCACTGCGCTAGCACGTCTTGCGTTTGTTTTATGGTCGCCAGGAGAGAGTCAGATACTTGGGATCTGAGTCTCTCAAGAGAGCACCCTTTCAATTAGAGTAATTTGACGCACAGACTTGGGAACGTCCCTAGGCTAGAGCAGGTGGCTCAGCCCGGGTATCCGAAGCCTATATCCTTCCGGCTAGACCTCTGCCACCTGGCAGATTAACAGCTAGGGGTTTATCATCTCTGTATGCTTGTTATTGTGCCACAGTTTACCGTCTTTGTGAGCATTGTGAGTCAGGGTGTGGCTTAGAGACTCTGTCCGAGCAGGCTTGCCTGACTAAGAGTGAGAAGCACACCTGTATGTGGTTATGTTGCGAGTTGCTGCCTTTATTTAATTATACCTATGCCATTATACACTGTATGGCCTATCACTAGTATTTATTCCTGCTTATGAGTTAAGAGTTCTCTAAATCCGTAACTTACTTTCTTTGCTAAGCATCAGATCCTACAGTAGCCGCATGCAGTTTAGAAACCTGCATCTTGTCTACCTGTACGATGTTTTGAGGACTGTTTGCTTTCACCTTCTTTCACGCAGGGGTGATTAGTTGTATTAATTAACGTAACGTTAAATGTACTTTCTTCTAGTTTGTTATTAAATTGTTTCTGCAATTTAATTCCGTTATCTATCTTTTCCTTGAAGCTTTAAGTCAACTTAATTGTGTGATCTTTTATATAGCCTGCTTGACTATCGGCAGTCTATAGGGCATGCACCCTGTAACCGAGTCATAGGATACCTTGTTGTCCAGGCAGGACTCTTGACGGTTTAGGGTGGTTTGTTGCCTGGGTTTATAGATAAGGGTGGGATCTAGCGTTTTCCGTTGTTGCTTGTTGCCGCATACCTAGTCCAATAGAAAGAGCCCAGTGTTTATATATCCCAGCACGTAACAAATGGCGACCTTGCATAGGATTTACTGAACAGAGGAATATAGTGGTCATTTGTTTTGAGATTCCTTATGATTAAAGGAATACAGTGGACATAGAGTTTTTTTTGGAGCAACCCATATAACACATTAAAGACTTTAAATAACATTAGTATATACATACTTGCATAGGAGATAAGGCACATTCTATAACCGTGATAATTACTGCAGTGCACAAACATGTCTAATACATCAGAACACAGTGGTGGGTCAGGTCACGATACAGGCTCGGAGGGAGAAAGACCTGTGGAGTGGCTAGTCGATAGCGAGGAGGGTGCTAGAAGATTTTTAGAGGTGCCCCTTACCGCTGCCAGGGTGTTGAAGCTGAATAAGTATGGCTTAAAGTGTGTGGCAGGTCTTCAGGGTCACCAGGGTTTAAGTGGCATGAGGAAAGATCAGCTGAGGACTTTGATATTGGGTTTAGAAGGGAGAGACCTGGGTGGAGAGGCGACTGGGGGCCCCGGTCCCCAGCCCCCCCTCCACTCTACCCCCATATCAAACGTCAGGGTGCCTGAATTTAGTACATACCCCCAAGTTGATGGTCAATGGCAGCGTGGAATTCAATCACAGGGACCCTCTCCATTAAATGCACCTTCCCCTCCTCAAGGGTTGACTCCAGATTTGTTGTTTCGGCTTGAGATGGCCACGGTTGAGGCCGCCGAAAGACAGGTTAGAGTTCAGGTTGAGGCTGCCGAGAGACAGGCTAGTGTGCAGGCTGAGGCTGCAGAGAGAACAGCTATACGAGAGGCTGAACTGCAGGCAGAGTCTACTAGGTATCGGGCTGACAGGGAGCTGGAGAGATCTCGAGTGGAGGTAACAGGGCGTAATATTGGGGGAGGTAATAGACATCGGGACCAATCATTGTCGCACCTGCTTAAACTAGTTCCTGTGTTCGATGAATCATGTGTAACTGAGTTTTTTATGCGATTTGAGAAGAAGTGTCAGGAACACCAGTGGCCTCAGGAAAAGTGGGCAGCATTAGTTTCATCAAGACTCCTAGGAAAGGGGCTAAAAGCGTATGATGCACTACCTTTAGAGTCCTGTGTAGTTTATGATGAGCTAAAGAAGGCTGTGCTACGGGCCTATGAGTTACAACCAGAAACTTACCGCTTGAAGTTTCGGGGTGTTACTAAGGGCAAGGATAGTACCTTCCTAGAACACGCCCGGGACTTGTCTGATGCACTACGACATTGGCTGCGTTCTGAGAGGGCAGCTACTTTTGAGGAGTTGAGTGAGCTGGTTCTCTTGGAGCAGTTTTTTAAGTGCACAGGCATTAACATTAAATATAAAGGAAAAAAATCCTAGAACTCTCCAGGAGGCAGCAGAAATGGCTGACCGCCGACTGTCATTAATTCGAGGGTGCGAAGCAGCAGCTAGGAGTGAGTCGGGTGCAAAGGATCGTACCCCTCCCCCTCCCAAGAATTTTGATACACATAAATACACAAAACCAGGTAGCACTGACAATAAAACTGAACATAAACCAAATACCGTCCCGTATAAGAAGTCTAATGGTACCTCCCACTCCCAAGGGAATCCAAAGAGTAAAGAGTGCTTTGCATGTCACAAGGAGGGTCACTTTGCAAATGCTTGTCCGAACAAGCCACCAAACAAGGTTGTGTCATTGGCCCGCAGCATAGGGGTGTCGCCTATATCTTCTGAGTTTGCCAAGGGTAGTTCATCAGAGGTTGGGACACAGCCTGTGTTCAAGAGTCCGGAAGGCTCGAACCCTGTCCGCGACGTCTTTGGGGGTCATAGAGGGCATGGTTTTGTGAGGTGGGCTGGCGAAAGGCGAGGAGTTAAGCTATTGCGTGATACTGGGGCTTCTCAGACCTTGTTAAAGAACTTTACTGGTAGGCCGATTTAACGCTGCTCGGGTGGTGGTAGTTCAGGGGATCAATGCTACGAAGTCCTACCCGCTGGTGCGGATGGAGCTGGAGGTGGGTGGTGTGGCGAAGGAGCTGGATGTCGGAATCGTAGAGAACTTGCCTGCTGGGGGCGTTGACCTCCTCCTCGGCAACGACTTTGCGGTGCCTGCTTCTAAGGTTTCACCCTTGGTCGTTGCCGAGAAGGCGGCCGACGTTAGTAGGGAGGAACAGGAGTGGGTTGAGAAGTGTAGCGTACAAACCATGGCGTGTGTTGTGACGCGTTCTCAGACATCCGGAGCCTTGCAGCCACCACCTCAGTCTATCAAACCGCGGAGGAAAGGTCACAAGAAAACGGGAAGTGTTGGTCAATTGGAGAGTTTTGAGCCGGCAGTGTTTCTTGGTGACTCATTATTGGCACCTATGTTAGAGTCTGGAGAGGCCCCAGGACCTGTCACAGCTAGTGAGGAGGTAGGGCAGGAAGAGACTCCGAGGCAGCAACGTTACACACGGAGAGAAAAAAGGGTTGCTCAGTTTGATATTGGGGGAGGACTTGGGTTGCTTCGGAAGCATCTAGACAGGTTGGTTCCCTCAGATATTTCTAAACTGCAGTTGGAGGATCCGGAAGTTCAGAAGTGTGGTAATGGTGCTGTCGAGATCAAACACGAGGACGGGGAAACATGTCATGTGAACCTGTTGGAGGAGTTTGTGAGGCAACCACCTGAGCAGCCTACTGTCCCTGCGTTGGTCTGCAGCGGCCAAGGTGGAGAAGGAGAGGGGGGCAGTAGGGCACAGGTGGAGGAGAGTAGGGATTGTCATGTCTCGGCGGAGCAGTGGGCGGGGGACACGAGTCTGGTAGCTGTGGAAGCGCTAGAGCACCTGCCTGAGCAGCAGTGTGCAGCGCTCCAGCACCAGCTCGGTTCATACCCCACTGGTCGTGCCGAGCCCCTGAGTCTCACAACTCGGGCGGTGCACGATGTTCCGTGGGCAGGTCACGTGGATGTTGAAAGACCGTTAGCCTCGTTGTTTCGGTGGTTCAAGGTGGGCGACGAGGCTTTGGCATGGTTGCCAGGTCAGGGTCGACCCATGGCTGCCAAGGGTGGTGGTCAAAAGGAGGACTTTGAGCAGATTGGTGAGGTTGGCTGTGGAGTGGCTGTGCCCGGTCGTCGCATAGCCTCCCAATGCTGCTCTAGTCTAATGCAGCAGCCCTACCATAGACCGACTGTATCTGGCCATGTCGCTAAAAGCGGTGATGCTGCGCAGGCAGATGTCGTCACAAGGAATGCGGGGGTGCGCATGTACGGTATCGGCGGGGAAGCCTTAGCAATAATGAACTATGGGAGTGACTGCACAGGTGGTACTGATTGTCCCTCTCATGACCTGGCTGTTCTAGGGACGAAGGTGGAGAAGGAGGGAGACTACAGGTTAGAAGCTGCGGTCTCGGCTGGGTTGTGGGAGGGCACTAGGCATGTTGTTCGTGGAGACAGTGCAAGGCAGTTGTTTACTAGGCTATGGCAGTACTTTCGCATGTTTGTTGCTTCTCCAGGCCTGATGTACGGGGTAGAATCCGACATGCAGGCTGGAGATAGTGCAAGGCTCAGTTTAATTCCCTACCGTATAAATCCTGCTCGACAGCCTGTGGTGCAAGCAGAGCTGGATTACGTGTTGACGAAGGGTCTGAGGGATAAGGAATGTCGTGAGTGGTCGTTGCCTGTAACTTTGCAACCGGTGTTAAGTGGCAAGATCAGTGAGTGTGTTGATTGCGAGAGTGTGTGTGCATTATCCCTGACAGACGCCTATACCTTATCAAGAGTTGATGACACCATAGACCGCCTCGGGGCTGCATCGCCTATCACGAAGGTAGAACTAGTGAAAGGTTATTGGCAGGCCCCGTTGCCGGAAAGAGCGAAGAGAAATGCCAGTCTTGTGTTGAACTGGGCAGTTTATCAGTGCCAGGTGTTGTTGTGCTGCCGGAACACAAGTTGGATGTGTGGCATGATAAGGGCACTGATAATGTTTTGGCTGATTGGTTGTCACGGGAGGGTTTGTTTGCAGGAGAACCCTCGCCGTTCAGTCAGTGTGTGTTGAGAGTGGAGGAAAATAGGCTGTCACTGTAGTTCAGCCGAAAAAAAACCCCAAAAAACCTTATAAAAACTCTTTATTTTTATAACGTGTAGAATTTTGTATAAGATGTTGTAGCAGTATCTAAGTTGAATGTTTCCGCTTATTGTCGCTAAGTTAGTTGAACTTGCTCGGTGGAGTGCAACAGTCTTTATTTTTTTCATATATAGTGCCTTGTGTCGCAACAGTGTGTGGTACTATGAGAAGCTTTCTGTTAGATATGAAGAACTTAGTCAAGTGTCTTATATCTTGGGGGAGGTGTGACGCTCCTGCATAGTAGCCACATGCGGGCAGGCGCGCGTCGGCTGCCCAGCCATTTAGAAACCGGCTGGCGGCAGCCGGCTGGCCGGCTTTTCCTTAGTATATATCCTACGACAATGTAACTAATGTCTGGGATATTCTTATGTTGTTTCACAGCTTGAAGCTGCCCTTATTCTTAACCAACACATCTTAGTATATTTTATTCTCGATAGTTGATTGTTTCATTATAATATATAAGATGTAAGTCTAGTGAGAGTGGGAGGAGACGAGAGAGAGAGAGAGAGCGAGCGAGCAGGGTGGGGGAGGTGTTGTTGCTTTTCCTCCTCCCTCCCGGAGGAGTTGGTCGCCGCGTGGTCTTTTCTCTCGGTTTTGATTGGCTGGTGGTTCCTGGCGCCTTCTGCAGGCCTGCTGCCGGGTGACGTGGCGGCCTGTGATTGGCTGACCACCGTGCCTTTGTGTGGGATCCTGGAGGGGTCCAGAGGAGCTATTCTCCTCAGAGCTCACCTCACTGTCGTACCCTTCGGACCCACTTGATATCTATCCCTCTCAACCCCACTTAGAAACTTTCTCTCTTACTTTGTATACCTTCTTTCCACTACTTCACCAATCTATTTAATTATCCCATCCCCTTGATAGACCTTATATCTATCATTGTATTAACGACGAGCTCTCAGATAACTAGATAGGATTTTGGGCCTTATGCAGAGATATAATTGTTAATGAGACCTAGGAAGCTTTTTTGTTGTCTCATATTTGGTGGTTTCATGCTTGCTAGTGTGTTCTTGTGGCAGGTAAGCAGGGGCTAGACCGGAGGGGAGGCTTTGTGCGATCCTTTAAGTAAAGTCTGCTGGTGCGAGTCCTGTGGACCTGCACGACTTTACTAGGATACCCGTGGGAGTCTGGGGGAATTTTCTTGTCTGTGTGCCTGTGTGTCTAGTGTTGTGTTGTGTGAGGGCCCTTGCCTAGTCCATTCAGCACTGCGCTAGCACGTCTTGCGTTTGTTTTAGGGTCGCCAGGAGAGAGTCAGATACTTGGGATCTGAGTCTCTCAAGAGAGCACCCTTTCAATTAGAGTAATTTGGCGCACAGACTTGGGAACGTCCCTAGGCTAGAGCAGGTGGCTCAGCCCGGGTATCCGAAGCCTATATCCTTCCGGCTAGACCTCTGCCACCTGGCAGATTAACAGCTAGGGGTTTATCATCTCTGTATGCTTGTTATTGTGCCACAGTTTACCGTCTTTGTGAGCATTGTGAGTCAGGGTGTGGCTTAGAGACTCTGTCCGAGCAGGCTTGCCTGACTAAGAGTGAGAAGCACACCTGTATGTGGTTATGTTGCGAGTTGCTGCCTTTATTTAATTATACCTATGCCATTATACACTGTATGGCCTATCACTAGTATTTATTCCTGCTTATGAGTTAAGAGTTCTCTAAATCCGTAACTTACTTTCTTTGCTAAGCATCAGATCCTACAGTAGCCGCATGCAGTTTAGAAACCTGCATCTTGTCTACCTGTACGATGTTTTGAGGACTGTTTGCTTTCACCTTCTTTCACGCAGGGGTGATTAGTTGTATTAATTAACGTAACGTTAAATGTACTTTCTTCTAGTTTGTTATTAAATTGTTTCTGCAATTTAATTCCGTTATCTATCTTTTCCTTGAAGCTTTAAGTCAACTTAATTGTGTGATCTTTTATATAGCCTGCTTGACTATCGGCAGTCTATAGGGCGTGCACCCTGTAACCGAGTCATAGGATACCTTGTTGTCCAGGCAGGACTCTTGACGGTTTAGGGTGGTTTGTTGCCTGGGTTTATAGATAAGGGTGGGATCTAGCGTTTTCCGTTGTTGCTTGTTGCCGCATACCTAGTCCAATAGAAAGAGCCCAGTGTTTATATATCCCAGGACGTAACAGGAGCAAATTAAAAACATTAATGAAAACATACATATGTTAACCCATACAGTACCGGTGACGTCTTTTTCTTTATATTGTGGAAACTATTGGACCATTTTATACAGATAAGGAAGGACCTCTAGCAAAAATAAGGCTTCTAACTATCTCAACAAACCCTTGTAACTACCACAGATCCTTCCTAAGCTGCATATTATTGTCTAAATATAGCTAGAATAAAAGATAACGCACGTTGCTGGTATTCAAAGGGTTAACAAATAAATGCACCCATCCCCCCTCAAAAAGAAGAGCAGGCTGTTGTCGGCAGTCATAAGGGGAGGTATTTAGGGCGGTATTCTTAAAACAAATTTACCGATACCGACCTATTAACTTTGTCTACAGTAGCTACCATTAAACGATGTTATTCAGTTGTTTAAGAACTTCCAGCAACACACAGGCATCCAACTATCTCACTTAACCCTTTTTATTACCACATATCCTTGTTAAACTGCACAAAAACGACTAAATTTAGCTATAATATAATCAAGAAACGTCATCGGTACAGATGGTGTTAAACAATGTTTCCCTTTCGCATCGCCGTTAATGGTTGAAATAGCTTGAAAATAACGCTAGCTTCTGAAATGGGAGTACTAATCCGTTTAATCTCTATAAACATCACTCTCATGTCCACGATATTCGTTCGATATCAGGCGTTTCGAAGGGAAATAAATGTTTAAGAATACAAGTCTTAGTTTGTTCCTTAGACCTCCATCAAGCTTAAAAGTACACCCCCTAGACCCACTTTAAAGATAAATTTGTAAATTTTTCGGTTTTAAAATGTCCAGGCCGAAGGCCGGTTCCTCTTAAAATACAGGCTCGCTATCGCTCACCAAGAAAAAATCGACACTTGAAAGGCACGAAAGGTCTGAAAATTGACAAAAATTGGGACGAAAGTTCTTAAAATCGCCAAACTATTGGCGCGAATGTCTTTCATTCTCAAAAGCAATGGGGCTAAACAATTTTTTTTTTTTTTTTTTTTAAGAGACAATGAACGGAGAAAGGAAAAACACAGATCAAACAAAAAGGTCCATGTGCCTAAAGGCATCCTCCATTCATAAAATGTTTGTAACAACTGGATTTAAACATTTGAAGATTGTAAGTTTGTGGAAAGCAATTCGAGGGAAGTGAATTCCAAAGAGTAGTAGCTCTGGGGATAAATGAATTCTGAAAAGCAGAAGTTCTGCATTGTGGAGGATAAAGTGTAAATTCATGGGCGCTCTCAGCTGCCCTACTTCTACGGGGAAAGATGTGGAGAGGCGGCACAATTGAAGCAAGTTCCTCGGAACAATTGCTGTGAAAATATCTGTAGAATAATGCAAGGGATGCAACGTTTCTTCGTATGGATAATGTAGGAAGGTCCTGTGTGATTGCAGTGTTATTGATTAATATAATAGCTTTATTTTGAATTTTGTCCAACTGCCTCAATGCAAACATGAGGGAGAATGGAGTCCAGGAAAAATCCCTCAAGCGGAAGTTTACCCTTAATAGTTCACATTTAACCCATAATTAGCGGCGAGCAACATAAGTCGAGTTAAATAAAGCTGGACTATGTGGCGGCGCTCGACATAACTCGAGTGGCAATTTCAGCACGTAATGTGGCTGAGAGAGAGAGACAAGTGGTGGCAGGAGACTAGCGAGCGTATAACTGCTCCAGACCACCGCGGCGAACCTACTGACACAAATCTCAGCTCCCTCCTCCCTCTCTCACTCGCTACATACTCAATTATGTACTGAAAGTACCGAATTACCTGCTTTTTGCACTCGCGTTGCACGGTTATTGCAAGAAAACTATCCATCATACAAGGATCGTTATGGTGTCATTCGAAAGCTCTGTTTATGCCCTTTCAGGGATAGGTACTTGTTTTACGTTCTGGGTCTTATTTAGGCATGAAAATGATCACGTAAACAGCCCTATTTTGGCTAAAAACACCCCGCTGTGCGGTACACATAAATAAACCGCATAGGCCGCTCGTAAGGTGTTAAAACACCACAAGCATGTTAATGTTTTAGAATTTAATGAAGAATTATAACGACATTATAGAGTACGAGTCTATTATTGCAATTAACCCCTTTTGTACCGGTGACGTGTTATGTGTTGTATTCTAGCTATATGTTGACGGTTTTGTGCAGTTTAAGAAGGATCTGTGGTAGTAAAATGGGTTAAGTGGGATATTTCGAAGCCTGTTAAATGCTGGAGACCGTTTTTAATGTGAAAACAATTGCCGAATTCTGGCCTGACTATAGTTAAAAAGACGTCACCGGCATAGAAGGGGTCAACACAAATATATGAACCTTTTGTGTACCGGTGTCACCCGTTTAACTTTATTCCGACTACTATTTGACGATTTTATTCTGTTTACATAGAGCCTCCAGCAATTAACAATTTTCGATGTATCTCACTTAACCCTTTTTACTACCACAGATCCTTCTTAAACTGCATAGAATCGTCTAAATATAGCTAGAATAAAATTAAACAGACGTTGCCGGTACAGTAGGGGTCAAGGATACTGATAATTAGAGATAACATGACCCAAATGTGAGCTTATGCGATCGAAATGTCGTCAATACAGTGCACTTCACAACCGAATTATGATGTAACAATTCACCACTTGCGAATTTCAAGCTATAAGGAAGTTGGAGCCTTATATATCGATATTAAGCAGAAATGAATTAATAATGTAGGTTTCCGAGAGATAGAGAGTATGCTGAATTTGATTTTATTAATTAATGTATGTACTACGACCGTATTTGTTTTGCTAATTTTGCTAAGTATCGATGTACCATATACCTCTAACTTCCTTATAGCTTGAAACTCGCAAGTGGTTAATTGGTTTCCTATAATAATGAAGTATATGCTGAAGTACACAAATAACCATAGATCGCTGAACAATCATGATAACAATGGTAAACATTCGAGTGAGGCTGCTCTGTAACCTTTCCCTGCGGGAGACGTTCCGGAACGCCATGGCAATTTACAGTAATTTACAGGCTTTTAAAGCCTGTTAAAACCATAGGCAAGGTAAGGAGTACATTTTGTCATTTGTTTGATCAGTGTAGTATTGTATTAAGGGAGATAGGCCTTTGTTTACGTGTTATTTTTCAGCCAGATCACCCGGATACGAGCTCCGTCATTTAGAAAGGCAGCCCGGGGGGAAGGGTTAATGGTAACTAGAATATGTTAAAATGGACGTTACTCGCGGTGAAAAGGTTAAAACCTAAAGACAGTAGGCATTATGCAAGGGATGTGGGTATTGAACAGAACATTCATCTTCATCTTGATGCCAATTCTGTTATGTGCCTGAACATAACATACTTGATATATAACTAAAGCCGTCCCTGCAATATATAGCATTGAAAATATAACTTGGCATACCTAAGGTGTACAACTCCAAATTTACACTCTCTGTGGGACTTAATATTATATATTTTTGTTTAGCTTATACACACTCTTTCTAAAATAATATAGTGAAGTGTGAGTGTGTGTGTGTGTGTGGGTTTCTAAACAATTACTTTATTTTATGTTTTCGCCCACTGGCGACCCAGCAGTGGGCGGGGCCTGACAGTATAAACTACCCAGTTTCACTGAGTGTAGACTGTGTTCGGATGAGATACACGTGCGTGGTGTCTAGAAAGGGGTTCATCTCCTGGTCCACAATTTCCCGCCGTGACTGTACACTGTGTTATCATCATAAACAGTCAAGGAGTGAGATAAGAGATTCGTAAGTGGAGATCCTCTATAGATTATTATGTTTACAACTGGGTCCACTTCTGCCGGCATCAAGACTCGCTCTCGGACACACTAGGTTTGTCATGTTGTTTGTTTGTCATCGACATACGTTAGAATGATCATATTCTTGATTGAGAAATAATATTCTTTTAATGGAAGATGGGTCGTTTTATGGTCCCTTTTTTCCCTCGTGTTAAACCCCATTTCTGTTGAGATTATAAGACGTTCGGCCCATTAGTTTGGCGGATTTAACACCTTTTTGTCCCATTTAATTGTCAATTTTAAGGCTTTTCGCGCCAATTAGGTGTCGATGTTTTCCTGGTGAGCGATTGCGAGCCTGATAATTTAAGAGGAACCGGCCGGGACATTTTTCTACCGAAAAATTTACACATTTATCTCGAAGGGGAGTCTAGGGGGTGTTGTTCTAAGCTTGCTGGAGGTCTAGCGAAGAAACTAAGAAACAAAGGAATAATTGAATTAATAGACCAAAAAAACGGCCCAACTCCCCTTAAGGAGGGGTGGGCCAGTTTTCTGGACCACTTTCTCCCTCATGTTTAGCCCCATTAGTTTTCAGATGTTAAGATGTTTGACCCATTAGTTAGTCGATTTTAATACCGTTCGCCCCATTCTTCGTCATTATTAAGACCTTTCGTGCTATTTAGGTGTCGATTTTTTCCCTGGCGAACGATAGTGAGCCTGTAATGTTGGAAGGACCTGCCTTCGGCCGGGACACTTTTCCACCAAATAATGTACAAATTAATCTAGAAGGGTGATCTAATGGATGTTTTTGTTTTAATTTGATGGAGGTCTAGGGAGGAAACTAGAAAAATAATGAATACATGCAAAAATCGCCCAAAAAATGAACCATCCCCCTTAAAGATGTTCGCTCCCTCCATGAATATTATATTTTGTGATCATCCTCTTTCATTAGAACTGCATGGGGCTCGATTCACTAGAATGTAATGCCATTATGAAATTAACCCTTTGAGTACCAGCGACGTGTTATATTTTATTCTAGCTATATTTTGACGATATTATGCAGCTTAGGAAGGATCTGTGGTAGGTAAAAGGGTTGGTTGACATAGTTTGAAGCCTTATTATTACTAGAGGTCCTTCCCAAGCTGAACAACACCGTCTAATAGCTAACAGAATATGATAAAAAGGACGTCCCTGGTACTGTACGGGTTAAGCGAATCAACGTATCTCTGTTGTAATATCGAGTCTTCCTGTTTGAAAATTACATATATATACTGTTAAAAGTTTGCACCTTTGTCTTGTTAACCCATTCAGTACCGGTGCTGTTCTTGTAACTTTACTCTGGCTACTACTAGACTATTTTATTCAGCGTAAAAGGGGCCTCCAGCAATTAGCAGGCTTCAAAATATCTCACTTAACCATTTTCACTATCACAGATCATTCTTAAACTGCACAAAAGCGTCAAATTATAGCTAGAATAATTTTTTAAAAGACGTCGTCCGTACAGAAACGGGTTAATAATTGAATGCGTTTGTAAATGAATAACTTTATTTTATTCCCCCCTCAAATTCATCAATGATTATTGCGTAAATAGATTACTAAGACGTTACTCTCTTTTTTCCCAGATATACGAAAGATCACTTATAACTGTGTTATGTTATTAACCCAGCTGTCCCCTACTAACTTCCTAATCCTGCCACGGACATTAGTTCCAGGGCAGTAGTTCCCTTTCCAATGTTCCCTTACTGTTACGATCCAGGTTCTCAAAGACACAGGGCTCTTCAACATTGGACTAGATAATGGCAAAATGCAACAACGGTAACACTAGATCCAACCCCTGCCTTAAACACTGGAAAACAAAACACCATTACCGCCCTGAGTCGTGCCTGGACAACGAGGTATCCTATGACTCGGTAACTGGTGCACACACACTAGGCTGACGCTCGATGAAACAGCCTATTCTCAAACAGTAAAAGATTACTCGATTAGGTTACACAAAGAAAAGATAGTTAACGAACTGGCACTCCTGTATTAAAGAAAGTGCAATGCTAGTCCTGCAACATCAACTGGAAACTTCTGAAATAAGTCTGATGCTGGGAAGATGTTCGTAAAGAATCTTGAACAATTATAATGCAGAATACGGGTCACAATAAATACTAGGACATAATTTATAGTAATAGTAAGCAGGCGAATAATAAAGACTGCGCAAAGGTAGTAATGCTCGACAACTAAAGAAATGCTTCGTGACACAACGCAACAGCCTACTAGGGTTGTGCAACTCAACAACAACCTCGGCTCAAAAGTGCAGTGAATAATAATGTTGCATACATATAATAATGGGGGCTTATCTCTAACCAGTGTCTGCTCAGTTAATAAAGTCTAGCTGGGGTATCAAGGCAGGGCAACAATGGGCGAGCATGCGGCTCGTAGCCTACCGTTGTCCGAAGGTGGTATAATGAAGATTACGTTATATGACGGGGATGCTCTCTTGATAAATCTAGGTCTCTAGTACCTAGTTTTATCCTGGCGATCCCTCAGAAGTCAACACAGAGGCAGCACTATGTTGTGAGGGATAGGCTATGGCCCTCTCACACCACAGCGCTGTGCTCGCAAAGTAAACCCACCCGAAGACAACTTAGGCTCCCACAGTACCTGTCGATGTCGTGCAGGGCTTAGCTAACACTGCACACATCGGAGACAACGACACAGTAACCTTACCCCCTGTCTAGCTTTAGATAACCAAGCAGAATCACTCAACACCTTGCCAGGGAGACATATACCGGTCTACAACCTTCCCGAGAGAGGACACACGGAAAAGTCCGTCTCTCCAACCTCAATAAAGCATAATACCTCCTTAACCTAATACAGGGAAATATCTGAGAGCTTCGCGTACAATACGACTGGTCGACGGTGAACGTCTATGCTGAAACCAGAAGGGATGTTGAGTTTAATAAAGATTAGAGAATGAGAAAGGAGAAGTCGAGAGAGAGAAATAGTATGCAAAGTGGCGAGTATGGGGGACAGAATTGCAAAGGATATAGGCGGTACGCGTGTCAGGCAAGCTCTGAGCTGGTAAAGAACACGCGGCCGCGATGGGAAGGGACTAGTTGACCACCCGGCCGCCAACGCCGTCAGCGCCCAAGCGAGCCGCGTCATAGCTCACCCCGCTGCCAGGTGTACCCCCTCACCCTCTCTCGCTCGCCTCCCACACAAGCAACATTTATATTATAGCGAATATAAAATATAAGGCGCGGTCACAGACCAAAACAAAGACCATTTCTAGACTGTCTGTGGCAACACGACACTAATAAAATAAAGCAGATCATTCTAGGACAACTGTAGCCTATCCCCCCATCCTGGCGAGCGCTAGCGAGCTGCAATGCCCCACGCAACCATTCTGCCAGCGCCGGGAGGCGTCACATTACTCACTTTAAACCACTGTTTGGACACTTGATCCTCAGTGTTTTGGAGGACAAGCAGCCTAGAGGGGTCACTAGATCTGTTGTTGCTTGATTTCCTTTGTACTCCTTTGTACATTATAGATACGATGCATACATTAATTAGACCGAGTGATCGAATTGAGCTGAGAAGTAACTTATTAGGTTGAACCATCATTTTGAATAAGGCGATCATGTTTTCTTAAGGGGGAGGTAGTTGCTTTTGCTGGACCACCTCATGTTTAGCCCCATTAGTTATGAGATTTGAATACGTTCGGCCCATTAGTTCGCCAGGAGATGTTTCCACCGAAAATGTAGAAATTTATCTCGAAGGGTGATCTTAAGGGTAATTATTTAAGCTTAATGGAGGTCTAGAGAGTAAACTATATATATGATAAATAAATAAGCAAATTATCAAATACATAAACCATAGCCCCTGAGTGGTAGAACATTGGTCTGAGGGATAGAACTGGTCTGAATGGTCGAAACGGTCTTAAAGGTTGAATTAGTCTGAGTAGTAGAATTGGCATGGGAAGGTCAAATTGGTCTTAATGGTTGAATTAGTCTGAATGGTTGAATTGGTCTGAAAGGTCGAATTGATCAGATGGTCGAATTGGTCTGAATCGTCGAATTCGTCTTAATGGTGGAATTGGTCTTAATGGTCGAATTGGTCTTAATGATCGAATTGAGCTGAAGGGTAGAATTGGTCTGAATGGTCGAAACGGTAGTAAAGGTCGAATTGGTCTGAGTAGTAGAATTGGTATGGAAATTTCGAATTGGTCTTGGTCGAATTGATCTGAATAGTTGAATTGGTCTGGTAGAATTGGTATGAATTGGTATAACGATTGTATTCAGATTAGGAAGGGTATTGTGGAAGCCAGAGGGTTAAATGGAATAAATAAATCAAAAATACATTGACCATAAACCAAGCACTAGCCCTTTAACCAGCCCAACAAACCATCATAGACTAAAGCCAAAGAACAGGCTGATATCTGCAGCTATAAGGGGAGGTATTTGGGGTGGTATTCTAAAGGGAGATGGTAGTTTTTTCTGGTCCCCCTTTTTCCTCGTGTTTAGCCCAATTAGTTTTCAGATTATAAGCCGTTCGGCCCATTAGTTAGGCGATTCTAAGACCTTTCGCCCTATTTTTGCTGTCAATATTTAGACTGTTCGTGTCATTTAGGGGCCTGTAATTAAAGAGGAACCAGCCTTCGGCCGTTACATTTTTCTATCGAAACATTTACAAATTTATCTTGAAGGAATCTCTTGGGCGGATGTTTTTGTTTAAAGCTTGATGGAGGTCTAGGGAGTGTGACGCTCCCGCATAGTAGCCACGTGCGGGCAGGCGCGCGCGTCGGCTGCCCAGCCATTTAGAAACCGGCTGGCGGCAGCCGGCTGGCCGGCTTTTCCTTAGTATATATCCTACGACAATGTAACTAATGTCTGGGATATTCTTATGTTGTTTCACAGCTTGAAGCTGCCCTTATTTACAGGGATCTGCCTTGCTTACTTATTCTTAACCAACACATCTTAGTATATTTTATTCTCGATAGTTGATTGTTTCATTATAATATTATTATGTATAAGATGTAAGTCTAGTGAGAGTGGGAGGAGACGAGAGAGAGAGAGAGAGAGCGAGCGAGCAGGGTGGGGGAGGTGAGTGTTGCTTTTCCTCCTCCAGCCTCCCTCCCGGAGGAGTTGGTCGCCGCGTGGTCTTTTCTCTCGGTTTTGATTGGCTGGTGGTTCCTGGCGCCTTCTGCAGGCCTGCTGCCGGGTGACGTGGCGGCCTGTGATTGGCTGACCACCGTGCCTTTGTGTGGGATCCTGGAGGGGTCCAGACTCCAGAGGAGCTATTCTCCTCAGAGCTCACCTCACTGTCGTACCCTTCGGACCCCCTTGATATCTATCCCTCTCAACCCCACTTAGAAACTTTCTCTCTTACTTTGTATACCTTCTTTCCACTACTTCACCAATCTATTTAATTATCCCATCCCCTTGATAGACCTTATATCTATCATTGTATTAACGACGAGCTCTCAGATAACTAGATAGGATTTTGGGCCTTATGCAGAGATATAATTGTTAATGAGACCTAGGAAGCTTTTTTGTTGTCTCATATTTGGTGGTTTCATGCTTGCTAGTGTGTTCTTGTGGCAGGTAAGCAGGGGCTAGACCGGAGGGGAGGCTTTTTGCGATCCTTTAAGTAAAGTCTGCTGGTGCGAGTCCTGTGGACCTGCACGAGTTTACTAGGATACCCGTGGGAGTCTGGGGGCATTTTCTTGTCTGTGTGCCTGTGTGTCTAGTGGTGTGTTGTGTGAGGGCCCTTGCCTAGTCCATTCAGCACTGCGCTAGCACGTCTTGCGTTTGTTTTAGGGTCGCCAGGAGAGAGTCAGATACTTGGGATCTGAGTCTCAAGAGAGCACCCTTTCAATTAGAGTAATTTGGCGCACAGACTTGGGAACGTCCCTAGGCTAGAGCAGGTGGCTCAGCCCGGGTATCCGAAGCCTATATCCTTCCGGCTAGACCTCTGCCACCTGGCAGATTAACAGCTAGGGGTTTATCATCTCTGTATGCTTGTTATTGTGCCACAGTTTACCGTCTTTGTGAGCATTGTGAGTCAGGGTGTGGCTTAGAGACTCTGTCCGAGCAGGCTTGCCTGACTAAGAGTGAGAAGCACACCTGTATGTGGTTATGTTGCGAGTTGCTGCCTTTATTTAATTATACCTATGCCATTATACACTGTATGGCCTATCACTAGTATTTATTCCTGCTTATGAGTTAAGAGTTCTCTAAATCCGTAACTTACTTTCTTTGCTAAGCATCAGATCCTACAGTAGCCGCATGCAGTTTAGAAACCTGCATCTTGTCTACCTGTACGATGTTTTGAGGACTGTTTGCTTTCACCTTCTTTCACGCAGCCCAAAAAACAAGCACTAGCCCCTTAAGAAAAATAATGCAGTACATAGCTCTTGTCGGCGTTGCCACATTCGTACGTTAACGAAATGTAGAAGTTTCATTTCAAGTAAATCCGCCCAGTAGCTTTGAGAAATACTGCTTATACCCTCTATATATACCCTTCCTGTTTACCTTTTATATCATTCCATCCTTACTTGATAATGCTGGTTGTCCAGTGAAACGCGTCGTATATCCTGTATCTTCATGTACTTTAATGTAACCCTGTACCACCATGAATTTTGCTCATCTCCTTCATCTACTTCCCGCCTCCCAGCGAAAACTCATCAGAGACCTGGAAACTTTGAATAATAAAATTTCCAACGCAGAAATTGCCATTTCTTTCAACCTCGTATGGATTAAAGAAAATATATATATATATATATATAATTTCCCTTAGTTTCCACCTAAGACATCCATCAAGGTTAACAAAATACCCCTAAGATCCCCCTCGAGACAAACTTGTACATTGTTTCGGTAGAGCTATATATCAGCCGAAGGCCACTTCCACCTATATGAACGGCTCGCAATCGCTCGCCAGGAAAATATTAGACACCTGAATGGCATAAAAGGTCTTAAAATAGCCAAACTAATTGAGCAAACGTCTTAGCATCTCAAAACTAATTGAATTAATCCCTTCTGTGGTAGCTATATTTAGACGATTATGTGCAGTCAGGGAAGGATCTCTAGCAATTATAAGACTTCGGACTATCTCAATCAACCCTTTTAGCTACCACAGATCTTTCCTAAGTGTCATAAAATCGTCTATAGGCAACTGCAAGAAAAACAAAAAGACGTGGTCGGTTTAAAAGGGGTAAACATTGAGGGAGAAGAGGGTCCAATAAAAGCAAACTCCCCTTACCAGCTTGCTATGTTCCTTGTAATCGCCAAGCTAATGGAACGAACATCTTAGAATCTCAAAACTAATGGGGTTAAGCATGAGGGAGAAGGGTGTTCAACAAAAAACAAAACTACCCTTGAGGGGGTAGTACTCCATTTTGGTGGACCCCCTTCTCTCTCATGTTTAACATATTAGTTTTGAGGTATCAAGACGTTCGTTTCGTTAGTTTGGCGATTTTGAGACCTTTCGCCTCATTTTGTTATCAATGTAAAGACCTTCCGGGCCCTTTAGGTGTAGATTTTTTCCTGACGAGCGAAAACGAGCCTCTAATTTTAGAAGGAATTTGCTACCGAAAAATGTACAAATTTATCTTGAAAGGGGGTCTAGGGGGTGTTTTTCTAAGCTTGATGGAGATCTAGCGAATAAACTAAATAAATAAATAAAATTTATAAATACATAGACCGGCAACCAAGCACTACCCCGTTAACCCTTTCACTACCGGGGATGTTTGTTGTATTATTTAAGATATACTTTGACGATATTATGCAGCTTAGGAAGGATCTGGGGTAGTTCTATCTCTATCTATCTATTGCTGGACGCCTTACTCCCATTACGAGGGTGGCCATACACAGAATGCCCCCAAGCGGACCTATTCCCTGTGAGAGGGACAACCCGAGCCAGTTTAGTGAAGGACTTACAGGATTGACCACTCAATTTAGGATCCGTCCGACTCCGAGGCCCTCTGTGTATCTTGTTAGCACTATTTTTCTACAGTGGTGTTCGGCTAATCCATCCACTAACCTGCCTTACCCTTAGGTAAGCAGTACGGATTTGTATCAGGTTTACTCCCCTAGACAGGTTGCCAACCAAGGCTGACGAGTCCCATCCACCCGGATTTGTATAAGGTTGTCTCCCCTAGATGAGTTGCCGACCAAGGCTAACGAGTCCCATCCACCCATCTGGGGTAGTTAAAAAGGGTTAAGTGAGGTAGTATGTAGCCTCTTAATTGCTATACGTCCGTCCTAAGCTTTAAAAATCGTCTAATAATTGTCAGAATATAATGACAAGAACATCATCGGTACTGAAGGGGTTAAGTGGAACCATACCAGCTTGCAGTGCTCGTGTAAAACATTTCACGATCAGAACAGCTGTACTCTCAGGACCAACAGACGGAGCTCTTAACCCGTGGAGCCCCGGCTAGTTTTGTAATGTTTGCGCACCAGAACCCGGCCGGTTTTCAAAAAATTGTTTTATTCCAGAAACAATAGCGAATGGGTTAGGAATGAAGGAAAAACCACGAAAAACCGCTCAAAAAGCTTAAAAAATGGTCCTACAGAGCCCCCGAAAACGGATTTTATAAGAGTAAAAAATTGAAGGCAATTATCCCAAAAAAACAGGTTTTTGCGCGCTCGCACGCACGCACGTGGACTTTGAGAGTTTTCAACCATCGGCACGGTTGCGTGGGATACGTACACAGTTCCCATACAAATCTGAGCCCTCTTGAGTGGCTACACCTGAGGTTACGGTCGGCGCAATTAGGGTGACGCGCCAGGCGCGTCTCTGGGGCTGTGCGTTACATACATCGCCGACGCGTCAGGCGCGTCGCTGGGGCTGTACGGGTTAAGGGGAGATTTCCACTTGAGGGATTTTTGTCTTTACCCCTTCCTCTCTCGTGTTTAGCCCCATTGCTTTTGAGATATTTAGACGTTCGCCCCATTAGTTTGGCGATTTTAAGAACTTTCACCCCATTTATGTCACTTTTAAGACCTTTCGCCCCATGTAGGTGTCGATTTTTTCCTGGCGAGCGAAAGCGAGCCTGTAATTTAAGAGGAACCGGCCTTTGGCCGGGAAATTTTTCTACCGAAAAATGTACAAATTGATCTTGAAAGGGGGTCAAGGGGGTGTAATTTCAAGCTTGATGGAAGTCTAGGAAACACACTAAAAACCTCCCCTTAACCCCTTCTGTACCGGCGACGGTATTTAAATTATATTCTACGTATATTTAGACGATGTTATGCTTGGATCTTCTGATCACTGTCTGATACAGGCCACCTGTCTATCACCTACCACACCTTCCCACTCTGAACCTGTTTTGGTGACTAAATGGCATTACGATAGGGCAGACTGGGAGGGTCTTCAAGGTTTCTTTATTGATATTCCCTGGACCTCTTTCTTTTCTAATGATGCACACTCCACCTTGAGCCACATACAAGATTTTGTAAAAATTGGAATGGAAACTTTTATTCCTCATCAAAAGTACAGTAAAAGATCTAATTCACCTAAATGGTTTGACCATAATTGTGCTAGAGTAACTAAACAAAAAGCAATAGCCTACAATGCATACACAAGATCAAAAACACATGAAGCCTTTAATTACTTTAGAAACATCAGAAATCATGCCAAAACTGTATTAAACCTAACTAAATCAAACTTTCTCCACAAGCAGGCAAATAAACTTCTAAATAATCCAAATGATAACAAAATATTTTGGTCTACTCTTAACTCATTTAAATCCAACGTCACTACTGCTTCATCCATTCCACCATTAAAATCTCCGACTGGCAATCTTGTAAGTGACCCACGAGGTAAAGCTAACCTTCTTGCGGATATTTTCTCCAACTCAACCTTAGATGAAATAAATCAAGATGTCCCTGTACTTAATTTTAATTCGCCTGAAATTCCCTCGCTTAAGATCCACACCAGATATGTCAAAACTATTTTGCAGAATCTCTCGGTAGATAAGGCTCCTGGTCCAGATGAAATTCCTCCAATAGTACTTAAGAATTGCTCCTTGGTGCTCGCTCCTGTATTGGCAAAAAATTTCCGTCTGTGTACTCATACCTCATGCTTCCCAGTACCCTGGAAAGAAGCAAACATCCATCCAGTTCCTAAAAAAGGTGCCTCTTCAGATCCATCAAACTACAGACCAATAGCTATAACTTCCATTCTTGGTAAAGTCTTTGAAATTATATTAAATAATCACATAATTAAGCATCTTGAGAATAATAAATTAATCAGTGATAGGCAATATGGTTTTAGACGATGTCGATCAACTGCAGACATGCTTTGCCTTCTTACGCATCAAATCAACCAAGCTACAGACCAACATGGTGAAACACATACAATAGCACTGGATATATCAAAGGCATTTGATAGAGTCTGGCATCAATCCTTATTGTCGAAGATGTCACACTACGGCCTTGCATCATTAGTTCCACTAATTTCTTCTTATCTTCATAACAGAAAAATACGTGTAATGGTAGATGGCCTTTATTCTCAATTTCACTCAATAAATGCTGGTGTTCCCCAGGGATCAGTTTTGGCCCCAATTCTGTTCCTCATTCATATCAATGATCTCATATCTACCACTCATAATCCAATACATTCCTACGCAGATGACTCAACACTCCACAGTTCCTTCACATTTACCAATTCTTTCACCCAACCCGATCTTATAAATTCAAAAATAAACACTGCAATTTCTCTGAACCAGGACCTTTCTAGAATTGATGGATGGGGACAAAAGAATCTAGTTTCCTTTAATGCACAGAAAACCAAGTACATTCAATTTTCTAACCGACAGAATCTCACTGACTCCCATATATTTGTTAATGATGTAAATATTCCCACTTCCCCTAGTATTGACATTCTCGGTGTAACATTAACTACTAACTTGAGCTGGACACATTATGTTAGAAGCATTGCTAAGAATGCCTCTAAAAAACTGGGACTCCTGTACAGAGTTCGAGAATTCTTCACTGGCGAGCAGATGGCCGTGATATATAAAAGTCATGTGCGTTCTCAGATGGATTACTGTTCACCTCTGTGGGATGGAAGTGGAGTGGTTGCATTGAGGCAGTTGGACAAAATTCAAAATAAAGCTATTAGATTAATCAATAACCCTGCAATCACACAGGACCTTCCTACATTATCCATACGAAGAAACGTTGCATCCCTTGCATTATTCTACAGATATTTTCACAGCAATTGTTCCGAGGAACTTGCTTCAATTGTGCCGCCTCTCCACATCTTTCCCCGTAGAACTAGGGCAGCTGAGAGCGCCCATGAATTTACACTTTCTCCTCCACAATGCAGAACTTCTGCTTATCAGAATTCATTTATCCCCAGAGCTACTACTCTTTGGAATTCACTTCCCTCGAATTGCTTTCCACAAACTTACAATCTACAAATGTTTAAATCCAGTTGTTACAAACATATTATGAATGGAGGATGCCTTTAGGCACATGGACCTTTTTGTTTTATCTGTGTATTTTTCCTTCCTCCGTTCATTGTCTCAAAAAAAAAAAAAAAAAAAAAAAAATCATCTGTAGTGGTAAAAAGGTTCAAATGCGACAGTTGCAAGCCTGTCAATAGCCGCCAGAACCGGCCTTAAGAGGAACATCTGTAGTGGTAAAAAGGTTCAAATGCGACAGTTGGAAGCCTGTCAATAGCCGCCAGAACCGACCTTAACCCTCTCACATCCTGACGCGATTTTTGAGCCTATTAGGGATACTTTAAATCCTTTGTTACCGTCAGGGGTATCTATAAACCTTTAGTTTGTTTACTTCAACCTCTGCAGTTGTCTTTGAGTTAGCTGTGGGCAGAAAACTAATTTTGGAGAGGTAATTATAACAGTGAGAGTAATCTATTTCTTATTGCTAATCTGGCAACCTCTGTGTCCTATGGTCGTGAGAGGGTTAAGAGGAACATCTGTAGTGGTAAAAAGGTTCAAATGCGACAGTTGGAAGCCTGTCAATAGCTGCCAGAACCGGCCTTAAGAGGAACATCTGTAGTGGTAAAAAGGTTCAAATGCGACAGTTGGAAGCCTCTCAATAGCCGCCAGAACCGGCCTTAAGAGGAACATCTGTAGTGGTTAAAAGGTTCAAATGCGACAGTTGGAAGCCTGTCAATAGCCGCCAGAACCGGCCTTAAGAGGAACATCTGTAGTGGTAAAAAGGTTCAAATGTGACAGTTGGAAGCCTGTCAATAGCCGCCAGAACCGGCCTTAAGAGGAACATCTGTAGTGGTAAAAAGGTTCAAATGCGACAGTTGGAAGCCTGTCAATAGCCGCCAGAACCGGCCTTAAGAGGAACATCTGTAGTGGTAAAAAGGTTCAAATGCGACAGTTGGAAGCCTGTCAATAGCCGCCAGAACCGGCCTTAAGAGGAACATCTGTAGTGGTTTAAAGGTTCAAATGCGACAGTTGGAAGCCTGTCAATAGCCGCCAGAACCGGCCTTAAGAGGAACATCTGTAGTGGTTAAAAAGGTTCAAATGCGACAGTTGGAAGCCTGTCAATAGCGCCAGAAGAATATAGTTAAAAGGACGTCGCCGGTACAGAAGGGGTTAACTCCTGTACCAGCCACGTTTTGATCATTATATGCATGCTTTATTTGGACGATTTTGTGCAGCTTAAGAAGGATCTGAGGTAATAAAAAGACTTAAGTGAGATAGTTCGACGCCTGTTAATTGCTGGAGGCCCTTCTTAAACTGAATAAAATCGTCTTATAACAGCCAAAATAAAGTTAAAAGCATGTCACCGTTACTGAATGGGTTAACTCCTTTTGTAACAGCGAAGTTTTGTTAATTTTATTCTATAGCTTCATATAGACGATTATATGAAGCTTCGGAAGGATATGTGGTAGCTAAAAGGATGCATCGAGATAGTCTGTAACCCTTGAAATGGTAGACGTCTTTCCTAAGCTCAATAAAATCGTCCAATAGTTGCCAAAATATGATGAAAAGTACGGCAGCGGTACTGAATGGGTTAATACACAAGCAAGATGGTTGAAAAGTTAAGGGAGCCCACCTCGCTTTTTATTTATTTCTCTCCCTCTCTCTTTGGCTTGTATCCATTTGGCCCCATTCAGCCTACTGTTTTAGACGTTTTCCCCCATCCATGTGTCAATATTTTCCTGGCGAGCGGTAGCGAGCCAGCATATATATTGTTTTGTGTTGACAGCAAGCTAAATTTGTACATTTTTCAATAGAAAAATTAATCCGGCGAAGCCGGATTTCTCCATACAATACTGGCTCGCTATCGCTCGCCAAGAAAAAATCGACACCTAATGGGGATAAAAGTCTTAAAACAGTTGGCTGAATGGGGCCGAATGGATGAAAGCCAGAGAAAGATATAAACAACCGGTGACCCCCCTTAACCCTTGCGAAATCCGGTTACGCATTTGTTTTCTCTTGTCTGGCTATTAGTAGACGATTTTATTCACACGACGAAGGGTATATGGAAGCCAAACTGTTAACTGAGATAGTCTTTACCCATATAATTCCAACAGATCCTTCCTAAACTGTATGACATTGTCTAATGATAGCCAGAATACTCTGTCAAAATGCGTCAGAATCTTTGAAGTGTCCATCATATTTAAATAATTCCAATCCCAACACCAAACACCTAATGAAATTAATGAAAGCATGTGATTTTCCCGGGATTCGAACCTGGGTTACCACATACAGATCATAAACACTCGAATAATTGCACCATCAAGAAAGTTATAAGTACAGCATATGACTACGAATAATATCTAAGTTACCCTCTCAGTTGTAATTTTCTTTGGTGTTGCGCACGTGAAAAATCGATTCCTCCTCACGTTCTGATTGGCTGCTGGTTTGTTTACACTTTGTCAGACCCAGTAGCTCCTCTCCTGATTGTTTGTTAGCGAGGATCACTGCTTTCGCTAATAATGTGGATTGAGTGGTCAAGAACTGCTACTGAAACAACTAAAATACTGAAAAGGAAACCTGAACAACCAGATTAATTCCCATCAGTTATAGATACCCAGACAACTCGGGAAGTCAAGCCAGTGTCCATTCAACGTCAACAACACAATATTTTACGTAGTGCATTGTACAGTCACTCATAAAAATCCATGGACCTCACCTATTTCTAATTAGTGAACTATATGTCTGGAAACGAAATTATGAGTATAATTGTGTATACATCAACTACAAAAACTGTATATACTATTTATTGAAAAGCAAGGTCCATCCAAAAAATAATCCAGAGAGTTGTATTTGCATAAAGGAAAAAGTAAGTGATCCACGAACTGTTATGAGTGCCTGTACAGTTGTGTACACTCGGATGCCATAGTATGCAGAATCACTCATATGAATTCGGTGACCCCTTATGTTTTTCTGAGTGCAATTATAACTATGTGGATTATTTATTGGATAGAACTTGCTTTTCAATAAATAGTATACATAGTTTTGTAGTTGATGCATAGGCAATTATATTCGTAAATTCGTTTCCAGAAATATGCTTCCGTAATAACAAATAGATGAAGTCTACGAATATTTATAAGTGGGCTAGAGACTATGGCACTCGAGTGTACATTTGTGTAAGATCAGATAAGGGGTGTGATGTGAAAGTAACTTTAACAAAATGTCCAGTGGTTAAAGTCATAATCTACATTTAACGTGCTCAAACTGAGAAACTCTTGTCAAGGGGATATGAGTCATTTTTCTGGTACCCTTTCTCCCTCGTGTTAGCTCCCATTTGTTTTGAGATTATAAGACGTTCGGTCCAATAGTCTGGCGTTTGTTGACACCTTTCGACCCATTATATTGTCAATGTTAAGACCTTTCGTGCCATTTGGGTGTCAATTTTTTTCCTGGCGAGCAATAGCAATCCTGAAATGTTAAGAAAAACCGGCCTTCGGCCGAGACATTTTTCTACCTAAAAATGTACATATTAATCTTGAAGGGGGGTTTAGGTTTTTTTTCTTCTAAGCTTGATGGAGGTCAAGCGAGGAAACTAACAAATAAAGGAATATGTGACTTAGGGGGGTGACCTGTTTTTGTTCTGTCCTTTTCTATCTTTCTCTGGCTTGTATCCATTTGGCCCCATTCAGCCTACTGTTTTAAGACGTATATCCCCATTCAGGTGTAATTTTTTTACTGGTGAGCGGTAGCGAGCCAGCATATTTTATATTTTTGTTTGACAGCAGGCTAAATTTGTACATTTTTTGATAGAAAAATTTCTCCGGCGCGCCGGATTTCTTCATATAATGCTGGCTCGCTATCGCTCACCAGGAAAAAATCGACACCTAGATGGGGATAAACGTCTTAAAATTGTTGGCTGAATGGGGCCGAATGGATACAAGCCAGAGAAAGAGAGAAAAGGACAGAAATAACAAAAAGCAGGTCACCCCCCATAATATACCAACAAAACGGCCTATCTCCCCTTAATTTCTGCTAATGTGGACACAAATATATCACTGGTTGAAGTTGCGATACCGGTACAAATGTAAACTGTGTGTAACCTTGACCAAGCCAACACTCCAATACCACTCCTCAAATTTGGGTAAGTATTGGTTAGTTTTATTGAGCTTAACCCCTTCATTACCGACGATGTTTATTTTAACTATATTTTGGGTACTATTAGACCAGTGATTCTCAACCAGGGGTAAATTTACCCCCTGGGGGTAAAAACATACATGGCATGGGGTAAATATATCATACCTGAAAACTCATTATTAATTCTATATTACACTATACATGACTAGGCCTAACCTGTTTTAGGTTTAGAGAAACAGGGAAGACAATGTAAAAAATAACCCCTCTAATCTAGGAAAAATTCAGTTTACGAAGAGTTCACCAAAGTAACATTGCACATTTTCCAAACTTGGATGGTGTGTTACCTGAGATAAAAGAAAACATCACAGCACATTTGAAAATCTTGAAGGGTCACTGGCTATATTTCAGAAGACATGATTTCTAGAGATAGATGGATAGCCTATCAACACCTTTAACGACTGATCTGCCAGACATGAAGGGTGACGACCCAGCAAAAGAAGTTCTGATTGATCCTCTATCCTCAGATATGTATTAATGAAAAACAAGAAAATATTTATGATGCATTTTGTATGAAAATCATAAATTCAATCCCACTTCTTACTCAGCGTACCTTCAGATTACGTGTTCCTTTTGTCACTAGATAGTTATGTGAATCAAGGTTCTCTACTTTAGTAGCAATGAAAACTAAGACAAGGAACCGCCTAAAAGCCAACGACGACATATAAGTAGAGTTGTTATCAACAGATCCTTGAATATATAAACTGTTGACTCAATGAATCAGCTGTGTTCCCACTGATAATGCTTCTGGTATTGTTGATTGATCTTGTTTGATATAAGTGGACTGTATATTTATTTCCTTTATCATATTATCACTGAAAAGGGAGGGAATTGAGAGGAAGCTACCTATACTGCTGTTTGCGGATGATACAGTTCTGATGAGTGATAATGAATGGGAGTTGCAGGGTCTGGTAAATGAGTTTGGAACAGTGTGCGAAAAACGGCCTTTATGGTGGCTATACCTTTTGTGTATGGGTGTAAGGAGGTAAATGGCGAAATACATCAAACCGAGGGGGTAAATGACTGAGGAAAGGTTGAGAATCACTGTATAATTAGACGATTATATTCAGTTAATAAAGGACCTCCAGCAATTAACCGGTATCCAACCATCCCACTTAACCCTTCTTACTACCACAGATCCTTCTTAAACTGCACAAAAACATCAAACATGTAGCTAGAGTATATTAAAGAAAATTCGTCGGTACGGAAGGGGTTAAGGGGAGATGGGTCGTTTTTCTAGATCCCCGTCTCCCTTCTGTACATATTGTGTAAGAAAAATAACCACTAGCTGTGGAAATATCCACTAGCTGTGGAAATATCCACTAGCTGTGGAAATATCCACTAGCTGTGGAAATAAATGGTATTATTATTATTATTATTATCATTATTATTATTATCATGTTTAGCCTCATTAATTTTCAGATTTTAAGATGTGTACCCCATTAGTTGGTCGATTTTAAGACCTTCTGCCCCATTTCCTTGTCAATATTAAGACCTTTCGTGCTATTTAGGTGTCGATTTGTTTTCCTGGCGAACGATAGTGAACCTGTAATTTTGTAAGAACCGACCTTCGGCAGGGACATTATTCTACCGAAAAATTTACAGATAAATCTAGAAGGGGGATCTAATGGATGTGTTTTAATTTTGATGGAGGTCTAGGGAGGAAACTAGAAAAATAATGAATACATTTAATAATCGACCAACACGTGAACCATCGAGGGTTAAGGGGGGTGTTCTGTCCTTTTCTATCTTTCTCTGGCTTGTATCCATTTGGCCCCATTCAGTCTACTGTTTTAAGACGTTTATCCCCATCCAGATGTAATTTTTTTACTAATGAGCGATAGCGAGCCAGCATATTTTTTATTTTTGTTTGACAGTAGGCTAAATTTGTAAATTTTTTGATAGAAAAATTTCTCCGGCGAAGCCGGATTTCTTCATATAATGCTGGCTTGCTATCGCTCGCCAGAAAGAAATCGACACCTATATGGGGATAAGCGTCTTAAAAGAAAGAGAGAAAGGAGAAAAGGACAGAAATAACAACAAGCAGGTCACCCCCTTAATAGTGTAACTTATTAGTGTAATTAACTCTAACTTAAGGGGGAGTAACTCGCTTTTTACGGACCCCCTTCCCCCTCATGCTTAGCATATTAGTGTTGAGGTTTTAAGACGTCCGTTCCGTTATCTTGGCGATGTTGAGACCTCTCGCCTCATTTTGTGTCAATATTAATACTTTGTATGTCCTTTAGGTGTCGATTTTTTCCTGGCGAGCGTTAGCGAGCCTCTAATTTTAGAAGGAACCGGCCATGGGCCAGGACATTTTTCTACCGAAAAATGAACAAATTCATCTTGAAAGGGGTGTCTAGGGGGTGTTTGTCTAAGCTTGATGGAGGTCTAGCGAGGAATATATACTGTATATATATATATATATATATATATATATATATATATATATATATATATATATTTTTTTTTTTTTTTTTTTTAAGAGACAATGAACGGAGGAAGGAAAAACACAGATAAAACAAAAAGGTCCATGTGCCTAAAGGCATCCTCCATTCATAAAATGTTTGTAACAACTGGATTTAAACATTTGTAGATTGTAAGTTTGTGGAAAGCAATTCGAGGGAAGTGAATTCCAAAGAGTAGTAGCTCTGGGGATAAATGAATTCTGATAAGCAGAAGTTCTGCATTGTGGAGGAGAAAGTGTAAATTCATGGACGCTCTCAGCTGCCCTAGTTCTACGGGGAAAGATGTGGAGAGGCGGCACAATTGAAGCAAGTTCCTCGGAACAATTGCTGTGAAAATATCTGTAGAATAATGCAAGGGATGCAACGTTTCTTCGTATGGCTAATGTAGGAAGGTCCTGTGTGATTGCAGGGTTATTGATTAATCTAATAGCTTTATTTTGAATTTTGTCCAACTGCCTCAATGCAACCACTCCACTTCCACCCCACAGAGGTGAACAGTAATCCATCTGAGAGCGCACATGACTTTTATATATTACGGCCAACTGCTCGTCAGTGAAGAATTCTCGAACTCTGTACAGGAGTCCCAGTTTTTTAGAGGCATTCTTAGCAATGCTTCTAACATAATGTGTCCAGCTCAAGTTAGTAGTTAATGTTACACCGAGAATGTCAATACTAGGGGAAGTGGGAATATTTACATCATTAACAAATATATGGGAGTCAGTGAGATTCTGTCGGTTAGAAAATTGAATGTACTTGGTTTTCTGTGCATTAAAGGAAACTAGATTCTCTTGTCCCCATTCATTCTAGAAAGGTCCTGGTTCAGAGAAATTGCAGTGTTTATTTTTGAATTTATAAGATCGGGTTGGGTGAAAGAATTGGTAAATGTGAAGGAACTGTGGAGTGTTGAGTCATCTGCGTAGGAATGTATTGGATTATGAGTGGTAGATATGAGATCATTGATATGAATGAGGAACAGAGTTGGGGCCAAAACTGATCCCTGGGGAACACCAGCATTTATTGAGTGAAATTGAGAATAAAGGCCATCTACCATTACACGTATTTTTCTGTTATGAAGATAAGAAGAAATTAGTGGAACTAATGATGCAAGGCCGTAGTGTGACATCTTCGACAATAAGGATTGATGCCAGACTCTATCAAATGCCTTTGATATATCCAGTGCTATTGTATGTGTTTCACCATGTTGGTCTGTAGCTTGGTTGATTTGATGCGTAAGAAGGCAAAGAATGTCTGCAGTTGATCGACATCGTCTAAAACCATATTGCCTATCACTGATTAATTTATTATTCTCCAGATGCTTAATTATGTGATTATTTAATATAATTTCAAAAACTTTGCCAAGAGTGGAAGTTATAGCTATTGGTCTGTAGTTTGATGGATCTGAAGAGGCACCTTTTTTAGGAACTGGATGGATGTTTGCTTCTTTCCAGGGTACTGGGAAGCATGAGGTATGAGTACACAGACGGAAAAATTTTGCCAATACAGGAGCGAGCACCAAGGAGCAATTCTTAAGTACTATTGGAGGAATTTCATCTGGACCAGGAGCCTTATCTACTGAGAGATTCTGCAAAATAGTTTTGACATGTCTGGTGTGGATCTTAAGTGAGGGAATTTCAGGCGAATTAAAATTAAGTACAGGGACATCTTGATTTATTTCATCTAAGGTTGAGTTGGTGGAGAAAATATCCGCAAGAAGGTTAGCTTTACCTCGTGGGTCACTTACAAGATTGCCAGTCGGAGATTTTAATGGTGGAATGGATGAAGCAGTAGTGAAGTTGGATTTAAATGAGTTAAGAGTAGACCAAAATATTTTGTTATCATTTGGATTATTTAGAAGTTTATTTGCCTGCTTATGGAGAAAGTTTGATTTAGTTAGGTTTAATACAGTTTTGGCATGATTTCTGATGTTTCTAAAGTAATTAAAGGCTTCATGTGTTTTTGATCTCGTGAATGCATTGTAGGTTATTGCTTTTTGTTCAGTTACTCTAGCACAATTATGGTCAAACCATTTAGGTGAATTAGATCTTTTACTGTACTTTTGATGAGGAATAAAAGTTTCCATTCCAATTTTTACAAAATCTTGTATGTGGCTCAAGGTGGAGTGTGCATCATTAGAAAAGAAAGAGGTCCAGGGAATATCAATAAAGAAACCTTGAAGACCCTCCCAGTCTGCCCTATCGTAATGCCATTTAGTCACCAAAACAGGTTCAGAGTGGGAAGGTGTGGTAGGTGATAGACAGGTGGCCTGTATCAGACAGTGATCAGAAGATCCAAGTGGGGACCTCACTGTAACATCATAATTTTCTGAATTGGTTGTTAAAAATAAGTCCAGTAGGTGGGAATTATGATTAGGATTATCTGGTACACGGGTGGGTTGGTTGACTAGTTGAATGAGATTAAATGAGTCTGCAAATAGCTCACATTCAAGACCAGCATCATCAGTCCTGGCTGAATGAGTGAGCCATTCAACATTATGGACATTAAAATCACCCAACACAGTGATTTCAGAAGAAGCATTTAAGTTGAGGACACTGAGTTGTGAGGACAGAGAATCAAAAAGACTTTGCTCTGGAGGAGTATTTGGGGAACGGTAGATGCAACACATGTATTTAAATTTACCAGCAGAAATTAATTTGTATATAGAATAATCAAAATAGGGACAATTGAAACTAGTAACCTCCTCCAGGGCAATTTCAGATTTTGCGAAGCAACACACACCACCTTTAGGTCTGAAATTTGGAGCAGTTGATAACCTGGAAAATTAAATCTAGATGTGTCAGATGTGGATGTTACTTGAGTCTCTGTCAAAAAAAGGAGAGTAGGGGATTCTGCTTGAAGAAATTGGTGTACAGAATTGATGTTAGAGTGAAGTCCCCTTATATTACTAAAGAAATAGCTGTACTGACAAGCAGCTTTGGGACGTTGCAATGCTCTTGACACAGTCGCATGATGACGACCGGGAGGGCCCTGTGTCAATAACCCAACCCTGCCGGGGGTGGATATCCGAGGGACCACCAGGTTTGCTCTTAACAATTGTACTGCCATATTTATAAGGTAAGTTTATGGTGTTACATGTATGATATGTAGTGGGAAGAGTAGTATTTTATGGATAGAGGATAGCGATGTAGGGCAATGTCGTGAAGTTGGATGTGTATGTTATATAAAGAGGGTTTTCCTGATACCCCTGATGTGTGAGGCAGAAAGCTATGTATCCAGCTACCAAGGCCTGGGAGAGAAAATGGAATTCAGGCTATTCCCTGAGTCTCCCGAAACCTTGGCGGTAGTACTTCCCTGGGCGGGGCTGCCTACCCCTACTACCTACATACATATATATACGGTATATATATATATATATATATATACGGTATATATATATATATATATAATATATATATATATATATATATATATATAATTATATATATATATATATATATATATATATATATATTATATATATATATATATATTTGTTGGTGTGTATATTATTTCATGCATTTATTGTTTACTTTCTCTCGCTAGACCTCCATTGAGCTTAAACAAAAAACAAATTTTTCGGTAGAAAAATATCCCGGCCGATTACCGATTCCTCTTAGAATTACAGGCTCGCTATCGCTCGTCATGAAATATTTGACACCTAATTGGCACGAAAGGTCTTAAAATTGACAACACAATGGGGTGAAAGTCGTTAAAATCGCCAAACTAATGGCCCGAACATCTTAAAATGTCAAAACTAATGGGGCTAAACTCGATGGAGAAGGGGTCCATAAAAAGTAACCATCCCTCCTTAAGATTGATGTCCCTCCCAACATATGTATATCTAATTAAATGTATTCTATTCAGGGGGAATACTAGACCTTGAACGGCTCCTGCTTATATTACGTAATTAAGGTGGGTCACCGGCTTATCTATCTTTCTCTCTTTTTCTCTCTTTCCCTTACTTGTATCTATTCGGCCCCATTGAGCCAACTGTTTTAGGACGTTTATCCCCATCCAGGTGTCCATATCTTCCTGCCGAGCGACAGCGAGCCAGCATTGTATGGAGAAGTACGGCTTCGCCGAAGAAATTTTTCTATCGAAAAATTTACAAGTTTAGCTTGCTGTCAAAACAACAATATATATATGCTGGCTCGCTACCGCTCACCAGGAAAATATTGATACCTGGATGGGGGTAAATGTATTAAAACAGTAGGCTTAATGGGGCCGAATGGATACAAGCCAAAGAGAGAGGGAGAGAAACAGAAAAAAAATACTAAGTGGGCTCCCTTAATGTCAAAGCAGGACTCCATGGATATTTTGAGTCATATGGTGTAACTTACTGTTGCTGGTTGTAGGATTAGCATTATGTCCAGGGTTAGCTATATTAGGTCAATGAATTAGTGTGTGTTGCTCTCTCTCTCTCTCTCTCTCTATCTATATATATATATATATATATATATATATACCGGTACATATACTGTATATATACAGTATATATATATATATATATATATATATATATATATATATATATATATATACTGTACATGTTAATAGTAAAATCGAGAGGAACGATCTTCGTATAATTTTTTTTTTTTTTCTTGGGGCAAAGTAGAGGCCATCTCGGTAATCTATAATAGACTTATTGGTGTATGTAGTACAATATAGCTAATTATTGTTGAATCTAAGTTTCACAACATGCAGAAAGTTATATTTATGTATTGGAGAGAGCGGAGCAATCCGTGCACTCATTCATTTACCCCGTGTTCACTGCCAGGTAGTGTTGCCAATTTACCTTCTTTCCCGCTAGATCTAGAGGTATTTACTTCGATCTAGAGGCAATTTATTTTTTTACATCTAGCAACATGAATTTTAGAGATATTATGTAGATTTGAGCCATTTGAGAGATATAATGTAGAGATTGTGCCGTTATTCTAGCTATGTTCGAGATGTGTTTACTATCTAGCGGACTTGATTGTGTAACCCTGCATGATTGCCAGTTGACCGGGTTATTTTGGTCTAGGTTTTCCTTGGCACGCGCGGTGATGGTGTTCGCCTCTCTCAACAGTTGCCAGTGTGTGCATGAAGGGAGCACTATTGTCACTCTCCTACCAAACAGTTGTCAGTGTGTGCATGAAGGGAGCACTATTGTCACTCTCCTACCAAACAGTTGTCAGTGTGTGTGTGCATGAAGGGAGCACTATTGTCACTCTCCTACCAAACAGTTGTCAGTGTGTGCATGAAGGGAGCACTATTGTCACTCTCCTACCAAACAGTTGTCAGTGTGTGCATGAAGGGAGCACTATTGTCACTCTCCTACCAAACAGTTGTCAGTGTGTGCATGAAGGGAGCACTATTGTCACTCTCCTACCAAACAGTTGTCAGTGTGTGCATGAAGGGAGCACTATTGTCACTCTCCTACCAAACAGTTGTCAGTGTGTGCATGAAGGGAGCACTATTGTCACTCTCCTACCAAACAGTTGTCAGTGTGCATGAAGGGAGCACTATTGTCACTCTCCTACCAAACAGTTGTCAGTGTGTGCGTGAAGGGAGCACTATTGTCACTCTCCTACCAAACAGTTGTCAGTGTGTGCGTGAAGGGAGCACTATTGTCACTCTCCTACCAAACAGTTGTCAGTGTGTGCGTGAAGGGAGCACTATTGTCACTCTCCTACCAATCAGTTGTCAGTGTGTGCGTGAAGGGAGCACTATTGTCACTCTCCTACCAAACAGTTGTCAGTGTGTGCATGAAGAGAGCACTATTGTCACTCTCCTACCAAACAGTTGTCAGTGTGTGCATGAAGAGAGCACTATTGTCACTCTTCTACCAAACAGTTGTTTTTTCAGTAACCAGAGCGCCTGTGAATCCACTAGCTAACTGCGTTGTTAAAGGTAAGGAGGATTAATAGATAATTATAGGTTCATATAATGACATCAAACATGTTATGCACAGTTGCTTTTAATATTCAGTCAACATATTTCATTACATTTACATAGATATCCGGTACCCTTAGCCAAGAAGTGGATAATAATCCTCTGTTTCTCCATACTTCGTTTATAAATAAAAATCCAAGAATGCAAAAGGCCAGGTCAGGTGAAGGTATTGAGGGTTAAGCCTTTACAAAGGCACCTCGAAGCTACTTTGTACTTGTTTTTTTCTTTTCTGAAGAGTGTAGAGAGAGGAGAGAATAATGGGTGTTGGAGAGAGAGGAAGTTGTTGTAGTGGCTTTGTTATGTGTGTTATTTGTCTGTATACGTCGTCGAGGTGTCCCCCGACTGGGTGAGAGCATGTGCAACGCGCTAGGACGTACTACCACACCCACTAAATATCCGCCTTGGCGGGGATCATACCCAGGTCAAAAAGATTCACACGTGAGCGTGCTCTCCACTTGACCACTGCGGCTCCATTGCATAATGGTTGGTGATTGGTTGCAGTCTAGCCCATTCAGTAACGGTGACGTCTTGTCCATCATGTTTTCGACACTATTAGACGATTTTATTCAGTTTCAAAAGTGCCTCCAGCAATTAACAGGCTTAGAACTATCTCGCCAAATCCTTTTTACTACCACATATCCTTCCTAAACTGCTCACAATAGTCTAAATATAGCAAGAATACTTTTAATAAGACTTCTCTGGTAGAGTAGGGGCTAGACTGGTAATGATCCATGTAGCTTATCTCCGGAGACATTGGTTCACATGCATCAGGACTACAGTAACCCCTTGAGGATCATGACCCGTTTTCACGTTTATTCTGGTTTTCATTAGACGATTATATACAGTTTAGGAAGGATCTGGTGGAGTTAAAAAGGTAAAGACTGGCCCATCAAGCCTATGACTTCCATAGATCCTTTCTATTCTAAATAAAATCGTCTAATGATACCCAGAATAAAGTGTCAAAACGCGTCATGATCCTCAGGAGGTTAAGGGGGGTTGACCTGCTTTTTGTTTTCCTGTTCTCTGTTTCTCTGGTTTGTATCCATTCGGCCCCATTCAGCTTAACCCTCTCACATCCGGACGCGATTTTTGAGCCTATTAGGGATACTTTAAAGCCTTTGTTAAAGTCAGGGGTATCTATAAACCTTTAGTTTGTTTACTTCAACCTCTGTAGTTGTCTTTGAGTTAGCTGTGGACAGAAAACTAATTTTGGAGAGGTAATTATAACAGTAATCAATTTCTTATTGCTAATCTGGCAACCTCTGCGTCCTATGGTCTTGGGAGGGTTAAGACGTTTATTCCCATCCAGGTGTCGATTTATTCCTGGCGAGCGATAGCGAGGCAGCATTGTATGGAGAAATCATGGCTTCGCCGGAGACATTTTTCTATCGAAAAATGTACAAATTTAGCTTACTCTCAAAACAAAAACATATATATGCTGGCTCGGTACCGCTCACCAGGAAAACATTGACACCTGGATGGGGGTAAACGTCTTAAAACAGTAGGCTGAATGGGGCCAAAGGGATACAACCCTAAGAGAGAGGGAGAGAAAGATAAAAAAAAAGCGAGGTGGACTCCCCTAACGAATGTTAGAGTTTCCCGTGATGACTCATACAGCTATACATTATGATTAAGGGCCGGATGTCGTTTGTCTAGCCCCCCTTCTCCCTCATGTTTGGCCCCATTAGTTTTGAGATTTTAAGACATGTACCCTATTAGTTTGTTGATTATAAGACCTTTCTCCCCATTTCTTCATCAATATTAAGACTGTTCGTCCAATTTAGGTGTCGTTTTTTGTCCTGGCGAGTGATAGCGAGCCTGTATTATGGTAGTAACCGGCCTCCGGCCAGAATATTTTTCTATCGAAAAATTTACTTTATTTTGAAGGAGGTCTTGGGGCGTTTTTCTTAACATTAATGGAGGTCTATGAAGTAACTACACATACTTCTACAAAGATAAATAAATAAGTAAATATATACGCCCATCCTTAAGGGGAGGCAGACCGTTTTTCTGGACCCCCTTCTCCCTCATGTTTAGCATCACTAGTTTTGAGATTATAAGACGTTCGGCCCGTTTGGCGATTTTAACACCTTTCGCCCCATTTCGTTGTCAATTTTAAGACCTTTCGTGCCATTTAGGTGTCGATTTCTTCCTGGCGAGCGATAGCGAGCCTGCAAATTTAAGAGGAAACGGCCTTCGGCTGGGACATTTCTCTACGGAAAAATTTACAAATTTATCTTGAAGGGGGTGTTTTTCTAAGTTTGATGGAGGTCTAGGGAGAAAACTAAAAAAATATATGAATACATGAATTAATAGACAAAACAAACGGTCTGCCTCCCCTTAAGGCCTTGACTCACATTTAGGAGGAGGAAGCGCCCAAAATGATATTGTAATAGATGCAAGATAATAATTACTCTAAGAATATGCTTTGATATAATTCCTGAGATATTATGCTGAACATAAACTCGATTACTACCGATAATTTGCGTGGAGTGTAATGCGTTGGTTTCTGATTGCTTCCTCCACCCCCACTATCACGCACACTCCCACACCACCATCCTCCCCCCCCCCCCCCCTCTATCATCCACACTCCCACACCACCATCCCACCCTATCACCCTCCTCCACCCCTATCCCCACACCAGCATTCCCCCCTATCATCCTATATCCACCCACCTTTACTCACATCCCCACACCACCATCCCTCCTATCACTTACCTCCACCCACACTCCCACACCCGCATCCCTGCCTTGTCGCCCACACTCGCTCACAACCCCCACCCTCATCCCCAACCTGACGCCCACTCTAACCTTATCCACCCACACCACCATCACCCACTCTCCCACACCACCACCCCCCCTTTAACCCACACCTCACACCCACATCATCATCCACTCCATATCACCAACCTCCACCCACATTATCATCCACACACCTACTCCATCATCGCCTGTTTTGAAAGCGTTAGTGGCGGAAGTTGCATCTTTGGCTAAATCCTGACATTGTTGGAGCTGTCGTGAGTGGTTCTTTATAAAGGTGAGGGCAGGGTTAAGGGGAGATGTTTTTTTTTTCCTGGACCCCTTTCTCCCACATGCTTAGCTCATTGAGATTCAAATTATAAGACATTCGACCCATTAGTTATGCGATTTCAAGACCTTTCGCTCCTTTAATTTATCAATTAATGGTTTAATATGTGTGGGTCATGCCCCAGCTAAGGTTCGAACCCAGGCCAGTTGTGCAGCACTCCAGCACCCAAACACTAAACCACCGAAGAGCTTATAAGTAGGGGTGCAACTAAGTACTAGAGAAGGATACTTGTTATCTGGGGCACATTGAAGGCCTTACTGAATAAACAAGTGCAGCCCTAAATAAATTAATATTTTTGTGTCATGGACCAGCCCGGGTTCGAACCAAGGCCAGTAGTGCAGCACTCCAGCACCCAAACCACTAGACCACCGAGGAGATTAAAAGTAGTGGCTTCATTTGGAATTATATCCCATCCACCACCACCCGCTCCGAATCGTGATCACGTAGCTAGATACCATATACACACATACACCTCACACACAAACACTAGCAACTAAATACTAGAGAAGGATACTTGTAATCTGGGGCACATTGAAGGCCTCACTGAATAAACAAGTAGAGCCCTAAATTAATTAATATTTATGTGTCATGTCCCAGCCAGGGTTCGAACGCAGGCCAATAGAGAAGCACTCAAGCACCCAAACCACTAGACCACCGAGGAGATTAAAAGTAGTGATTTCATTAGGAATTATATCCCCTCCACCACCACCCGCTCCGACTAGTGATCACGTAACTAGATACCATACTAGGATTATAGGCATACCATCTGTTAATTTCCTATTGTTATTGCTACCTTCATAATTTCTACTAGCAGTATTGATACTACCATCAATGCCTTTACTAGCAAATCTGATATAATTACAATTTTGAGACTGAAATATCATTCTAGTCCTATCTAATATACCTGTACGACAATTAACCCTATCTAGCCACTTTTTCTTACTCATATTTTTAGGCTTTGAATTTAGCGGAACCCCGCGACCAACCTATATATTGACCTAGCTAAATTTGCCACCCCTAGCCTAGAAAGATGAACCCCGTCCTGTGCATACAACTGGTTCTTACCATACAATTGGGTCCAGTTATTGAGGAATGGGATTGAAATTTCATTGTAGTATTTTTCCAGCTGACAATTTATACCAATTGCCCTAGAAGAACATTTCTTCCTCACCCCTCTCCCTGGCAAGATACTTTGTACCACAGGTAAGCCTACCTTCCTCCTAACTTTATCTAACACCTCCCTGTACTGCCTAATAGTGGAGCAGATAACTGCACATTTCAGGAGAATCGTTCATTTCCGGAAACAAACACCAAATTTGGCACACATACTCCTTGGCGATTGCTCGTTTGATAAAACCCGTTAGCCACCTAAAAAATCAAGATGGCGGCCATTTTTCAAGATGGCCGCCATTGAATATACAGAAATATTGCATTTCGCAATTAAAATCGCGAAGACTTGTCCTATTTGAATGATCTTGGTGTCAAATCATAAATTTTTCACTATGTAGAATCCGAATTTGGAACCATGGACTTACTCACTAGCTTCCTTGTACCATAATATCAGTCCCGGAATCCTAATATTCTGCTAAATTAGAGGTTCATGTTACGTCTGACTCGGCTAAAATGCATGGTAGTGTACTGTATATCATAGTAGTGTTAGAGGTTTAGTATGTGTAGCATCTTCCTGTACAAGGCTTCCAAACTGGACATGACACGATGCGGTGGGGGGGGGGGGGGGACGTTGAGAGACTTGCAGCGGAAGGTGTAGAGTAGTAGCTCAACAGAGCGGATGTCAACGCACAGCCAGGGCACACTGGTGGCACCGCTGCTGTGAAACTCAGCATGGGATTCAGTATCAGCTGAATAATTAGTTTAGTGTAGCTAAATAATTAGTTTAGTGTCCCAAATGCTGTCTAATAAGCCCCGCATCAGTTAGCTACTGTAGACTACATGTAGTTTAACATAGATGTTTAGTTAGATAGCCGCGCCTGAATTGACAGGGTGTGCCAGCTCGGGAGAGCCGAGCCAAGGGTAACGGGGCTTTACATTGCTTTGCATGCAGTTACCTGGATGGTGTACAGATCGCACGGGACTTAACCCTTGTCTAGCGGGGGGTTTTGGGCTTATTTGGGCATATTCAGGCCCTCCTGAATGATCAATCAAGTATCTGCATGAAAAGAAATTTATTCAGCAAAAAACTAGGCGCTAAAAGCTTCAAAATGAGACCAGAACGAGCTACGTAGCACTCGTGGTTCTCATACAGTGGTACCAGTAACATGGGAGTTTAGCGTATAGCGGTATATTTTTTCCACTACTGGCTACACTGCCGGCCTCTCGAAAACACAGGGCGGGTGAGTCAGTGGGCGGCGGTAGGCCCTGGGAGTCGGACGTGTGGCCCGCTGCACTCCCGGCCATTTGCACTCTATTTTAACCCTTTAAAAGCCATAATAATGCTCCTAACTTGCTGCAAATTGGCGCCCGGCTATAGCCGGGCGCCGCTCTTTAAGGGTTAAATGATACTGGATGAACGATCGGGCTAGGTGTAGGTCATATATTTTTATTCCCGAACCTAGTCGTATCCCATACCTTATTGTGCATGATTGTGATCAAGGTGGTAAAAGGATAACCCCTCGGCCTTGATTCACTGAATACAGATAATTATCATACTGTGATTATCTGTTATATCTGTTATCATATAACATACTGTGTTATATCATACTCTGATTATCTGTTGTATACTGTGATTATCTGTTATCCATTATATCTGTGTTACAGATAATTATCATACTGTATTCACCAAGATGACAAATACAGATCCAGGACCGTCTAAATTCCGGACTGACTGGAGCAAGTATTGTCTTTGCCAGAAGAAGAAGAGTGAAGAGCTCAAGTCACCACGTGCACAACAACCACAAGAACATGATGGCTACACTATGATTGCGACTACTATTCCCCTCTTTTACGCAATTAATGAGATGCCTATTGTTCTGGATCCAGCCAGACTTGATGATGGTGGTGGCATTGAAGAAACTCTGAGGAGGAACAAGGCGCAGTATCACCAAAGTTGTTGCCTTATGTTCAACAACACGAAACTGGAGAGAGCCAGAAAAAGAAGAGCAGAGAGTGCTCAGCCAGTAGAATGCCAGACCAAGCTGCGTAGAACCAGCCTTGAAGGCCAAACGTGTTTCATATGTGACAAAGAAGCCCCATCCTCTAAACTCAGACAAGTTATGACGATGAACCTCAATAACAGACTTAATGAATGTGCCCAAACTTTAAATGACGGAAAACTTCTTGCAAGACTCAGCGGTGGAGATGCTATTGCACAGGAGCTCAAATACCATTTTGCATGCATGACAGACCTGTACAATAGAGAGAGGACGTACTTCAGAGCCACCAAGAGACTGGAACAGGAACGTGCACCCGAAGAGGATGCCCACCCACAGGCATTCTCAGAGCTAGTCACATATCTAGTGGAGACCACCAGATCTGGCGAGGGTCCTGCAGTCTTCCGACTTGCAGACATAGTTCACCTGTATGCCCAGCGCCTGAAAACAGCTGGGTGTTGATGCACCTGCTGCCAACTCCACAAGACTGAATGAAAAACTGCTGTCAGAAATACCTGAGTTGGAAGTGCACAAGCAGGGAAGGGATGTTCTTCTGGCTTTCCAGAAAGATGTGGGCTTTGTCTTGTCAGAAGCTTCTGACTATTATAGTGAAGCTATTATCCTTGGCAAAGCAGCTAACATCTTGCGAAGACATATGCTGGACCACAAGTCCACATGTGATGGAACCTTCCATGAGGGGTGCATCGAGCAGGCCATTCCACTCACTCTTCTTCAGTTTGTGGCCATGCTTGAACACGGAGCGGACATCAAATCTCAACTGAGGTTTGGCGCATCAAAGACAGATCTAGCAATTGCTCAGCTGCTTCAGTACGACTGCTACGCAAGGTACACAGAAGGAGCAGCAACTCACAGACACTCCAAAGACAGAGAGACCCCATTCCCTGTTTACATGGGGATGTCCATCTACACAAAGACCAGAAAGAGAAAGTTGGTGGAAATGCTTAACGAGCATGGCATCAGCATTTCATACGACAGGGTGCTACAGATATCTGCACAGCTGGGAGATGCAACAGTCAGCAAGTACGTGGAGGATGGGGTGGTCTGTCCACCAGTTCTGCGAAAAGGGCTGTTCACCACATCAGCCATGGACAACATAGACCACAATCCCACTGCAACGACAGCGACCACTTCTTTCCATGGAACCAGCGTCTCTGTTTTACAGCACCCAACCAAAGAAGACAAAGGTGAAGAGCGTGGACAGCTGAAGTTCGGAGAGGAGAAAGTGAAGACAGTTCCAGAACTTCCAGACTCCTTCACCAATGTCCGGCCCGCCTTCTTCACCAAGAAGAAACCCTCTCCTCCCCAGAGTGGTGTGACACACCCAGACACCAGTCTGCTGAGGCCACAACTGGCAATGGAGTATGAGTGGCTGGAGAAGGTCACTGTGACAGATAGACCAGTGGATGTGACTTGGTCAGCCCACCATGCTTCACAGAAGAGAGGAAAGCCATTTGAGGGTAGCATTACATCACTTTTGCCTCTGCTGCGAGATCAGGCCCACTCGGTTGCTACAGTCAAGCATGTGATGGACAAGATCAAGGAGATAGTGGCATTTCTGAACCCCGGTCAGGTGCTAGTTATTGTTGCTGACCAGCCAATATATGCAGTAGCCAAGCAGGTCCAGTGGCACTGGCCTGAAATCTACGGTGAAGCCAAGTTCGTCATAATGTTCGGAGGCTTGCATATTGAGATGGCGGCACTGAAGTCCACCAGATAGCAGCATGCAGTCTGTACAAGCTTCTGAAGGCAGCCCACACGGACTACTCGAAAGAGACAGATGAACAACCCGAAGAGGTGCCTAGCTTCGAAGCTTGGTGTGACAAACAAGTATAGGCCTACTGCCTACATGTACATCCAATAATATATCGGACTGATGGTGCCTATGATATGGGCACTTTTTACCCTAATTATGATTCTGGGACTGATATTATGGTACAAGGAAGCTAGTGAGTAAGTCCATGGTTCCAAATTCGGATTCTACATAGTGAAAAATGTATGATTTGACACCAAGATCATTCAAATAGGACAAGTCTTTGCAATTTTATTGCGAAATGCAATGTATCTGTATATTCAATGGCGGCCATCTTGAAAAATGGCCGCCATCTTGAATTTTTAGGTGGCTAACGGGTTTTATCAAAAGAGCAATCCCCAAGGAGTATGTGTGCCAATTTTGGTGCTTGTTTCCAGAAATGAACGATTATTCCAGTTATCTGTCCCACTATAAGCAGTTCTTCAGTCCTACCTTTACATTCTTCATTGCTCCCTGTACTGAGACACATAATGGGGCTTTCTCCGATATTTTTCATGATGTGATCTACTTCCTTTAACACCCTCCCAACCCCGGCACCAGGCAGACAGACAAGCTTCCTAACATCGGTACAGGTAGACCTACCTATGTATCTGACCATGGAGTCGACAACAATTGAGAACAACTTACCTTTCCTTGTCGATGACATGGTGGCACCTGCAGCAGAGGCACGAACTCCTGACGCAGCAGCAGTCTAAGTTGCTGGAACTCCTGAGGCAGCAGCAGTTGTAAATATTCTAGGGGGTGTAGCAGTCGCAGCGTTTCCTGAAGTAGCGGCGAAAAGTGCTCCTTCAGACCCACCTTTATGCTGACTAGCCCCCCTTCACATTCATCTTGCAAGGAAGCGAATGTATTACTCACTCTCACTGCTACATTACTTCATTGCTTTTTGAGAGTGATTTTCCCACCCTGGTTGCCAGCCACCTTCCATGAATATAAAGGGTTGGAATCACAAATCTCCCTGGCCCCTTACTCGACTTGCAAAATTCCTCCGTACAGAGTCCCAAATTTAGATTTTCATCTCTAAGCTAGTTAACTTCCCTCTGACAGTTAACGTTATCCTCCCTTAGAGTTCGAACCACCTCCCTTAGTTCAGCCATCTCTTCCCTTACCTGGAGGATGAGTTGGTGAAGGTCAGGTGATGATTCGTTCTCCAAACCTGCCAATGACAATTTATTCCAAGATTAGCTAGAAAGCAAAAATTGAACACATAAATTAACTAACAGTTTCTCACTAGGATACAACACTAGGCACACTTGTCACAACACTACACTAATGGATAACCAAGTCCAATCACTAGGGTCGATCACTACGGTCTGGAGCAAGTGAAAGGTCGTGACCGTACGCTAGGAACTTTGGGCAACGACTCTATATAATCTAGTTTATTACTAGTTTAGTGACATTATATTCAGATTACCATTTGTTTGTTTTACTGAGAAAAATACTAAAATTGCATCATCATGGCTGATCCATAGGTGTTATTATAATGGTGTTGCCATTTTAACTACATTTTAGTATTTTAATGTATTGTATTAAGAGCCGTGGCGGTCGAGTGGATATGCTATCCACTCTGTTAATCTGCTTATTCTGGGTTCGATCCCAGCCAAAGTGGACATATTTAGTTGGTATGGTAGTACGTCCGAGCGTTCTTCACATGCTCACACCCAGTCAAGGGCCACCTTGTTGATGCATACAGGCTAATTACACACACAACAAAGCTATTCCATCAGCTTCATCACTCTCTCCAACATCTTTTCTCAGCTTCTCAACACTCTTCGAAAAGTAGACATGAGGTGCCGTTGTAAAGTCTTATCCCTCAATACCTTCACCTTACCACCTGATTAGCTAATATAACATAATCAGTTGTAAGATTACATAATTATTATACTGTATACCGGTATATTTTACACGTTTACATTTAAGTAGAATCCACAATGGGTTGCTGGTGAGGTGCAGGGTGTGTTAAGGAAGATTTGATATTCTTCTGGAGGTTTATTGTGGAAAGGTATTAGGAGAAGTGAAGGACGTTATATGCTGCGTTCATGGACATGGATAAAGGTTACAACAGAATTAATAGGAAAAGATTTTTGGAAATTATTTAATGACAAGTTGCTGAAAGTGATAAACAGGATATGTGAGGTTGAAAGGGCAGCAGTGAGCATAAATGATGAACTGAGTGAGTTTTTATATCTGGATGCTGGATTGAAGCAGGAGTGTGTGATATCCCCATGGTTGTTTAGCCGCTTAAGGCTGGGTGATGCCAAATAGTGGTAATGGGCAGCATCTCGGGTGACACCATAAGGTGTCGGCCTGTTTCACACCAAGCAACAATAAAATTGTCTATGGTGAAATATTGGCCCTATCAGCCTTGTTATGAACTAAGTTTCTTCCCCACCCATACTTCACTCCCCCAAGCCTCTCCCTACTACCCCCCCCCCCATCTTACCCACCCACAGGCACCTCAACCATCTCGTTCCCCCCCCCCCCCCCTACATCTTAGTTGTTATATATCAGTGATTTTATAATCTTTTCAAGGAGCAAGTCAGTGGAGAGGGTGACTCACCACCCTCTCTGAGCCCACATTATCGAGACACACACATGCACACACTCACTCACACATACGTACACACACAGATGAATATTGATTGATATTCAGTCCCACACATATATATACATGCATGCTGGAAGAGTGGAATGTTGCTTGAAGCTCTCGCGGTGATAAACAAGGAACAAAGCAATGTAAAACCACAGGGTTTTCACCATTCTCAGGGTGAATGAAGGTATAGGACCATGATATTTGGTTAATTATCTTTTGTTAGGCATGTATTAAGCTACAAGATGTGTAGACAAGGCAATTTTCAGATATTTTCACAGCAATTGTTCCGAGGAACTTGCTTCAATTGTGCCGCCTCTCCACATCTTTCCCCGTAGAACTAGGGCAGCTGAGAGCGGCCATGAATTTACACTTTCTCCTCCACAATGCAGAAGTTCTGCTTATCAAAATTCATTTATCCCTAGAACTACTACTCTTTGGAATTCACTTCCCTCGAATTGCTTTCCACAAACTTAACAAACTTACAATCTACAAATGTTTAAATCCAGTTGTTACAAACATTTTATGAATGGAGGATGCCGTTAGGCACATGGACCGTTTTGTTTTATCTGTGTTTTTCCTTCATCCGTTCATTGTCTCTTAAAAAAAAGAAAAAAAAAATGCACATTAAATATGCCCAGGTGGACAGTGGCGGGAATATTCAAGTACCCAGGATCTGGGAGTTAATTTTTACATGGATGAGGAATAGGAATATGAGTGTGAAAGTAAAGAAAACACTGCATAATAGTGTGGTGATCCCGACATTGACATATAATAGGGAAGCATGGGCGTTGTTGGAGAATCATAGATCAAAAGTGAGAGGGGTCGAAATGAGTTACTTCAGAAGCACATGTGGGGTCACATGTAGAGATATACAAACACAAGAGGAAGTACGAGAGCAATGTTGTGGCGATTTAGAGTGTGAAAAAGAACAAATCGAGGTGACTGGGTCATGTGGAGCATATGGAGGGTGACAGAATGACTAAAAGTGTGTATGAGAGTGAATTGGAAGCCCAGCTAGGGAAAGATATACCTAGGATGAGGTGGAAGGATGGAGATAAGAGGTATGTATGTAAGAGTGGTGTAGGGTGGGATGGGGGCACCAGCTGACAAAGACAGAGGAGCATGAAGGTGATTAATTCGTGCCTACCCCCTCTGGGATTGAGCTGTTTAGCAATATACAGACAAAATTGTATTTATTTAATTTGTTTCTATGTGAATGAGGGAACAAAAGGCTGAACTGCCTGTAGCAAGTGCCTCCCCCAGGGCCAAAATCCCCAGAGTTGACAGAGTGACATAGCCAAAATCAAGGGACGTTCGAGCCAAAATGTCTGGACACACGGAGTTTGAAGCAATTTAAGTCATAGGAAGAAGGAAAGACTGATTCTGGGAGAGAGTTACAGAGCTTAGCAGTTGAATAGAAGAAAGTCTGAGAATAGCGTTTCATTCTTGGGTTGGAGAGTTGCACAGAGTAAGAGTGGGATTGTGTTGCTAGACGGGTACTACGTACCCTATGTAGAGGTGGTGATATACACTGGGAAAGCTCCGAGGAACACTGATTATTGTAGTAGCGATAGAATAGCGAGAGAGATGCAACATTGCGGCGAAGAGAGATAGATTGCAGAGAGTTGGTGAGTGGACGGGAGTTAATGATACTAAAAGCTTTCTTTTTTACTTTGTCTAGGAGTGCGGTGTGAGAGGATCCTCCCCACACATGTGAACAATACTCAATACAAGGATGCACTGTTCCCCTGTACAGAGCAAGAAGCTGCGCAGGGGTAAAGCACCTCTTGAGCCGGTTGAGTACACCCAGCTTCTGGGAGGCTGCCTTAGCAAGACTGGTAATATGGTCCTTCCAAGTTAGAGCAGAAGAAAAAGAGACACCGAGAACATTGAGAGAGGATGAAGGGTTGATTTTTGTATTGTTGAAGAATAAGGGATAGTCCTCTAGAGGTTCCGGACAGGTAGTAAAATGGAGAAATTGGGTCTTGGAAGTATTAAATGAAACAAGGTTTTCTCTAGCCAAATTGGAAATAGTAGCTAAATCAGAAGATAAGCATTCTACGGCCTCATTACGTTTGTTTTTGAGGGACTGCTGGCTGGAGCGTTCTGGACAACTAATTGAGTAGTGTAAGGTAGAGTCGTCTGCGTATGAATGGATGGGACTGGATGTACAGTTGTGAAGACCATTTATGAAAATTAGAAAGATAATAGAAGATAGGACAGAACCCTGAGGAACACCGTAGTTGATAGGATGAGGAAGTGAGCGATGGCCGTCAACAGCCACAGCTATTGAACGGCCTATTAGTCGCCTTGTATGTCACACACGCAGTAGGACGCGTGGGGCATATTATTTTTTCCTCCACCATAAGTTGGAGGCCCCCATACCCCCTGGGGGGTAGTCAGTTAGTAAAGTAGGTTTCAGTGGATCTTTACATACTTTGCTTTCCATGAGTACATGTAGGCGCAATGTTTTTATGTTTATTTTATTATATTTTGTGTATATGTAGATGAGGGAGACAAACGGCAACACTGCCTGTGACGAGTGCCTCCCCCAGAGTTGAAAGAGTGACAGGGCCAAAATCAAGGAATGTTTGGGCCAAAATGTCTGGAAATGCAGAGTTTGAAGCAATTTAGGTCATAGAATGAAGGAAAGATGGATTCGGGGAGAGAGTTCTAGAGCTCAGCTGTTGAATAGAAGAAAGATTGGGAGTATGGTTTCACTCTTCAAACTGTGTTACTTTTTCAGTGTTTGAACGATGACTTGGTTCTATCCATCATGAATATATATCCTAATTATCTAGTTACATACAGTACACACTACACATGCACACATATTAGATATTGTATGATTGTAGTTAGAACCAAATTTCTATTAAATAATGTGAAGGTCTAACGCACACATTTAAATACCAATATATTGATGTATGTGATTCAATTACTCAAAATGTGTTCAAATATACTAATATGTTTTCTTTATCCACAGCAAACAAGATTAGTCAACAAGGATCCCGTTAGAAAGCATTCTACCACAATGAGCAGTTACCCTGAACAGCAACGTGACAACAGCTGTGTGAAGCAGCAACTTGACAACAATGGTAATGGACATCTAACTGGCAGCAATTGTCTTGAACAAGCAGACACTCATTATGCTGAACATCAAAATGACCTCACTTTAATACAAAATTCTCCTCAGATGGAGCATAAACCTGAGAATATCTGTGGTACAGCCACAACAACAGAAGAGACTGGTGGGGTCGTGATGTTGACAAGAGAGCTTAACCCTCTCTTGACGTGCACACAAACCACAGAGGAGACCAGGGCGACACTGAAAGTCGTACACACTGAGTCCGAATGCTCCCCAACACAAAATGACTCGGATCCTCCCTGGGGATGGCTAGTTACCTTTTCTTCATTTGTTCTATTGGTAAGAATATAATTTGTAAATCCTGGAGGGGGAAAAATACATATCTATTTATCTATCTATCTATCTATCTATCTATCTATCTATCAATCAATCTAGCTATCTCTCTCTCTTTATATATATATATATATATATATATATAGTTGATGATACAATGTCGTTAGAGTAAACCAGAACGCTTTTCCTCCCCCTTTATCGTACATAACTTTTCCCTGAGAGATATATCGGTATTTATGCTACTATATATCTATCTATCTATCTATCTATCTGACTATCTATCTTGATTGCAATTTACATAATGACAAAGACATAATAAGATGCAGGAATAAGTTGTATAACGAATTCAATTGCCTTTTGCGGAAATTTTCTAGCGTTAGCTGTAATGTATTTGGAAACAAAATCCAGAGTTATTATATGAGTTTTATGGATCAGAATTGTGGTTCTGTAATAAGAAATGTTATGTCCCATTGAAACCATTTGCAATAGGCTTCCATAAAGCAATAAAGAAAATGATGAAGCTAAGATACTGTGAGAGCAACCATAAGGCATGTCACCTTGCAAGACTAATGACGTTTAATAATTTTGTAAATTGGCAGAGAATCAGGTTTAGTTATAAAACAATCAGTAATCCCTGCAAATATTTATGAAAATGCCTGGTAAATGTGTCCGAGGATCTGTTCCTAGCTAACGAAGCCAAGTCTGTACTACTTTCAGAATATAACATTGAAAGCATGATGGAAAATGACATACAGTAGATGCCATTGGGTCACGGATACTGCGTGTTCAAAATAATGAACCCACCTTGGGGTAGGATGACATTTTATACACTGTATATATCTAAAATGTTACCATGTAACCTTTTATGAAATAAAGAATTAACTAACTATATATATATATATATATATATATATATATATATATATATATATATATATATATATATATATATATATATATATATATATATAGTTGCTGATACAATGTCGTTAGAGTAAACTAGAACGTTTTTCCTCCCACTTTATCGTTCATTACTTTCCCCTGAGAGATATATCGCTATTTATGCTACTAATCTTAAGTTTTATTTTATATGAGTGAGCGCATTCCTTCCTCATTAAGGGAAAATATTATGTTTTCCTGGACACCCTTCTCCCTCATGCTTAGCCCCATTATTTATGAGTTTTCAGTTGTCCGCCCCATTAGTTTGCCGATTTTAAGATTTATCGCCTCATTCCTTTGGCAATAATAAGACCTTTTGTGCCATTTAGGTGTCGAGTTTTTTTCCTGGCGAGCGGTAGCGAGCCTGTAATTTGAGAGAAACCAACCATCGGCTGGGACATTTTTCTACCGGAAAATGTACACATACAGTATATTTCGAAGGAGGGTGTTGGGGGTATTTCATTAAGCTTCATAGAGATCTAGTGAGCAAACTAAAAGATATATATTATAATAAGAACATATTAATACAAACTGAACTAACCTCCTATACAGTATATCCTCAACCAGGCAGCCTTCTAGTACATTATTTATAAGTAGGCTAGAACCCAATACCTTTATCCTCTATAACTCAAAAGGAACTAAACCAAATGGGCTGTAAATTTCCACACCTATTCCTTGGCTGACTCTTCCGAAATTATAGTTAAATTAGCTTGATTTTATACATTTATTGTTCAAGTTATAGAGGTTCTATCTATCTATCTATATACTCAGGCACATACCCCATAGCTGGGAGTGGCCGGCTCGAGACAGAGCCCGAACAGGGACAACAAAAATAAAAATAAAAAATACACACAAATTCACATATTGTACATCTAGGTCACCCAGGAGAAGACCCAGAGAAACATGGCCAGGCCCATTTGGGGTCCCCAGCAGCATTCCCAGGTGCCAGACCTCCCGGAGAGGTTCCGATCTCAGCAGGCAAACATGCAGCTAAGCTCTACCACCACAAGCCTGCCTACTAGACTATTATCTAGCCCAACTGGCGCCTGACCCCCTCTCCCAAACCATCGCGTTTTCACTCATCTATTCACTAGCATTCTCCATTCATTCCTATTTATTACCACTTTTCTTGCCTGATCTATAGTCATTTGTCTATCTTCCAATGCTTGTACTACACATTTTCTCCATCTCAATAGAGGTCTTCCTGCCCCTCTGCCTCCCCTTGTAGCTGACTCACATATTCTCTTTGTAAGCCATTCATCTTCCATTCGCTCAACATGTCCGTGCCAGCTACACATTTTCTCCATCTCAATAGAGGTCTTCCTGCCCCTCTACCTCCCCTTGTATCTGACTCACATATTCTCTTTATAAGCCTTTCATCTTCCATTCACTCAACATGTCCATGCCAGCACAGCACCCTTCTGTCCACTCTGGCCGACAAATGTTCCTGCTGCCCCACTCTCCTACGTATCTCTTCATTCCTCAATCTGTCTCTATGAGTTACTCCAAACATACTTCTCAAGCAGCTCATCTCCATCACATCCACCTGCTATCTCTCCTTTGCCTTCAGAGCCCATGCTTCAGCCCCATACATCACTGTTGGTACAACTATCCCTTGATACATTGCACTTTTAACTTTCATTCCGAGAATTCTCACCTTCCACATACCTCCCATTGCTCCGAAAACTTTCCTTCCTTCACATACTCCCTGTTTTACCTACATTTCGTACCTCCGTTCCTGCTTATCATTCCTCCTAGATATTTTAAGCACTCCAGTTGTTCCAGTATTTTCCCATCTAGCCGCACATCTAGATTCACCTTACGATCACCTCTATCACTCACCATCACTTTACTTTTATTGACGTTCACCCTCAGCTTCCTCTTCCCACAAACCACACCAAACTGTTTGACTACTCACTGAAGTTTCTTCTCAGAATCCGCCACCAACGTTGTATCATCAGCAAACATCAACTGGTTCAACTCCCAATCTCTACCATTCTTTCCTACTAAACCCAATCCTCTACCTATAGTTCTCATTGTCACCTCCCTCTCCACACCATCAATACATACATTACACAGCCACGGTGACATTACACAACCCTGTCGCAGACCGACATTTACCTCAAATCACTCACTCAACTAATTATTTCCTACTCTAACACATGCTCTGCTCTCTTCATAAAAACTCTTGACTGGTCTTAACAAATTTCCTCCAATTTCATAAATTCTAAGCAACTTTCACATTGCTTCTCGGTCCACACACTAGAGGTTAGTGATCAATATTTCTGACCTGATAATAATTAATAGTCTATAGCACATTATGATCAATTACTATAGTCAGACCATGACTATGACACTACTGTTAACCCCTTCTGTACCGGCGACGTCTTTTTCATTGTATTCAAGCTATATTTAGATGATTTTCTACAGCTTAAGAAGAATCTGTGGTAGTAAACATGGTTAATTGAGATAGTTTGAAGCCTTTTAATTGTTGGAGGCCCTTTTTAAACTGAATATAATTGTTTCATAGTAGCCAGAGTAAAGTTAAAAGAACGTCATTGGAACTGAATGGGTTAATGTAGCATACTCTTATATCCATCATAGGGTAAATATAAACACCATATGAGGAGGAGCACTTTATTGACGTTTCGCAGATACGGTAGCTTCTTCAGGTCACTATCTGCAAAAGGTTGTCAATAAAGTGCTCCTCTTCATATGGTGTCTATATTCATTTGTCAACTATTCCTAGTTAATTTAACATCCATCATAAGTTTACTACAGTATACACAACGTTATTTACAGTTTTCTCAGTGTTCGTTAACCCTTTAAGTACCAGCGACGTGCATTATATTTTATTCTAGCTATATTTAGACGATATTATGCAGCTTAGGACAAATCTATGGTAGTTAAAAGGGTTGGCTGAGATAGTTTGAAGCCTTATTTATTGCTAGAGGTCTTTCCTAAGCTGAATAAAAACATTTAATAGTTGCCAGAATAAGATGAAGAGGACGTCTCAGGTACTGAAGGGGTTAACCACATTTTAATTTTCAGTATATGGCGATGATCCCGAGTACCAATTTTGGGATCCTGTTCTCAAGCTTTCTGCTGGAGAAAAACACGTCGTCAACAGTCACCGCTTGGATCTTCAACCTAGCCTTTGTCGCTTCCGGCTTCGTCACCTTCTTGCTGGGTCCCGTGGTGGAGGAGTTTGGGTGGCGGAGAGTGACCTTCGTGTCCGGTCTCTTGTTTGCTCTTGGTTTGATGCTCTCTGCCTTTGCCAGCTCGCCGGAATTTCTCTTCTTTTCATTCTCCATCTTGACAGGTAAGATTTATCAATAATCTAATATCACAGGTAATTAAGAGATAAGTAAACAAAATTGGCCCCTCGACTCATATCTACCTTTCACTAAGTGAACTGTATTTTTAACATGGCAGGTGAGATAGACCTCTTTCGGAAAAAGTGCACAAGTGCAAAGTGCCAAAGGTTTAGCTTTAGTTTGGACAAAATTATTAATATTTACCATATAAAGCAATATTACTGCACCATATGTACATACTACACATATAACATAAATTATGTAAAAGTGATCAGCATGAATTATATCAATGTTATTGGCTGGTGTCTGCATTAATACTCCAGTGACAGGATTTTGCAACAGAGAAAGTTGGGAATGGGAACACAAACCACAGATGTGATGAAATTTAGTCAAGAGTGTTGAGATAGGTGTGTATGAGGTGAATTTATATATATATATATATATATATATATATATATATATATATATATATATATATATATATTATATATATCGGTATATATATATATATATATATTACCTCTAGGAATGCTGTTTGCTTTGGATAATGGCATGTTTGGTAGAAGCACTTACATTGTTATAAAATGTTTTCAACAAAGTTTTAAGGAGCGCAGTGGTAAGAATGCCAGTTAACAGGGACGAGTTGGAATCACTGGAGAAAACAACTTGGGGTTTCCTCAAGTGATCCGTCACCGATATATATTTAAGGCGTCTTTCTAAGCAGTGTTTAAACCTAATTAATGGGACCAATTCAGGAGACCATCAAGGAAATTGCCGAGCACATACAACAGGAGAGGTATTTGGGATATAATCCTCAGCAACTGAACTCAACAGGTTTTTGAAACATTGGTACTATGTCAGATGGAGATAAGCACTGGAATGACTCCCAATCAGCCTTGAAGAGCATAAAACATGGAAAGTGTGATCTAGGGGTCGGGTGTATGAACGTGAGAAAAGTTTGTTGGGGATCACTTGAGAAGCGATCTTCCAATAATGACTAATCAAACTGAGGGGCAGCAGACGCAGAAGCAAGTGATAAATATATTGGAGAGTACATGTCATGAGTATGTGATCGGTAAATAGGGATGCCAAGATTCAGGCAACATAGGGAAGTCTGATAGACAAGAGATTCAATATTTCGGCCAGGAGTGTCAGTGGAAGAGCTGCCCAATAAAGGGGAATGAGTGTTAAAATCCCCAAGAATGAGGTATAGAAGGATCAACTGTTCAACAAATAGTGATAAATCAGCAGTCGAGTAATCACAAGATGGTTGATTAAATGAGGAACGGACTGTGAGACACGGTAGATTAGTAAGCGATACTTATAACCAATTGAAAGGGAGCAAAGGGCAGAGTCTTTGGAACATAAGCAATAACATTATGAACAAACATAGCTGTATGCAAGTGAGATGCAGTAGCTGGATGAACAGCTGCCACCTGTAACCTTTAAGTGGTGTGATGTATTGATCGGTGTGTTATAGGCACACATAAAGGGCAATGCAACCTGAGTAAACGTTGCAGCTCACCCATGGGTGTGTGGATTTGGTAGCTGTTTTTATTCCATTGAACTGAGCATCATTGGGAGTTAACGTTGTTAGATTTTCATGATTTTGAGATCTTCTTACAGAGGCAAGTGATGGCAATGATGACAAACATGGACAATACATATCTCTCTCTAGAGTGAGGGGAAGTGATGGGTCGCTCCTTACAGGGGAGAAGAACAGGGAAGGAGATGTCGTGAATAGGGATGGCGTGTGTCTTTGGATAGGAGGAGAGGGAGATAAGTGGGATGCGGGAACGGGAATAGAAAAGTTAGATTGAAGTTTGGAGAATTACATTTGTAATAGGTGAAGGAATGTGGCAGGATTGCCCACATGTTTGCAGAGATGGACTACACACAAACACTCAGAGTCATGAATAGTATCATCTCTCAGAGACCTACGACTGGAGAGGAAAAAGCAACAATTGTTTTATGGCAATGTGATTTGGGTTGTTCATTTAGTCCGCAATATAGGTCTTAAAGCTCACATTGCATTTGTGGGACTAAATGAATCAACAGTGTCCGTATTGGTAATGGTATCAGCAGTGGAAATCTCCAATATTTTGGGTGCCAAGTCAGGGGGCGTCATCACTTCTGGTAATGTCATTGCACACTATCTGCTCTGTTTGAGAAAACCATAGGCAAGTTACTCTACCACCCTTGTTCAACATCCTATCTTTGAACTGTGTTCCCAAAAGATGAGAACTACTTAGAATTTGCTTTGCTTAGTATTGGCATTAATGTAGACAATGCAAGCATACGGTACTCACAAAAGTAATCTTCAATCAATTTGACTGTCATATAAAAAAGGTACATATCAAAAATATACAACACAAATTATATGATACTGATCATATATTCTACTAACAGGCTTTAAACATTTAAACATTTTCTCTGCAATTCCAGGTTCAAATGCTGAACTCTTGGTGGCTATCTGCTACTTGGTTGTTCCGCATTATATGGTTCGCTGGAGGACTGTGGCCAACTCTCTGATGACAACAGGAACCTGTGTCAGCCAGATGGTGATGCCGCCACTGGTCACCTACCTACAGGAGGAGTATGGCTTCAGGGGCGCAACACTCATCACGGGAGCTTTGACTCTCAATTGCTGTGTCGTTGCCATGGTCCTTCATCCAGTTCACTGGCACAGAATAACAACAACTAGAGATGAACCTGTTAAGAAGTTTATGCCAGTGGGAACCTTTAAGAGAATATTGAGAGTAGCCATAATGAATGTTCGACTACTAAAATCAACTGTTTTTTTCAAAACCTCATTCGTGATTGCAACAAATATCGTAGTTAATCTCAACATTTTTAGCATGATGCCATTTGCAATGCAAGATGCTGGGTTCAGTCAACGAGAGTCATCCTTCTGCCTGACCGTAGCTGGCATGTGTAATCTTTCCACACGACTACTGACTGGTTTCATATCAATCTGCCCCAGGATAAGAGTAAGAACCTGGTATATGCTGGGATCCTTGATTTCTGCATCTTCAATTATAGGTATAATATAGTGTTTCAAATTAGTGGTGAGGGCTTCATGAAATTCACTAACTGAATATCTACTGCATACACAAATATGTTGTCAATTTATAAATCCGTCTTTTACAATACAATGAACGAGGTTTATAACATTTATTTACAACACGTGGCCTAGCAGTAGTAACCCTGAGTCTTTCTGGTAACAACATTGGGAATATTCTGTGAATTCTACTCAATATGTATAAGTTGTCGCATCATAACCAAACATATCGGAGAATACAATGTAAATAGTATTGAATAGACGTCCATTTTAGTACATCGCTAGGATAGTTTTGACATTTACGCCATTTGGAAATTCAAAATAATTGCAAAATAGTTTCATTTTATTAATTGGTATTAACAAAAATCACTGGACATGTATGCTACACTAGTTGTAAATTACATAGTTATCAGGCTTGTTAAGGCCAAAAATAATACATGATTACTAATTTACTTATGAGTCACAATTTAGTAGAAGGAATAATTGTATATTCATTTTGGTAATTTGTAAGTGCCACATCAAATGATTCAATTAATACTCAAAAGATAAGCAATTATGTTATACCATTTTCTGTTACAGGCGATCATTTTTTTTCACAAATTGTATTCAACATTTGTATCAAATGATCAAATCACATCACTCAGGCTGCTGCTGATAATCTCATTCAACTATACAGTACTCAGATAATCAACACCTCATACAGCTTTAAAACCATGTGCTAATTCGCACTGAAGAGCAGTTTACAATAATAGATATATGTCATTTGTATTCTCAATTGATGAACTATGAGTGTTGGATACTAAGAGATGGCACTGAAACAGTCGGGGACAATTCACAACTAAACGAGAGCAAGAGTGCATCGGAAGTGAGAATATATCCTGCGCGCTGCTGTGTGTATTCTCTAAATAATACACATATTTCCTGTATGCGAGCAGTTATGTTTTTAAATTCCCTGAACAACATTTGTTGTTAGTAGGCTCATGGCTGTCCGTAGCACAAAGCTTTTCCCTAACACAAACTTATCCTTCTCCGTGTTTGCAGGGTTTAGCATGGTGAATACTCTACCCGGGAAGGTACTTACCACGGGGTTGTGTGGTGCCGGCTATGGTATCACCGCGTCGCTCTTTGGTCTGTATATCGTGGATGAACTTGGTCTCAACAAACTCCTCCCGACTCTCAGCATCACCAACTTTATGGCTGGGTGTCTGTTCCTGCTGGTGGGGCCCCTAGCAGGTAATGGAGTTAATTGACCCCCCTTCTCCCTCATGTTTAGCCCCATTAGTTTTGAAATGTTTAAACGTTTGATTCATTAGTTTGGCGATTTTAAGACCCTTTGCCCCATTTCTTTGTCAATATTAAGAACTTTTGTGCCATTTAGGTGTCTATATTTGTTTTCCTAGCGAGCGATAGCGAGGCTGTAAATTTAGGAGGTACCAGCCTTCTGCCGGGACATTTTTCTACCGAAAAATATAGACATTTATCTCAAAGAAGTGGTCTTGGAGGTATTTGTTTCAGCTTGATGGATTTCTTGGGAAGCAAAAAACAATTATATACTGTAAATAAATGAACAAATAAATGCAAATCTCCCCTTAACACAATATAGACGGGTATGGTAGACGATTGAAGATTTTGACGAAGTCATGATTTTATACATGGAAATATAATACACATAATTGAATTACAAGTGAAGTTTTCTATGCATTGGTTAACTCATCGGATTAGTCCACTGTTGATCACATGAAACTACACGCACAATTCCACCATGCTATTTTACTCTCATACACAAGATCACAACGAGGAACAGAACTCATGTAGGCAACTGTTCCTCTTGCACTCGTCAGTAAGAGGGTCAATATAGGTTTGCTAGTGAGCCTAATCAAACTTGAGAGTGTAGCCGGTGAATGTCCTTTTAGTTAGTTTAAGGGGAAATTTGAATTTATTTGTTCATTAATGTATCTATCTATTATTATTTGTTCATTAATGTATCTATCTATTATTATTTGTTCATTAATGTATCTATCTATTATTATTTGTTCATTAATGTATCTATCTATTATTATTTGTTTATTTTCTACCTAAACCTCCACCAAGATTAAAACAAATACCCCCAAAACCCTCCTTCCAGACAAATTTGTGGATTTTTTGGTAGAAAATGTTTTCCGCCCAAAGGCCGGTTCCTCCTAAATTATACCTAAATGGCCCAACAAGTCTTAAAATCACTCGACTAGTGGGGTGAACATCTTAAAAACTATTGAGGAAGAAGAAGGTCCAGAAATAAACCCATCCCCGTAATAGTAGTTAATATAAAAGGACTAACTAGTCGATACAACCATTTTATACATTATTTTTCCGTTAAAAGTAGTCAATGTAAATATATAAACTACCGGGTACAACCAATCTATACATTACGTTTACCATTAATAGTAGTCAATGTAAATATATAAACTACCGGGTACAACCAATGTATACATTACGTTTACCATTAATAGTAGTCAATGTAAATATATAAACTACCGGGTACAACCAATCTATACATTACGTTTACCATTAATAGTAGTCAATGTAAATATATAAACTACCGGGTACAACCAATCTATACATTACGTTTACCATTAATAGTAGTCAATGTAAATATATAAACTACCGGGTACAACCAATCTATACATTACGTTTACCATTAATAGTAGTCAATGTAAATATATGAACTACCGGGTACAACCAATCTATACATTACGTTTACCATTAATAGTAGTCAATGTAAATATATAAACTACCGGGTACAATCAATCTATACATTACGTTTTCCATTAATAGTAGTCAATGTAAATATATGAACTACCGGGTACAACCAATGTATATATTACGTTCTCCATTAAGCTATAATTGAATAGATGTCAATACAGGAAAACACAGTAAACATAATTATGTGGTACAATTAGTTAAGGGTGGGGGGGGGGGAGGGGGGGAGCTATTAAGTAGTATATTTTTATTATTGTTTTAGTTTCCTCCCTAGACCTCCATCAAGCTAAAATCAAATGTTCTCAAAATTCCCCTTCAAGATACATTTGCACATTTTCTGGTAGAAAAATGTCCCGGTCGAATGCTGGTTCCTCCTACAATTACAGGCTCGCTTTCACTCGCAAGGAAAGAAGTCTTAATATTGACAAAGAAATGGGGCGAAAGGTCTCAAAAGCGCCAAATTAATGGAATGAATGTCTTGAAATCTCAAAGCTAATAGGGCTAAACATGAGGGAGAAGGGAGTCCAGAAAAGAAGAAAAAACTAGCTCCCCCTTAAGAGTTGTCATCTACTATATAATGTTCTGATTGATGTGTTGCTGTTGTTGTCATTATGTTATTTTGTGACTGTTACTGATTCTTGCTATACCCTGTTCCAAATAAGTAGGTGACAAATCATGAACATCAACCTCTATACTCACAACACAAGCGACTAGAGTAATCGAGCTAAGCTGTCTATCATTTGGGAAGGGTCAACCAGGGAATAAGTGTAGAAAGTTACAGGCCATTAGCTCTATCCCTTTTTGAGTCTGAACAAAAACACCAAAATTACATAATAATAGAACATTCACACATATGTAGGTCGCCCAAGAGAAGACCCAGAGACCAAGGACCATGAAGGGTCTCCAGGTCCCAGATCTCCTGCTGAGGTACCGATCACAGCAGGCAGACACACAGCGAAATTACGACTACGCCACAATGCCTGCCCACATACTTCCAGGCAGGGCCCATCATATATAAACCGGTTCCCTAGGCCGGGTGCCTTACAGACTGTTATCTAGTCCAACTGGCACCCGACCCACACTCCCTACAACCACGTTATTACTCATCTATTCACAAGCATTCTCCACTCATTCCTATTAACACCACTTCTCTTCCTGTTCTTCAGTCATTTTCTTCTATCTTCTCTATCTTCTAATGCTTTTTTCACATCATCTTCTCCTGTGGCCTTTCTCTCAATCTATTTCCCCTTGTTTCTGACTCATATATCTTCCTGTAAGACTTTCATCACCCATTCGTTCAATATGTCCATACCAGCATAGCAACCAGCCACCTTCTTTCCACTCTGGCCGATAAGGGTTCCTGTTGTCCTACTCTCCTACGAACCTCTTAATTCCTGTATCTGTATGTATGCATCACTCCACACATACTCCTCAAGCAGCTCCTCTCCATCACATCCAACCTTCTTTTCTCTTGTACACTCAGACCCAATGTCTCAGCCCCATACATCACTGTTGGTATAATTATCCCTTGATGCATTGCACTTTTAGCTTTCATTCGGATATTTCTCACCTCCACATACTGTACTTCCCATTGCTCTGAAAAATATCCTTCCCTCACACACTCCCTATTTTATTGGTAGTTATAAAGTTTGTAGTTATACAAAATCACTCATGTAAATAAATACATAATATTATATATGTCTAAGCGTCTTTTTATAATTGAAATCCTAACATATGATACTGTTCGTGTCTTCCGTGATAATAATATTGTCATACTAGTCATTATGTAGCTCATTTCCCGAAGTGAAATAACCGAGCTCCTATAACAATGGTGATTATATAGTAGTTTTTGTTCAATACCAAATTTCTTTATATCTTCTCTGCAGGTGTGATACGAGACTTGAGTGACCTTTTTTTCTGCAGGTGTGATGCAAGACTTATGAGACCTTTTTATCTGCAGGTATGATGCGAAACTTTAGTAACTTTTATCTCTGCAGGTGTGATGCGAGACGTGAGTAATCTTTTTCTCTGCAGGTGTGATGCGAGTTTTGAGACCTTTTTATCTGCAGGTATTATACGAGACTTTAGTAACTTTTATCTCTGCAGGTGTGATGTGAGACTTAGAGTAACCTTTTTCTCTGCAGGTGTGATGCGAGACTGGAGTGAGAGCTACGTGGTGAGCCTATGGTTTTGCTCCATCTATTTACTGTTTAGTGTGGTGCTGGGCCTCTTCCTACCATCCCCACCACAGCAAGGTACAACAACAACAACAGCAGCAGCAGCAATTGTTTCATGAGCCAATTCAACCACATCAACACATTTATAAACACAAGTCTATGCCTTGTTCCAAATAGGTAGCCCAGAAATAGTTAACCCTAACCCTTATAGCTCAAACAGAGGGTTAGAGCTAATGGGCTGTAAGTTTTTACAACTCTTCCCTGGCTGACCCTTCCCAAATGATAGCAACATCAGCTCGATTACTCTAGTTGTTAGTGTTGTGAGTTATAGAGATTAATGTTCAAGAGTTTTAACCTACTTATTTGGAACAGAGTATAGCACGGAACCATCAACAGTAATAGATAAACACAATGACAACAACAGCAACATATCAATCAGAGTATTTTACAGTAGATAACATAATTCTTAAGGTGGAGGTAGTTGCAATTGTTGGACCCTCTTCTCCCTCATGCTTAGCCCCATTAGCTTTAAGAAATCAAGACGTTCGTTCCATTAGTTTGGCCATTTTGAAACCTTTCGGCCCATTTCTTTGATAATATTTTAGACTTTTTGTGCCATTTACAGTATGTGTCGATTTTGTTCATGGCGAGCATTATCGAGCCTTTAATTCTACCGACAAATTTTACAAATTTATCTTGAAGGGGGATCTAGGGAGTGTTTATTTAAAGCTTGGTGGAGGTCTAGCGAGGGAATTATAAAATATATTAATTAATTTATTAAAATAAATTAATAAATTAATAAATATCCACTACCCCCTTAAGGTGTGCTAAGTAAGGGATCACATCGAAGTATCCAATCGTATTTATTGTGTCAACTGGAACCAAAGGAATTTAATATATAGTGAACATATGCTCGCCTTTTTAATAATTTTACTTTAACCTATGCCTAATTTGTTGTATACACTACCTATGCAACAATGTCTTAATTGCAGGAGATTTTAATGCTAGTCCAACTAAAGGTAGGTTTTGGAAAGATATTATTAATTTATTTATTAGCAAGTGCTTTATATTTAGTGATGTTGAGGCAATGCAGAATGATTCGTTTACATATTTATGTCCTGCAAAGAATACAACCAGTTGGCTTGATCATATAGCAGTAAGTGAGAGTCTAAACGAAATAATAGATGATATTACTATAAGGTATGATATGGCCCTTTATGATCACTTTCCCCTGGCATGTAAGCTAAACATTGACATATGTAATGTTGGTATAGTAGATGTACACATTGAACCGTCAGAATTCATCGACTGGCAAAAACTGTCTATTGTGGATAATTTACAGATATATAGATCAAATATTAATCATTATCTAGGTGAATTGGATATATCAAGTTTTAATTGCTTGGACTGCAGTGTATATAGATGTAATAATGAACAGCATATCAAGGAATTAAATTTAATTGATAACAGTATAATTAGTTTGTTACTTAATTCATCTTCTTTGTTTAAGAAAGAACCATTAAAAAGGCATAAAGTTATACCAGGTTGGAATGATGAAATTAAGGATATGCATAAGTTTGCGAGAAGTAAGTTTTTAACTTGGAAGAATAGGGGACGTCCACTTGCAGGAGTTGAGTTAGAAGAAATGAAGGAGTCTAGAAAGGACTTTAGGAATGTATTGAAACAAGTTAAACAAAATGAGTCTCAAATTAGAACAAATAAGTTAGCTCAATCTCTATCTAATAACAATTTGAAATCATTTTGGAAAGAGGTTAGACAAATAAAGAATAATAAAGTTTTTGTAAGTATGAAAATAGATGGAGAATGTGACCCAAAATGTATTGTAGAGAAATTTTCCAATAAGTTTAAACATGTATATGATGATTGTAAATGTCAGAATGATGATGACTTCATGATAGATAAATTGGTGAAAAATGTACGTGACGGTGAAATATATGGTAAGGTAAATAGTCATGATGTATCTACAGCAATATCTGACCTCAATTGTGGTATTGGCCCAGATAATATACATTCTTTTCATTTAAAGTATTGTACAAACGAATTGATAGTAGTAATTGCAAAGTTGATTTCTTCTTGTGTTGTACATGGTTGTATGCCTGTAAGAATGAACTTTGGAATTATGGTACCCTTATTGAAAGATAAGTATAAAGATAATACATCACTTGATAATTATAGATCAATTACGTTATCGCCAATATTATTGAAGGTATTTGAATACTGCTTGAAGTACAAATTTTAAGATATGTTAGTTTAAATGATAGGCAGCATGGATTCAGAGAGAGGTATTCTACTTCTACTGCATGTTTAATTCTCAAGGAAACTATTTTAAGGTACACCACGGAGGGATCTAATGTTTTTTCATGTTTTATTGACCTGACAAAAGCTTTTGATAAGGTGAATCATTTCAAACTTGCAAATAAGCTTTTAAAACTAGGATTACCAAATTTCTTGGTTAATATTTTATTTTACTTTTACAGAAACCAACATGTTGTTGTCAAATTTAAAGATTCAATTTCAACTGAATGGACTATGAAAAATGGAGTGAGACAGGGTGGGGTTTTATCTCCCTTGTTGTTTTCAATTTATATTGATGACTTATTAAGTAAATTATCTGCAAGTAATGTAGGCTGTAGACTAGGTTTACAAGTCAGCAATGTGATCGCCTATGCAGACGATCTTGTAATATTGGCTCCTTCGGTTAGAGGTCTGCAAACATTGATAGATATTATGGATCATGAAATTAAACAACTAGACTTATCTATTAACTCTGCAAAATCAGTATGTATGATCTTTAAATATAAGTATGGACAGGAAATGAATCCTTTCATATATTTAGACAATAACAAATTAAATATTGTTTCTGAATACAAATATTTGGGTTTTATAATCGATTGTAATCTTAATAATGACTTGGATATGATAAGATGCAGAAATAAGTTTTACAATGAGTTTAATTGTCTTTTAAGAAAGTTTAGAAACACGAGTACTGAAGTATTTTTAAATTTATTTCAAAGCTACTGTTTGAATTTTTATGGCGCTGAACTTTGGTTTAATAATAGAAAATGTTATATACCGTTTAAGCAGTTTTCCATTGGATACCACAAGGCAATAAAGAAAATATTGAATATGAAGTACTGGGAGAGCAACCACAGTGCTTGTAGAGAATGTGGAGTGATGGTGTTTAGGCATTTGGTTAACTGGATGAAAATAAGATTTGTATATAGAAATCTCATAAAGCCATGTAGTTTTATAGAGAAGAACATGTATTACATGTTACATAGATCTTTTCTTGTAAAGGATGTTGAAAAAATAATCCTACATGAGTATGGATTTACTAACTTATTGCTAAATGATATCAATGCTATCAGATCAAGAATTGTTTATGTACAGAACACAGAACCAACTATGCGCTAAGGACTTTTAGCTTAATGTAGATTACGTAAATAACTCTGTAAAAAGTGTATGTATATGTCTTTTTATGAAATAAAATTATGACTGACTGACTGACTATGCCTAATATGTTGTATACAGTACATATGCCTAGTAAGTTTTGTTGTACTTAAGTAAATATATTTTTACCTAAATATGTCTTTATCTTTCGTCCTTATAGACTAATCCTCCCAGTAATAACACTTTGGGAGGTGTATTATTATTATCATTATTATTTGTATTATTAGTATTAGTATTACTATTAGTATTAGTATTAGTATTATTGTATTTATTTATTATTTATAATAATATTGTTATTATTAGTATTGAATTATTATTACTAAAGTAAGAATCCTGCCAGCCAATCAACGTGCTGCAAATCACCATTCCTTTAAACCAGCTGAGTTTGACATTTCCCACAACTTTGCCACACCTGCCCGGGCAGCCAATCAGAAGCCTCCGTTGTCGGAGCACGTTAAGACCGAGCCAGCCGCGCACACATCTCCACTTTTCAAATCGCTCTCGCTCCCTCCACAGTCCACAGGCCATTTCTTCAAGTTTCAATAGGTCTATAACATCAGTGCAAGCCCCATACTCCCGTAAGCCACTACTAGACCTTTCGAACCATCTCCCTGGGACTTATTACGAAGAAAGAAGACCCGAGGAGGGAGAAAGAAACCTTCAAAATGCGCGGCTAGGGAAAGTACTGCCCGGGCGGCTGGCTCAACCAATCACAGCACGCCAAATCGTGAGGCAGAGCTATAAAGGGGGGGGGGGCTGCAGACGGCACTCACGTCACGGACTCCACTCGGCTCGCCAGCCAGCAACTCTCTACCTCTCCCTCACCTGTACAGTGATGGGAGCTTGGCCAAACCTGCTCCAGCCAACCAGCTTGCTTACCACACACCAATAACGTCCATCTCTGGCCTACAACAACTTTCCACTGCTGACCAGATACACCATCAGTATCCTGGTGCTTGTCGTCATATTGCTAGCTAACACACTATTAGCCAAGCAATTCAAGAGGGGCGACAAGGAGTAGATGGGACTGAAGACTTCCAGAAGACATATTGGCCGGCTATGAGGTGGTGAAGACTGCTCTAGAAACAACCCAGACTTTTTAAAGGACCCTTAATGGGCCCGAAATAGATTAATGGAAAAAGAGAAAAATGCTTGACAAACCCAGTGGTTCCAACCAATTAAAATTAGATGTGTTCTTATAGAACAAAAAGAAAGAGAAAACGATAGACTCATAAATAAATAAAAGGATACATTGATGAGGAAGATAGCTGTTAATGTTAGAGAAGGCTCCATTCCATTTAGCTATAAATAGGATAGGATTTTATAGGGTAATAAGTAAAGGTGATTACTAAGAATCATACAGGGATCTGTTTATATAATGATTAATGATAACGGGTTTATGCCAATTATTAAAGAATAGGAATTTGATCATGTTTGTGATAGGTTAGACCTAGCTTGAGTAATAGTCAGGAAGGACACTACTCCGTTTGATGAAATGCATTGTTTATGTATAAAGGGAACATCGTTATTCGATTAAAAAGACTATTGTACGGTTATCAGATTAAGTGACCCTGCAATCATGATATAAGTAACAAGTCGAGGCGACTATTTTAGAGGTGTTGTATTATTGAAAGTAGTAATTTTATGTTGAATGAAATAGTGTTCTGATATACCAGGCGATCAAGTGCTAAATTGTTGTAATAAGGTAATGTTGACATATCGGATATATTGAATTATGTAATGATCTAGGCCTATATGAGTTGAAACTTGATTATAAGTGAAATGAAATAGGAGCTAAATTGTATTGTATAACTTAATTTGTGAGATAGAAATCAGGAGTGTGGGACACTCCTGAACAGAGTTAGATTTAAGTAATTGCCAACGGCTACATATTTACGTGTTTTGAGATATATGATATAAATAGATGAGATGTAAATATAGGAACGTCTAGATTAACGTGATTAAAGCCTACTCTAGTTCCTATGATTGGACATATTGAGGCGTAGTAAAACATATGATATATATATACAGATAGGTTGTAAGTTTAGGGACGTTTAGATTAGATAGGTTAAAGCCTTTGTCCTACCATAGGACATAATTTATTGAGGCGTAGTAAAGTTTTGTTAATTCTTTTGGAAATAGCGACGTGCCTTTGGATCGAAGTCGGAGTGAATCAATGCCTTACTAACGGGTATCCAAATAGGTGGTAACGGGAATTTAAGAGTTCCAATGTACAATCTATATTGGGTCGACGGTAATATTCAATTTAGGGATTGAACTCATTCCGGCCCGAACAGAGAATCAATTGATATGAGGATATATGCTATCAGGAAGTTTTGTTAAATAAAGAATACGAACTTCTTAACAACTGTCGAATTATTCCCACCTTAGTAGCAAACTTAGAAATAAGTACTACAATTACTATTATTATTATTATTATTATTAATATTATTATTATCATTATTATTATTTTTCTATTTTTATAATGTAAGCTACCGAAGCCTCCCAACACAGTGCAGAAGCAACAATATTTAATCCACACAAAATACCAGAGGCACCAATGAAAGTAACGGCAACTAAAACAATAACAAATAAGAAAAAGGCCTAGGTAGAGAGCCCAGAATAAAAAATTAGGTACTCGATTAGGAAAATAACATTAGTATATAATTAGTCGAGGATATTTTGTTTCTATGTGTATGAAGGAGACATAAGGCAGATTGCCTGTAACGAGGGTCTCCTCCAAAGCCAATAGAGTGAAAGGGCCAAATTCAACGGATGTTGGGATCGAGATGTATGGACGCATAAAGTTTAATACAGTTTAAGTCATAAGATGAGTGATATATTATTGAGGGAGAGAGTTCTAGAGTTCACTTGTTGAGTAGAAGAAAGACAGAAAAATTACCAATTTTTGGGTTGGAGAGCTGGAAAGAATAAGAGTGGGACTGTGTTGAAAGGTGGGTGCCTCACACTCACCGCAAGTGAGGGGGTTTGCACTGAAAGAGCTCTGAAGAACACTGATTGTTGTAATAGCGATAGTAGAGTGAAAGATATGCACTATTGCAGCGTGTAGAAAGAGATTGTAGGGAACTAGTAAGAGGAAGTTAATTGATGAGACAAAATGCTTTTAACTCTACTTTTTCAAGAAGTATGATATGGGTGGAGTCTCCCCACTCATGCAAACAATAGTCAATACAGGGGCGCACTGTGCCCCAATACAGAGCAAGAAGCTGTGCAGGGGTGAAGAACCCACGGCGAGGGTTGAGCACACCTAACTTTTGGGAAGCTGTTTTAGCAAGAGTGGTAATATGAACTTTCCAAGAAAGGTCAGATGAAAAAGATACACCTAGAATATTGAGAGATGAATGGTTGATTTGTATACTGTTGAAGAATAGTTGATAGTCTAGATTTTGCTTGCGATGGAGAGATAGAGGCAGAAACTGGGTCTTGGAGGCATTGAAAGTATCCACATTTTCTCTGCCCCCAATCAGAAATAATTGATATATCAGAAGATAGGCATTCTATGGCCTCATCACATTTGTTTTGGAGTGCTTGCATGCTGGGTTGCTGTAAAAAAACTAGTTGAATAGCGCAAGATAGAGTCGTCAGCATATGAGTGGATAGGAGTATAGGTACAGTTGAGTAGATAATTAACCCATCCAATCCCAGAGACGGCTACCAGCCGTCAGTAGATAAGTCACTCCCCAGTCCCAGCGATGGCTGGGAGCCGTCAGTAATGTACTTTCCTTGTAACTGCGTGTATCAGGCTGTGCCTGGTACCACGACCGTTTGAGCACTGCTCGCGATATGGCAACACTTTTCAGCTTATATCCAACCCTCTGAAGGCTGAGAGAGCCAGTCTTCCTTCATCTCTTGAGGTGGAAGGTTGTTCTATCTTGACATTTTGCCACATTGCTTGGGATTGAGGGGGTCTTGTATTACTGTATCCTACAGTAAAGTCGGGATTAATGAATATTAGGAAGATAATTTGGTGACAGGACAGGACCCTGAGGAACACCGAAGTTGATAGGTTGAGGCAGTGAGCGATGGCCGTCCACAACTGCAACTATGGAGCGGGCTGATAGGAAATTAGAGACAAAGGCCCAGATAGAGGGATAGAAACTAAAGGAGGATAGTTTGGAAATTGGAGATTTGTGCCAGACTCTATCGAAGGCTTTCGATATGTCTAGCGCAATAAGAAAGTCTCATCGAAGTCCTGAAAGGAGGATGTCCAAGAGTTAGCAAGATAAGCAAGAAGATCACCAGTAGAGTGGCCCTTAAGGAAACCATACTAAAAGTAGATTATGGGAAGATAAATGCTTAACAAATTTTGAGTTAAGAATAGTTTCAAAAACTTTGGAGATGCAAAAAATGAGAGCAATTGGATGATAGTTGGAGGGTTGGGAGCGGTCACCCATCTTTGGGACAGGTTGAATGAGACCAAACTTCTAGCAAGAAGGAAACACATTAGGGGATAGACTAAGACGAAAGAGTTTGCTTAGGCAGGGATTCAACACGGAAGAACAGTTTTTGAGCATAGCAGGAGGAATACCATCCGATCAGAACGCCTTCATAGTATTAAGCCCAGAGAGGGCAAAAAGTACATTCTTAGAAGAGATTATGCTTTTAGGCATAAGTAAGTGAGGTAGTAAGTAAGTCAAGAGGAAGGAATAGCTCTGGAATCATCCAAGGTGAAGTTTTTAGCGAAAGTTTGAGCAAAGAGTTCAGTTTTGTCAGAGGAAGAAATGACAGTAGTGCCGTCAGACTGGAAAGAAGGAGGGAGATATGAGGAAGTATAAATGTTCGAGAAGTTTTGACTAGATGCCAGAAAGCTTGGGAAGAGCTAAGAGTTGGAAAGTTCAGAACAATTTTTATTGACAAAAGAGATTTTAGCTAGTCGAAGAACAAATTTGGCTTGGTTCCGGGCAGAAACGTATACAGCACAAGATTTTTTAGTTTGATAGCGACGGTTGAATGCTTCCTTCTTATTGCGGTAAGCAGTAGAACAAGCATAAGTAAACAAAAATATTTTTGCATTAGACTGAGAGAATGAAAATGGAATTTATGCCTCCATGCCCAAGAGGATTACCTCGGCTAAGCGCTCGGCAAACTATAAGGGTTCCTGGCAATGGAAGCAAGAATAATTCCATGGAAAATCAAAGAAGTACTGCCGAAGAGCCTCCCAGTCAGCAGCACCAAAGTGCCAGAAGCGCCGACGAATGGGAGGATCGGGTGGCCGTACTGGAGAGATAGGACAGGTAACAGTGATAAGGTTGTGATCGAAAGAGCCCAACGGAGATAATATGTTTTCACCGTAAGTAGAAGGATTAGAAGTTAAAATTAAGTCAAGAATGTTCGACCGATCTCCAAGGTGGTCAGGAATTCGAGTAGGGTGCTGGACTAAGTGCTCTATAATAGAAACGATTTAGGCTTGTTCACCAGGTTGGTCATTGAAATGGGATGAGAGCCAAAAACAGGCAAGATACTAAACTCAAGTAGGAAACATTTAGCGGGACTGTATGGAAAAACCCCGCAACCAGAGCACAATACAGGCTTAAAGAAAGAGATAATACCCATGCACATTCGTTGGCAACGAATAGCAGGCAAACTATTGACTTTATAAACATAATTATGATGCATATGATAAAACAAGGCTAAAATGGCTAATTAACGCTAATGACAAAAGGGGGCTAGGATTGGAAGCAATTAACTTACATGCTAAGGTATAGCACACATAGGCACAAGACGAGTAGAAAGCTATATGATGAACTAATAGAGGCACTTTCTGTAAAACCGCAGAATCATCAATATACATATATATACAGTATATATAGTGTATATATAGATAGAGATTTATTTATATATATATATATATATATATATATATATATATATATATATATATATATATATATATGTATGTAATGTATGTATGTATGTATTTATATACCAGTATGTACAGTATATACAGTATAAGAACAAAATACACACTTGATCATAATCTAAGACGCTCTTCGTATGGTTTGTTCTTTAGGCTAGGTATCATTTTGGTAACTCTACGTTGAACTCGTTCTAGCTTGTTTATATCTTTTTGGTAATAAGGGCACCAGGATTGAAGCAGTATTCCAGAAGAGGGCGGACTAAGGAATTGCAAAGGGTTAGGATAACTTCTTTGGATTTATGCTCAAATGACCTGCCTATAAATCCAATTATTTTGTTTGCCTTCTTAACAACTTCTGAACATTGTTGACTCGGTTTTAGGTTACTCGATATGGTTACTCCCAGATCGGTTTCTCTGTTTACATTCTTAAGCTGAGTGCCATTCATCGAATAGTTTGCTTTCTCATTTAGGTATCCGATATGTAGTACTTTATATTTATCCGCATTGAAACTCATTTGCCAAATTTGGGCCCAACATGACAATTTATCTAGATTGTGTTGCATATCGTCAACTTGTTCTTTTGAGAGTACGCTATTTGCAATTGTTGTATCGTCAGCAAGTTTTGAGATTGTACAGGTGAGACCCTCATCTATGTCGTTGATGTAAATTAGAAAGAGAATTGGTCCTAGTACCGATCCCTGGGGTACTCCGCTACTTACATTGGTCCATTTAGATGCCTTACCGTTTATGACTACTCTTTGCTTTCTGTCGCCGAGCCAATTTTCTATCCATTTCAACACACCGTCTTGTATTCCATGCGCTTTTAGTTTTAGCAGTAAACGTTTGTGGGGAACTTTGTCAAAGGCCTTTTGAAAATCAAGGTATATAATATCTACAGCTTTACTCTCATCGTAGAAGTTGAGGATATCGTGGAAGAAGTCTAAGAGGTTTGTTAAACAGGAACGTTTTTTACGAAAGCCGTGTTGAGTATCTTTAAGTATGTTATTTTCCTCTAAGTGATTTACGAGTCTGTCTCTTATGACCGTTTCTAGCATTTTACATACAACTGAGGTTAAGCTAATTAGACGATAGTTACTGGGTAGGGATTTGCTGCCTTTTTTTAATATCGGTGTTACGTTGGCTAGCTTCCACTGATCAGGCATAGTTGTTCCAGACTGCAAGGATTTTTCGAATAGTAATGTCAGTGGTTTGGAGAGCTCATCCTTAGCTTCCTTTAGAACTCTAGGCAAGATTGTATCAGGTCCAGGCGTTTTATTTACCTTGAGTTTATCTAAACAATTCAATACTTCTCTCTCTGTAACGGTGACATTGCTTAGAACATCTGAATTATCAATCTGAATCGGCGATGGTGTAGGGATATCACTGAGGTCTTCTGTTGTAAATACTGATGCAATGAAGGTATTGAGGGCATTACTCATTTGTACTTCGTCTTTGGTGTATTCTCCATTTTCATCGACTAACGGTCCAACAGTTGAAGTAACTAGTTTTTTCTTTCTGATATAACTATAGAATTCTTTCGGGTTTGTTTTACTTTGATTCGCAATATGTAACGCTAGAGTCTTTTTACTTTGCTTAATTAACTTTTTGGCTTTGCGTAGTAGCTCTACAAATTTCACCCGCTCTTCGTCATTTTGTGAGGATTTTAATCTATCATTAGCAAATTTGTTAGCAAGCAGACAGTTTGAAATATCTTTATTCCACCATTTGGGCTTATTATTATGACCTGGACGCCGTATTTTCGATGGTATGCAGTCTTGTGCTGCTTTTAGGTAAGTGGTTTCGAATAACTTCCAAGATGTATTTATGCCGTTATTGTTAATTAAAAAGCTCCAGTCAGTTTCTTTAAACATAGCTCTAAGTTTATGAAAGTTTTCTTTCTTGAAATTAGGGATTTTTTCGATGCTACTATTTGGTTCGTTACTAGTAAACTTTAAAGTGAAAGTTATCGTACAATGGTCGCTGTTACTGAATTCATCACCAACATACAAATTCTCTATTAATTCTTCTTTTGTTGCAAGTACAATGTCAAGAACGTTATTACCACGGGTCGGCGTTCGAACAAATTGATAAAGCGAACTCTCTTGCAAGTTCGTATACAAGTCATGTCCGGAGTGTGAAGTAAGAGTATCGCCCCACTTGGTCACAGGTAAATTAAAGTCGCCAAAAAATTACGGTATCTTGTGAGTTACTTACATCTGCAATTTGTTCGTAAATTTCTTGGTCAGTTTGCACTGATTGAGGTGGAGGTCTGTATATTAACGCAAGTATTATTTTTGTACCTTTATTATTTTTAATTAGCACAAAAGATGTGTCGACGTTCACAATTTGAGGTTTTGACAAGAGGGTAGGGTTAAGACTTTCTTTGATATAAAGTAAAACGCCACCTCCATTTCTATTTATTCGGCCTTTCTCAAACATTGCATAAACGGGAAGTGAATATTCTGCTAAAAAGTCTCTATCTTCTGTATTGAGCCAAGATTCTTTTATGCCAATCACATCATAATTTTCTGTAAACGCTAGCTCCTCTAAATCTGAAAATTTATTGCGTATGCTACGAGCGTTTGCATAGAAAACCTTTAATTTTTTTATTTTAGAAGTTACGGAATGCTCTTTAACCCTCCCGCATTCGGTAACTTAACCCTCTCACGTCCTTGACGCAATTTTGAGCCTATTAGGGATACTTTAAAGCCATTGTTACCATCAGGGGTATTTATAAACCTTTAGTTTATTTACTTCAACCTCTGCAGTTGTCTTTGAGTTAGCTGTGGGCAGAAAACTAATTTTGGAGAGGTAATTATAAGAGTGAGAGAAATCTATTTCTTATTGCTAATCTGGCAACCTCTGCGTCATAATGATGTCAGAGGGTTAAATATGTAACTTCTGGTAAGGCCTTCTCTAATTTGCCATGAAATATCAGGCTGGGCGAGTTTTCGAAGCCTTGTGTTTTTCTGTATTTTCATCCACCAGAATGCTGTTTATTGTGATGTATCATATGTCAATGGAAAGAGGAATATTTATAGTACATGATAAAAAATAAAAATAACAAAAAATAAATCGAAATATGAAAGTGTAAATGAGTCCGGAATACAATTATTTCCCATGCCATTGTCTTCACACCGTCCTAGCTCTAAATTGTGAGTGATGACCATATATTTTGTTTTGCTCAAATAATAGTATTTTTTCTCCTCTTTCCAAATCTGAAAACAGAAATGGTTTATCTTCAATAGTTCTTAAGCAGTGACCGAAAAAATAAAAACTATGATTTTGACTTATATGGTTTATAACATTTTCGATTTATTTCGTTGCTACGAAGTGTATGGTTTTAAATTTAGGCTCTATGAATACGGAAAATAATGCTGATGAGTATAAAACAAACTAGAAGTTCCAAGGACAAATACTTTTTGCGCTATGAATATTTGAAATGAAGAGCCAAAATGCAAATAGTTACGCTTCACCCATCTCTGTTCCGGCGATGCTAGCCGGGTTCCGAGCTGTTCCCCACCTCGTGGTTGCGTTATTTGCTAGGATATGTATATAACTGTTTATATCACCGTCATCGGAAAATTATGCTCTTTCTAATGGTGAAAACTAAAATAATATAGCGTAATTGGTTCGCGAGCTATGCTCAATTGTTTCCATGCATTGACCGAAAAAAAAAAAATTATTTTGATTGATATGGTTTATAACATTTTCGATTTATTTCGTTGCTACGAAGTGTATGGTTTTAAATTTAGACTGTATGAATACGGAAAATAATGCTGATGAGTATAAAACAAACTAGAAGTTCCTACGACAAATACTTTTTGCGCTATGAATATTTGAAATGAAGAGCCAAAATGCGAATATTTACGCTTCACCCTTCTCAGTTCCGCCGATGCTAGCTGGGTTCCGAGCTGTTCCCCACCTCGGCGTTGGTTTATTTGCTCGGATACGTATATAACTGTTTATATCACCATCATCGGAAAATTATGCTCTTTCTAATGGTGAAAACAAAAATAATATAGCGTAATTGGTTCGCGAGCTATGCGCAATTGTTTCCATGCATTGTTATTGTTATGTAAATATATGAGAATGTTTATTCAGTTATATAACTTTGCCACAATGTACAACACTTATATAAATATATAAATATATATATATATATATATATATATATATATATATATATATATATATATATATATATATATATATATATATATATATATTATACATACAAGGTGTCATAAATATATATATATAGTTATGTGGTATATATATATATAAAATAAATAAAATAAAAATATAAATAAAATAAAATAAATAAAATAAAATAAATAAAAACAGTAATAAATAAAATAAATAAATATATAAATAAAATAAAAATATAATAATAATATAAATACTCGATTATGGGCCTTGAGCTTGCTCGAAACCTTGGGGCTGATCCGCTAGATACCCTGGGCAACAGGAATAAAAAAAAATATATATATATAAATATATATATATACAGTATATGTATATACAGATATATATATATATATATATATATATATATATATATATATATATATATATATATATATTATATATATATATATATATATATATATATATATATATATATATATATATATATTATATATATATATATATATATATATATATATATATATATATATACTGGTATATAAAATAAATGAAATAAAAATATAAATAAAATGAAATAATTCAAATCAAATAAATAAATATATAAATAAAATAGAAACGTAATAATAATATAAATACTCGATTATGGGCCTTGGGCTTGCTCGGGACCTTGGGGCTGATCCGCTAGACACCCTGGGGAACAGGAATAAAAAAGAAAAACGAAAATATATATATATATACGGATATATATATATATATATATATATATATATATATATATATATATATATTTTATATATATAATATATAAATAAAATAAATAAAATACAAAATATAATAATAATATAAATACTCGATTATGGGCCTTGGGCTTGCTCGGGACCTTGGGGCTAATCCGCTAGACACCCTGGGGAACAGGAATAACAAAACAAATATATACGGTATGTACAGTATATAAATATAAAATCAATAAAATAAACATAAATCAAATGAAACAAATAAAATAAAATCAATAAAAACTATAATAAATAAAATAAATAAATATTTAAATAAAATACAAAATATAATAATAATATAAATACTTGATTATGGGCCTTGGGCTTGCTCGGGACCTTGGGGCTGTTATATACTGTATATAGGCTATATATAATATATATATATAAAATAATATATATACTGTAATATAACTAAAATTCCATAGAGTACTTCCCATACTTCCTGTAAGCATTCCTGTGACATCTTCGTGATTATAATGTATTTATTTTGTAGGCAGTATTTATTAATAAATATATTTGTCCTTCAAGCAAAACATAGTGTAAAGTCATCAATGATACCTAGACAAAACTGCATCAATACACAAGGGGTTAACCAAGATTCACTCCCCTCAGTCACCAAAAGTCACAAGTAACATCTTATATACATATATAGTTCGAATTATTCACTAAACACTTTGACTGGGTAGATGAAATAATCCATAATTGCCTGCCTATAGCTACGCATGGTGGGGCAGAGGGAGGGAGCCCAGAATTTAAAGGGCCGGGACCCTGCCTCACAGTCTGGGGGCCGAGAAACTACTGACTTTACAAAGGCCCGGGCTCCTCAGAGAGGGACGCTAGGGGGTTGCTAGATACTTCCTTTTGTAACTTACTAATGCCTAACTTACCAGTCCAAATTGCGTCAAAATCGACTCATAAACTTATTTTTGGCGAATATTTCTAACTTACAGGTGGCATTATGACGCGATTGCGTCATACGAGCACTCTTTGAGGGGAGGCGTTATGACGCGATCGCGTCCTAAAGATGCGGGAGGGTTAATAATATTTTCGGTTCTTGTCGGATCTACATTCATGTTCATGGCTGTCCTCGGTCCTCGCTGTCTTTGGTCCTTATTGCTGGTGGTCCTCGGTTGCCTCTGTTTTTTGCTTGGCGTTAGATGATTTATGTCACTGCTGCTTCTTCTCGGATGGCGTTTTTTGATCCATGGCTGCGGACTGCTTCGTGTAGGAGACGACCCATGCATGCTGAACCCACAGGGTTTAGATGAGTGCCATCCTTGCGGAACAATGGTAACCCATGGATGATGGTAACCCATCGCAGAGTTGGGTATGCCGTTTTGATTTTGGGCGAAACGGCATGTCTACTTTATCAACTCTGCGTAAGCAGAGTGGTATCGCCCCCCCCGTATAGTGGTACATGCTAACCGAAATGTCTGTCTGTCCATCTGTCCGTCCGAGAACTCCTAGACCGTTTGACGGATTTTCACCAAACTTCACACGAACCTTCGGTGCGGGAATACGACGGTAATTAAAAAAAAAAATTTGAATTTGTGCAATTGTTATGATCTTAGGTCCCCCCCCCCTTTCAGTACCCCCCCGCCCACCCTGTACCTATTCCCTGCGTTTGTGTGTGCCCCGTAGGGGCACTCACATCACAGAAAGCCACACATCATACACATGTCTCAGATGTGATGATAATAGTGAGACGTATATCTGTCTTTCCGAAAACTCCTCCTAGACCGTTCGACGGATTTTCACACAAACTTCTAACGAACATTCGGTGAGTGAATGCGACGGTAATTAAACTAATATGTTTTGAATGTGTGCAATAGTTATGATGTTAGGTCCAAAATATGGTTTCACCCCCCCCCCCCCAAACCACCAGCCCCCCCCCCCCCCCCCCCCCCCCCCAAGCCAACAGTGGTGATTGTGAAAGTAGTTGTGATAGTGGTGGAGATAGTAGCAGTGATGATGGTAGTAGATGATGAGGATAGTAGTAGTGATGATGTTGAAAGTATTGATGATGTTGGTGATGGTTACTGGAGATGACGCCCCGAAAACAAGTCGCTCCGCATTTGCTAAGTTAAGTTAGGTTAAGTTAGTTTAGATAACATTAAAAGTGATGGTAGTAACAGTAGGGATGATGGTGATGGTGATGGTGAGAGTAGTAGTAGTGATGATAGTAATGGTAATAGTGACTAGTAGTGATGATGGAGACCCATCGCAGAGTTCGGTATGCCGTTTTGATTTTGGGCGAAACGGCACGTCTACTTTAGTTTAGTTGACATTAGAAGTGATGGTAGTAATAGTTGGGATAATGTTGATAGTAGTGATGATGGTTGTAGATTTAGTGATAATGATGACAGTAGTGATGATGATAACAGTAGTAGATATGATGGTGATAGTACTAGTAGTAGCGATGATGGTCATAATAGTATTTATGATAGTGACAGTAGTAATTATGATTATAAGATGAAGGTGACAGTATTAGTAATGTTGGTAAGTAGTAGTGATGATGGTGAAAGTTGTAGTGATGATGAGAGTAGTAGTGATGATGGTGAGTATTATTGATGATTATAATAGTAGTCTCGTTTTTTTTTTGGGTAGATTTATTTAAGGGGATAAGGATACCAGGCCTCCCGCCCCCGATCCCCTTTAGCCGACTTCTACGTCTCACCGGAGAAAAGCGGTGGTTGAAATTTCTCACCCGTCCACCACAGTGGAGTGCTGGAGCGACCTTGGTAACCCTGGTCTCTGGGTCTTCTCCTGGGTGACCTGGATGTGTGAGAGTTTGTGTTTATTTTTTGTTTTATGTTGTTTTTTGTGTTTTCCCTGTTCTTGCTCTGTCTTGAGTCGGCTACCACCAAAATGGGGATTGGGCCTGAGCATATAGAATTATAGATAGATAGATAGATAATAGTAGTAGTGCTGATGATATTAATGATGATAGTGACTGGTAGTGATGATGGTGACCGATCGCAGAGTTGGGTATGCCGCTTTCATGTTGTGCGAAACAGCACGTCTACTTTATTATTATTATTATTATAATTACTATAATCTATAGTGATTCTCAATAGATAGACAACGACTTATGACCGTGAATGTACTCCATCATCCACCACCAATGTCTGAGTAACTAAGTACAGATGCTACTTCACAACATCAAGATAGTGAGCTTGGTAATCTACGAAGCGATTTATATGATCAAGTGTGTATTTTGTTCTTATATTGTATATACTGTACATACTGGTATATAAATACATACATACATACATAACATACGTATACTGTATATATATAAATATATATATATATATATATATATATATATATGTATATACAGTATATATATATATATATATATATATATATATATATATATATAATCTATATATAATGTACATACTTCTATATAAATACATACATACATTACATACCGTACGTATACTGTATATATAATATATATATATATATATATATATATATATATATATATATATATATATAGATATATATAAATAAATCTCTATCTATATATACAGTATATATATATATATATATATATATATATATATATATATATATATATATATATATATATATATGTATATTTATGACTGCGGTTTTACAGAAAGTGCCTCTATTACTTCATCATAATTATAGCTTCCTACTCGTCTTGTGCCTATGTGTGCTATACCTTAGCATGTAAGTTAATTGATTCCAATCCTAGTCCCCTTTTGTCATTAGCGTTAATTAGCCATTTTAACCTTGTTTTATCATATGCATCATAATTATGTTTATAAAGTCAACAGTTTGCCTGCTATTCGTTGCCAACGAATGTTCATGGGTGTTATCTCTTTCTTTAAGCCTTTATTGTGTTCTGGTTGCGGGGTTTTTCCATACAGTCCCGCTAAATGTTTCCTACTTGAGTTTAGTATCATGCCTGTTTTTGGCTCTCATCCCATTTCAATGACCAACCTGATGAACAAGCCTAAATCGTTTCTATTATAGAGCACTTAGTCCAGCACCCTACTCGAATTCCTGACCACCTTGGAGATCGGTCAAACATTCTTGACTTAATTTTAACTTCTAATCCTTCTACTTACAGTGAAAACCTATTATCTCCGTTTGGCTCTTCCGATCACAACCTTATCTCTGTTAGCTGTCCTATCTTTCCAGTACGGCCACCCGATCCTCCCAGCCGGCGGCGCGTCTGGCACTTTGGTGCTGCTGACTGGGAGGCTCTTCGGCAGTACTTCTTTGATTTTCCATGGAATTATTATTGCTTCCATGGCCAGGGACACTTATAGTGTGCCGAGCGCTTAGCCGAGGTAATCCTCTTGGGCATGGAGGCATAAATTCCATTTTCATTCTCTCAGTCTAATGCAAAAATATTTTGGTTTACTTATGCTTGTTCTACTGCTGTCCGCAATAAGAAGGAAGCATTCAACCGTCGCTTTCAAACTAAAAAATCTTGTGCTGTATACGTTTCTGCCCGGAACCAAGCCAAATTTGTTCTTCGACTAGCTAAAATCTCTTTTGTCAATCAAAATTTTTCTGAACTTTCCAACTCTAGCTCTTCCCAAGCTTTCTGGCATCTAGTCAAGAACTTCTCGAACATTTATACTTCCTCATATCTCCCTCCTTCTTTCCAGTCTGACGGCACTACTGTCACTTCTTCCTCTGACAAAACTGAACTCTTTGCTCAAACTTTCGCTAAAAACTTCACCTTGGATGATTCCAGCACTATTCCTTCCTCTTCACCCCCTATCACTTACTTATGCCTAAAAGCATAATCTCTTCTAAGAATGTACTTTCTGCCCTCTCTGGGCTTAATACTATTAACCCTTAATTAGCGGCGAGCAACATAAGTCGAGTTAAAATAAGCTGGACTATGTGGCGGCGCTCGACATAGGTCGAGTGGCAATTTCAGCACGTAATGTGGCTGAGAGAGAGAGACAAGTGGTGGCAGGAGACTAGCGAGCGTATGACTGCTCCAGACCACCGCGGCGAACCTACTGACACAAATCTCAGCTCCCTCCTCCCTCTCTCACTCGCTACATACTCAATTATGTACCGAAACTACCGAATTACCTGCTTTTTGCACTCGCGTTGCACGGTTATTGCAAGAAAACTATCCATCATACAAGGATCGTTATGGTGTCATTCGAAAGCTCTGTTTATGCCCTTTCAGGGATAGGTACTTGTTTTACGTTCTGGGTCTTATTTAGGCATGAAAATGATCACGTAAACAGCCCTATTTTGGCTAAAAACACCCCGCTGTGCGGTACATATAAATAAACCGCATAGGCCGCTCGTAAGGTGTTAAGGCGTTCGGATCGGATGGTATTCCTCCTGCTATACTCAAAAACTGTTCTTCCGTGTTGAATCCCTGCCTAAGCAAACTCTTTCGTCTTAATCTATCCTCTAATGTGTTTCCTTCTTGCTGGAAGTTTGCTCTCATTCAACCTGTCCCAAAGAAGGGTGACCGCTCCCAACGCTCCAACTATCATCCAATTGCTCTCATTTTTTGCATCTCCAAAGTTTTTGAAACTATTCTTAACTCAAAATGTGTTAAGCATTTATTTTCCCATAATCTACTTTTAGTATGGTTTCCTTAAGGGCCACTCTACTGGTGATCTTCTTGCTTATCTTGCTAACTCTTGGACATCCTCCTTTCAGGACTTCGATGAGACTTTCTTATTGCGCTAGACATATTGAAAGCCTTCGATAGAGTCTGGCACAAATCTCCAATTTCCAAACTATCCTCCTTTAGTTTCTATCCCTCTATCTGGGCCTTTGTCTCTAATTTCCTATCAGCCCGCTCCATAGTTGCAATTGTGGACGGTCATCGCTCACTGCCTCAACCTATCAACTTCGGTGTTCCTCAGGGTCCTGTCCTGTCACCAAATTATCTTCCTAATATTCATTAATCCCGACTTTACTGTAGGATACAGTAATACAAGACCCCCCCAGTCCCAAGCAATGTGGCCAAAATGTCAAGATAGAACAACCTTCCACCTCAAGAGATGAAGGAAGACTGGCTCTCTCAGCCTTCAGAGGGTTGGATATAAGCTGAGAAGTGTTTCCATATCGAGAGCAGTGCTCAAACGGTCGTGGTGCCAGGCACAGCCTGATACATGCAGTTACAAGGAAAGTACATTACTGACGGCTCCCAGCCGTCGGTGGGACTGGGGAGTGACTTATCTACTGACGGCTGGTAGCCGTCTCTGGGATTGGATGGGTTAATTATCTACTCAACTGTACCTATACTCCTATCCACTCATATGCAGACGACTCTATCTTGCGCTATTCAACTAGTTTTTTTACAGCAACCCAGCATGCAAGCACTCCAAAACAAATGTGATGAGGCCATAGAACACCTATCTTCTGATATATCAATTATTTCTGATTGGGGGCAGAGAAAATGTGGATACTTTCAATGCCTCCAAGACCCAGTTTCTGCCTCTATCTCTCCATCGCAAGCAAAATCTAGACTATCAACTATTCTTCAAAAGTATACAAATCAACCCTTCATCTCTCAATATTCTAGGTGTATCTTTTTCATCTGACCTTTCTTGGAAAGTTCATATTACCACTCTTGCTAAAACAGCTTCCCAAAATTAGGTGTGCTCAACCGTCGCCGTGGGTTCTTCATCCCTGCACAACTTCTTGCTCTGTATTGGGGCACAGTGTGCCCCTGTATTGAGTATTGTTTGCATGAGTGGGGAGACTCCACCCATATCATACTTCTTGAAAAAGTAGAGTTAAAAGCATTTTGTCTCATCAATTAACTTCCTCTTACTAGTTCCCTACAGTCTCTTTCTACACGCTGCAATAGTGCATATCTTTCACTCTACTATCGCTATTACAACAATCAGTGTTCTTCAGAGCTCTTTCAGTGCAAACCCCCTCACTTGCGGCGAGTGTGAGGCACCTTTCAACACAGTCCCACTCTTATTCTTTCCAGCTCTCCAACCCAAAAATTTATAATTTTTCTGTCTTTCTTCTAATCTAGAACTCTAGAACACTCTCCCTCAATAATATATCCCTCATCTTATGACTTAAACTGTATTAAACTTTATGCGTCCATACATCTCGATCCCAACATCCGTTGAATTTGGCCCTTTCACTCTATTGGCTTTGGAGGAGACCCTCGTTACAGGCAACCTACCTTATGTCTCCTTCATACACATAGAAACAAAATATCCTCGACTAATTATATACTAATGTTATTTTCCTAATCGAGTACCTAATTTTTTATTCTGGGCTCTCTACCTAGGCCTTTTTTGTATTTGTTATTGTTTTAGTTGCCGTTACTTTTCATCGGTGCCTCTGGTATTTTGTGTGGATTAAATATTGTTGCTTCTGCACTGTGTTGGGAGGCTTCGGTAGCTTACATTATTAAAATAGAAAAATAATAATAATGATAATAATAATAATATTAATAATAATAATAATAATAATTGTAATTGTAGTACTTATTTCTAAGTTTGCTACTAAGGTGGGAATAATTTGACAGTTGTTAAGAAGTTCGTATTCTTTATTTAACAAAACTTCCTGATAGCATAATATTATATCCTCATAGCAATCGATTCTCTGTTCGGGCCGGAATGAGTTCAATCCCTAAATTGAATATTACTGTCGACCCAATATAGATTGTACATTGGAACTCTTAAATTCCCGTTACCACCAATTTGGATACCCGTTAGTAAGGCATTGATTCACTCCGACTTCGATCCAAAGGCACGTCGCTATTTCCAAAAGAATTAACAAAACTTTACTACGCCTCAATATGTCCTATGGTTTTAACCTATCTAATCTAAACGTCCCTAAACTTACAACCTATCTGTATATATATATCATATGTTTTACTACACCTCAATATGTCCAATCATAGGACCTAGAGTAGGCTTTAATCACGTTAATCTAGACGTTCCTATATTTACATCTTATCTATTTATATCATATATCTCAAAACACGTAAATATGTACCCGTTGGCAATTACTTAAATCTAACTCTGTGCAGGAGTGTCCCACACTCCTGATTTCTATCTCACAAATGAAGCTCCTATTTCATTTCACTTATAATCAAGTTTCAACTCATATAGATCATTACATAATTCAATATATCCGATATGTCAACATTACCTTATTACAACAATTTAGCACTTGATCGCCTGGTATATCAGAACACTATTTCATTCAACATAAAATTACTACTTTCAATAATACAACACCCCTAAAATAGTCGCCTCGACTTGTTACTTATATCATGATTACCGGGTCACTTAATCTGATAACCGTATTCCGTACAATAGTCTTTTTAATCGAATAACGATGTTTCCTTTATACATAAACAATACATTTCATCAAACGGACTAGTGTCCTTCCTGACTATTACTCAAGCTAGGTCTAACCTATCACAAACATGATCAAATTCCTATTCTTAAATAATTGGCATAACCCCGTTATCATTAATCATTATATAAACAGATCCCTGTATGATTCTTAGTAATCACCTTTACTTATTACACTATAAGATCCTATCCTATTTATAGCTAAATGGAATGGAGCCTTCTCTAATATTAACAGCTATCTTTCTCAACAATGCATCCTTTTATTTATTTATGAGTCTATCGTTTTCTCTTTCTTTTTGTTCTATAAGAACACATCTAATTTTAATTGGTTGGAACCACTGGGTTTGTCAAGCATTTTTCTCTCTTCCCATTAATCTATTTCGGGCCCATTAAGGGTCCTTTAAAAAGTCTGGGATGTTTCTGGAGCAGTCTTCACCACCTCATAACCGGCCAATATATCTTCTCGAAGTCTTCAGTCCCATCTACTACTTGTTGTTCCTCTTGAATTGCTTGGCTAATAGTGTGTTAGCTAGCAATATGACGACAAGCACCAGATACTGATGGTGTATCTGGTCAGCAGTGGAAAGTTGTTGTAAGCCAAAGGTGGACGTTATTGGTGTGTGGTAAGCAAGCTGGTTGGCTGGAGCAGGTTTGGCCAAGCTCCCATCACTGTACAGGTGAGGGAGAGGTAGAGAGTTGCTGGCTGGCGAGCCGAGTGGAGTCCGTGACGTGAGTGCCGTCTGCAGCCAATCCCCCCCCCCCCCCCTTTATAGCTCCGCCTCACGATTTGGCGGGCTGTGATTGGTTGAGCCAGCCGCCCGGGCAGTACTTTCTCTAGCCGCGCGTTTTGAAGGTTTCTTTCTCCCTCCTCGGGTCTTCTCTCTTCGTAATAAGTCCCAGGGCGATGGTTCGAAAGGTATAGTGGTGGCTTACGGGAGTATGGGGCTTGCACTGATGTTATAGACCTATTGCAACTTGAAGAAACGGCCTGTGGACTGTAGAGGGAGCAAGAGCGATTTGAAAAGTGGAGATGTGTGCGCAGCTGGCTCGGTCTTAACGTGCTCCGACAACGGAGGCTCCTGATTGGCTGCCCGGGCAGGTGTGGCAAAGTTGTGGGAAATGTCAAACTCAGCTGGTTTAAAGGGATGGTGATTTGCAGTACGTTGATTGGCTGGCAGGATTCTTACTTTAGTAATAATAATTAAATACTAATAAAAACAATATTATTATAAATAATAAATACATAAAATAATAATAATAATAATAATAATAGTAATACTAATACTAATAATACAAATAATAATGATAATAATAATACACCTCCCAAAGTGTTATTATTGGGAGGATTAGTCTATAAGGACGAAAGATAAAGACATATTTAGGTAAAAATATATTTACTTAAGTACAACAAAACTTACTAGGCATATGTACTGTATACAACATATTAGGCATAGGTAGTGTATTCAACAAATTAGGCATAGGTTAAAGTAAAATTATTAAAAGGGCGAGCATATGTTCACTATATATTAAATTCCTTTGGTTCCAGTTGACACAATAAATACGATTGGATACTTCGATGTGATCCCTTACTTAGCACACCTTAAGGGGGTAGTGGATATTTATTCGTCTTTTAATAAATTAATTAATATAATATTATTATTCCCTCGCTAGACCTCCACCAAGCTTTAAAAAAACACTCCCTAGTGTAGATCCCCTTCAAGATAAATTTGTCATTTTTGTCGGTAGAATTAAAGGCTCGATAATGCTCGCCATGAAAAAATCGACACATAAATGGCACAAAAAGTCTAAAATATTATCAAAGAAATGGGGCGAAAGGTTTCAAAATGGCCAAACTAATGGAACGAACGTCTTGATTTCTTAAAGCTAATGGGGCTAAGCATGAGGGAGAAGAGGGTCCAACAATTGCAACTACCTCCACCTTAAGAGTTATGTTATCTACTGTAAAATACTCTGATTGATATGTTGCTGTTGTTGTCATTGTGTTTATCTATTACTGTTGATGGTTCCGTGCTATACTCTGTTCCAAATAAGTAGGTTAAAACTCTTGAACATTAATCTCTATAACTCACAACACTAACAACTAGAGTAATCGAGCTGATGTTGCTATCATTTGGGAAGGGTCAGCCAGGGAAGAGTTGTAAAAACTTACAGCCCATTAGCTCTAACCCTCTTTTGAGCTATAAGGGTTAGGGTTAACTATTTCTGGCCTACCTATTTGGAACAAGGCATAGAGTTGTGTTTATAAATGTGTTGATGTGGTTGAATTGGCTCATGAAACAATTGCTGCTGCTGCTGTTGTTGTTGTTGTACCTTGTTGTGGTGGGGATGGTAGGAAGAGGCCCAGCACCACACTAAACAGTAAATAGATGGAGCAAAACCACAGGCTCACCACGTAGCTCTCACACCAGTCTCGCATCACACCTGCAGAGAAAAAGGTTACTCAAGTCTCACATCACACCAGAGATAAAAGTTACTAAAGTCTCGCATAATACCTGCAGATAAAAAAGTCTCAAAACTCGCATCACACCTGCAGAGAAAAAGATTACTCACGTCTCGCATCACACCTGCAGAGTAAAAGGTCACTCAACTCTCGCATCACACCTGCAGAGAAAAAGGAATCTCAAGTTTCCGCAGCACACCTGCAGAGAAAAAGGTCTCATAAGTCTTGCATCACACCTGCAGATAAAAAGGTGACTCAAGTCTCGTATCACACCTGCAGAGAAGATATAAAGAAATTTGGTATTGAACAAAAACTACTATATAATCACCATTGTTATAGGAGCTCGGTTATTTCACTTCGGGAAATGAGCTACATAATGACTAGTATGACAATATTATTATCAGGGAAGACACGAACACTATCATATGTTAGGATTTCAATTCGAAAAAGACGCTTAGACATATATAATATTATGTAATTATTTACATGAGAGATTTTGTATAACTACAAACTTTATAACTACCAATAAAACAGGGAGTGTGTGAGGGAAGGATATTTTTCAGAGCAATGGGAAGTACAGTATGTGGAGGTGAGAAATCTCCGAATGAAAGCTAAAAGTGCAATGCATCAAGGGATAATTATACCAATAGTGATGTATGGGGCTGAGACATTGGGTCTGAGTGTACAAGAGAAAAGAAGGTTGGATGTGATGGAGAGGAGCTGCTTGAGGAGTATGTGTGGAGTGACGCATACATACGGACACAGGAATTAAGAGGTTCGTAGGAGAGTGGGACAACAGGAACCCTAATCGACCATAGTGGAAAGAAGGTGGCTGGTTGCTATGCTGGTATGGACATATTGAACGAATGGGTGATGAAAGTCTTACGGGAAGATATATGAGTCAGAAACAAGGGGAAATAGATTGAGAGAAAGGCCACAGGAGAAGATGATGTGAAAAAAGCATTAGAAGATAGAGAAGATAGAAGAAGATGACTGAAGAACAGGAAGATAAGTGGTGTTAATAGGAATGAGTGCAGAATGCTTGTGAATAGATGAGTAATAACGTGGTTGTAGGGAGTGTGGGTCGGGTGCCAGTTGGACTACATAACAGTGTGTAAGGCACCCGGCCTAGGGAACCGGTTTATATATGATGGGCCCTGCCTGGAAGTATGTGAGCGGGCATTGTGGCGTAGTTTCGCTGTGTGTCTGCCTCCTGTGATCGGTACCTCAGCAGGAGATCTGGGACCTGGAGACCCTTCATGGTCCTTGGTCTCTGGGTCTTCTCTTGGGCGACCTACATAATGTGTGAATGTTCTATTATTATGTTATTGTGGTGTTTTTGTTCGGACTCAAAAAAGGATAGAGCTAATGGCCTGTAACTTTCTACACTTATTCCCTGGTTGACCCTTCCCAAATGATAGACAGCTTAGCTCGACTACTCTAGTCGCTTGTGTTGTGAGTTATAGAGGTTAATGTTCATGAGTGTTCACCTATTTATTTGGAACAGGGTATAGCAAGAATCAGTAAAAGTCACAAAATAACAATGACAACAACAGCAACACATCAATCAGAGCATTATATAGTAGATGACAACTCTTAAGGGGGAGGTAGTTGTTTTCTTTTCTGGACTCCCTTCTCCCTCATATTAGCTTTGAGATTTCAAGACATTCATTCCATTAATTTGGCGGTTTTGAGACCTTTCGCCCCATTTCTTTGTCAATATTAAGACTTCTTTCCTTGCGAGTGAAAGCGAGCCTGTAATTGTAGGAGGAACCAGCATTCGGCCTGGACATGTTTCTACCAGAAAATGTGCAAATTTATCTTGAAGGGGAATTTTGAGAATATTTGATTTGGCTTGATGTAGGTCTAGGGAGGAAACTAAAACAATAATAAATAAATATACTACTTAATAGCGCCCCCCCTCCCCCCCCCCCCACCCTTAACTAATTGTATCACATAATTGTTTTTACTGTGTTTTCCTGTATTGACATCTATCCAATTATAGCTTAATGGAGAACGTAATGTATAGATTGGTTGTACCCGGTAGTTTATATATTTACATTGATTACTATTAATGGTAAACGTAAGAGAACGTAATGTATAGATTGGTTGTACCCGGTAGTTTATATATTTACATTGACTACTATTAATGGTAAACGTAATGTATAGATTGGTTGTACCCGGTAGTTTATATATTTACATTGACTACTATTAATGGTAAACGTAATGTATGGATTGGTTGTACCCGGTAGTTTATATATTTACATTGATTACTATTAATGGTAAACGTAATGTATACATTGGTTGTACCCGGTAGTTTATATATTTACATTGACTACTATTAATGGTAAACGTAATGTATACATTGGTTGTACCCGGTAGTTTATATATTTACATTGATTACTTTAAACGGAAAAATAATGTATAAAATGGTTGTATCGACTAGTTAGTCCTTTTATATTAACTACTATTACGGGGATGGGTTTTTTCTGGACCTTCTTCTTCCTCATTAGTTTTTAAGATGTTCACCCCACTAGTCGAGTGATTTTGAGACTTTTTGGGCCATTTAGGTATAATTTAGGAGTAACCGGCCTTTGGGCGGAAACAATTTTCTACCAAAAAATGCACAAATTTGTCTGGAAGGAAGGTTTTGGGGGTATTTGTTTTAAGCTTGGTGGAGGTTTAGGTAGAAAATAAACAAATAATAATAGATAGATACATTAATGAACAAATAATAATAGATAGATACATTAATGAACAAATAATAATAGATAGATACATTAATGAACAAATAAATTCAAATTTCCCCTTAAACTAACTAAAAGGACATTCACCGGCTACACTCTCAAGTTTGATTAGGCTCACTAGCAAACCTATATTGACCCTCTTACTGACGAGTGCAAGAGGAACAGTTGCCTACATGAGTTCTGTTCCTCGTTGTGATCTTGTGTATGAGAGTAAAATAACATGGTGGAATTGTGCGTGTAGTTTCATGTGATCAACAGTGGACTAATCCGATGAGTTAACCAATGCATAGAAAACTTCACTTGTAATTCAATTATGTGTATTATATTTCCATGTATAAAATCATGACTTCGTCAAAATCTTCAATCGTCTACCATACCCGTCTATATTGTGTTAAGGGGAGATTTGCATTTATTTGTTCATTTATTTACAGTATATAATTGTTTTTTGCTTCCCAAGAAATCCATCAAGCTGAAACAAATACCTCCAAGACCACTTCTTTGAGATAAATGTCTATATTTATCGGTAGAAAAATGTCCCGGCTGAAGGCTGGTCCCTCCTAAATTTACAGCCTCGCTATCGCTCGCTAGGAAAATAAATATAGACACCTAAATGGCACAAAAGTTCTTAATTGGATTCGAAGTTGCATAATAAATCGTAGGCAGTGTCCACCAACCTTTAACTGTCTTCGTGGTGCGATGTATAAGGTGTTGATTTTCGGTGTGAGCATCCTGGGTTCGAGTCCACGGACTGCCACATGTGTTTGTAAATTTCATTAATCGATTTTAGGAGTATGGTTGGTTGTTGGAAGGAACATAATTATTGACAAAGAAATGGGGCAAAGGGTCTTAAAATCGCCAACCTAATGAAACGAACGTTTTAAAATCTCAAAACTAATGGGGCTAAACATTAGGGAGAAGGCGGGTCAATTAACTCCATTACCTGCTAGGGGCCCCACCAGCAGGAACAGACACCCGGCCATAAAGTTGGTGATGCTGAGAGTCGGGAGGAGTTTGTTGAGACCAAATTCATCCACGATATACAGACCACAGAGCGATGCGGTGATACCATAGCCGGCACCACACAACCCTGTGGTAAGTACCTTCCCAGGTAGAGTATTCACCATGCTAAACCCTGCAAACACGGAGAAGGGTAAGTTTGTGTTAGGGAAAAGCTTTGTGCTACGGACAGCCATGAGCCTACTAACAACAAATGTTGTTCAGGGAATTTAAAAACATAACTGCTCCCATACAGGAAATATGTGTATTATTTAGAGAATACACACAGCAGCGCGCAGGATATATTCTCACTTCCGATGCACTCTTTGCTCTCGTTTAGTTGTGAATTGTCCTCGACTGTTTCAGTGCCATCTCTTAGTATCCAACACTCATAGTTCATCAATTGAGAATACAAATGACATATATCTATTATTGTAAATTGCTCTTCAGTGCGAATTAGCACATGGTTTTAAAGCTGTATGAGGTGTTGATTATCTGAGTACTGTATAGTTGTTGTTGTTGTTCCCCAAGCTGCCTGGCCGAACAGCCCCAAGGCCCCAAGCAAGGCCAAGGCCATAACCGAGCACCCCCACAGAACCCTCCCTGCCGACCACAATAAAGCCTGGGTGACCGAAGCCACTCCATGGCGGGGAGCTGAGGAGGGTGCGGAAACGCCCGGGAAACCAAAGACCCACCCAGGGCCCTGTACCCCTCAGCAATTATGAAGAGAAAGTTGAGGGGCAAAGGAAAAATGTGACGCTTTGGCTTCCAATCTTGGTAGATTGGGAGGTCAATCCACGGAAGAGACGCCGTCACTTGAGATCTAGAAAATATATAAGTAAAAGGAACAGTCAGACTAAGCTATGGGTATGGCAGAGATCGCGCAGTTCTCACTCTGATAGACCAGCCCATCACCACATGACTAGAACCCAATCCTCTCAGCATCAGCTAGGAAAAGCCCTAGAAAGCCGCCTATGGCGGGGGGATAGCTCCCCTATTTCAACCCCTTTCGGGGTTGGGCACCCGCCGGTGCCCAACCCCAACTGATCAACCCCAAATCAACCCCATCAATAATTGTGAATATAGTTGTATTCAACTATACAGTACTGTATAGTTGAATGAGATTATCAGCAGCAGCCGGAGTGATGTGATTTGATCATTTGATACAAATGTTGAATACAATTCGTTAACAAAAATGATCGCCTGTAACAGAAAATGGTATAACGTAATTGCTTACCTTTTGAGTATTAATTGAATCATTTGATGTGGCACTTTCTTACAAATTGCCAAATTGAATATACATTTATTCCTTCTACTAAATTGTGACTCATAAGTAAATCAGTAATCATGTATTATTTGTGCCCTTAACAAGCCTGATAACTATGTAATTTACAACTAGTGTAGCATACATGTCCAGTGATTTTTGTTATTATCAAATAATAAAATGAAAATATGTTGCAATTATTTTGAATTTTCAAATGGCGTAAATGTCAAAACTATCCTAGCGATGTACTAAAATGGAAGTCTATTCAATACTATTTAAATTGTATTCTCCGATATGTTTGGTTATGATGCGACAACTTATACATATTGAGTAGAATTCACAGAATATTCCCAATGTTGTTACCAGAAAGACTCAGGGTTACTACTGCTAGGCCACGTGTTGTAAATACATTTTATAAACCTTGTTCATTGTATTGTAAAAGACGGATTTATAAATTGACAACATATTTGTGTATGCAGTAGATATTCAGTTAGTGCATTTCATGAAGCCCTCACCACTAATTTGAAACACTATATTATACCTATAATTGAAGATGCAGAAATCAAGGATCCCAGCATATACCAGGTTCTTACTCTTATCCTGGGGCAGATTGATATGAAAGCAGTCAGTAGTCGTGTGGAAAGATTACACATCCCAGCTACGGTCAGGCAGAAGGACGACTCTCGTTGGCTGAACCCAGCATCTTGCATTGCAAATGGCATCATGCTAAAAATGTTGAAATTAACTACGATATTTGTTGCAATCACGAATGAGATTTTGAAAAAACCAGTTGATTTTAGCAGTCGAACATTCCTTATGGCTACTCTCAATATTCTCTTAAAGGTTCCCACTGGCATAAACTTCTTAACCGGTTCATCTCTAGTTGGTGTCAGAAGTGTGTCAGATATCATTCTGTGCCAGTGAACTGGATGAAGGACCATGGCAACGACGCAGCAATTGAGAGTCAAAGCTCCCGTGATGAGTGTTGCGCCCCTGAAGCCATACTCCTCCTGTAGGTAGGTGACCAGTGGCGGCATCACCATCTGGCTGACACAGGTTCCTGTTGTCATCAGAGAGTTGGCCACAGTCCTCCAGCGAACCATATAATGCGGAACAACCAAGTAGCAGATAACCACCAAGAGTTCAGCATTTGAACCTGGAATTGCAGAGAAAGTGTTTAAAAGTTTAAAGCCATTTAGTAGAGTATATGATCGGTATCATATAATTTGTGTTGTATAATTGATATGTACCTTTTTTATATGACAGTCAAATTGATTGAAGATTACTTTTGTGAGTACCGTATGCTTGCATTGTCTACATTAATGACAATACTAAGCAAAGCAAATTCTAAGTAGTTCTCATCTTTTGGGAACACAGTTCAAAGATAGGATGTTGAACAAGGGTGGTAGAGTAACTTGCCTATGGTTGTCTCAAACAGAGCAGATAGTGTGCAATGACATTACCAGAAGTGATGATGCCCCCTGACTTGGCACCCAAAATATTGGAGATTTCCACTGCTGATACCATTACCAATACGGACACTGTTGATTCATTTAGTCCCACAAATGCTATGTGAGCTTTAAGACCTATATTGCAGACTAAATGAAAAACCCAAATCACCAAGCCATAAAACACACGTTGCTTTTTTCCTCTCCAGTCGTACGTCTCTGAGAGATGATACTATTCATGACCCTGAGTATTTGTGTGTAGTCCATCTCTGCAAACATGTGGGCAATCCTGCCACATTCCTTCACCTATTACAAATGTAATTCTCCAAACTTCAATCTAACTTTTCTATCCCCGTTCCCGCGTCCCACTTATCTCCCTCTCCTCCTACCCAAAGACACACGCCATCCCTATTAACGACGTCTCCTTCCCTGTTCTTCTCCCCTGTAAGGAGTGACCCATCACTTCCTCTCACTCTAGAGAGAGATATGTGTTGTCCATGTTTGTCATCATTGCTATCACTTGCCTCTGTAAGAAGATCTCAAAATCATGATAATCTAACAACGTTAACTCCCAATGATGCTCAGTTCAATGGAATAAAAACAGCTACCAAATCCACACACACATGGGTGAGCTGCAACGTTTACTCAGGTTTCATTGCCCTTTATGTGTGCCTATAACACACCGATCATTACATCACACCACTTAAAGGTTACAGGTGGCAGCTGTTCTTCCAGCTACTGCATCTCACTTGCATACAGCTATGTTTGTTCATAATGTTATTGCTTACATTCCCAAGACTCTGCCCTTTGCTCCCTTTTAATTGGTTGCAAGTATCATTTACTAATCTACCGTGTCTCACAGTCCGTTCCTCATTTAATCAACCATCTTGTGATTACTCGACTGCTGATTTATCACTATTTATTGAACAGTTGATCCTTCCATACCTCATTCTTGGGGATTTTAACACTCATTCCCCTTTATTGGGCAGCTCTTCCACTGACACTCGTGGCCGACATATTGAATCTCTTGTGTATCAGACTTCCCTATGTTGCCTGAATCTTGGCATCCCTATTTACCGATCTCATTTGTTTAGTCATTATTGGAAGATCGCTTCTCAAGTGATCCCCAACCAAATGTTCTCATGTTCATATGCCCGGCCCCTAGATCACACTTTCCATTTGTTATGCTATTCAAGGCTGATTGGGAGTCATTCCAGTGCTTATCTCCATCTGACATAGTACCAATGTTTCAAAAACTTGTTGAGTTCAGTTGCTGAGGATTATATCCCAAATACCTCTCCTGTTGTATGTGCTCGGCAATTTCCTTGATGGTCTACTGAATTGGTCACTTGAGGAAACCCCAAGTTGTTTTCTGTGTGATTCCAACTTGTCCCTGTTAACTGGCATTCTTACCACTGCTTCTTAAAACTTTGTTGAAAACATTTTATAACAATGTTTGTTAGCAAACATGCCATTATCCAAAGCAAACAGCATTCCTAGAGGTAATATATATATATATATATATATATATATATAGCTTAATTCACCTCATACACGCCTATCTCAACACACTCGACTAAATTTCATCACATCTGTGATTTGTGTTCCTATTCCCAACTTTCTCTGTTGCAAAATCCTGTCAGTGGAGTATTAATGCAGACACCAGCCAACCACATTGATATAATTCATGCTGATCTCTTTTACACATGTTATATGTGTAATATGCACATATGGTGCAGTAATATTGCTTTATATGGTAAATATTAATAATTTTGTCCGAACTAAAGCTAAACCTTTGGCACTTTGCATTTGTGCACTTTTTCCGAAAGATGTCTATGCACCTGCCAAGTTAAAAATACAGTTCACTTAGTGAAAGGTAGATATGAGTCGAGGGGCCAAAGTTTTTTTACTTATCTCTTAATTACCTGTGATATAAGATTAATGATAAATCTTACCTGTCAAGATGGAGAATGAAAAGAAGAGAAATTCCGGCGAGCTGGCAAAGGCAGAGAGCATCAAACCAAGAGCAAACAAGAGACCGGACACAAAGGTCACTCTCCGCCACCCAAACTCCTCCACCACAGGACCCAGCAAGAAGGTGACGAAGCCGGAAGTGACAAAGGCTAGGTTGAAGATCCAAGCGGTGACTGTTGACGACGTTTTTTTCTCCAGCAGAAAGCTTGAGAACAGGATCCCAAAATTGGTAGTCGGGATCATCGCCATATACTGAAAAGTAAAATGTGGTTCACCCCTTCAGTACCGGAGACGTCCTCTTCATCATATTCTGGCAACTATTAAATGCTTTTATTCAGCTTAGGAAGGACCTCTAGCAATAAATGAGGCTTCAAACTATCTCAGCCAACCCTTTTAACTACCACAGATTTGTCCTAAGCTGCATAATATTGTCTAAATATAGCTAGAATAAAATATAACGCACGTCGCTGGTACTCAAAGGATTAACGAACACTGAGAAAAATGTAAAGAACGTTGCGTACACTGTAGTAAACTTATGATGGATGTTAAATTAACTATGAATCGTTGACAAATGAATATAAACACCATATGAAGAGGAGCATTGTATTGACAACGTTTTGCAGATCGTGACCTGAAGAAGCTATCTGCGAAACGTTGTCAATAAAGTGCTCCTCCTCATATGGTGCTTATATTTACCCTATGATGGATATAAGAGTATGCTACATTAACCCATTCAGTTCCAATGACGTTCTTTTAACTTTACTCTGGCTGCTATGAAACAATTATATTCAGTTTAAAAAGGGCCTCCAACAATTAAAAGGCTTCAAACTATTTCAATTAACCATGTTTACTACCACAGATTCTTTTAAGCTGTAGAAAATCATCTGAATATAGCTGGAATAAAATGAAAAAGACATCGCCGGTACAGAAGAGGTTAACAGTAGTGTCATAGTCATGCTCTGACTAGTAATTGATCATAATGTACTATAGACTATTAGTTATTATCAGGTCAGAAATATTGATCACCAACCTCTATCATGTGGACTGAGAAGCAATGTGAAAGTTGCTTAGAATTTATGAAATTGGAGGAAATTTGTTAAGACCAGTCAAGAGTTTTTTATGAAGAGAGCAGAGCATGTGTTAGAGTAGGATATAATGAGTTGAGTGTGTGATTTGAGGTAAATGTCAGTCTGCGACAGGGTTGTGTAATGTCACCGTGGCTGTGTAATGTATATATTGATGGTGTGGAGAGGGAGGTGACAATGAGAACTATAGGTAGAGGATTGGGTTTAGTAGGAAAGAATGGTAGAGACTGGGAGTTGAACCAGTTGATGTGTGCTGATGATTCAACGTTGGTGGCGGATTCTGAGAAGAAACTTCAGTGAGTAATCAAAGAGTTTGGTGTGGTTTGTGGGAAGAGGAAGCTGAGGGTGAACGTCAATAAAAGTAAAGTGATGGTGAGTGATAGAGGTGATCGTAAGGTGAATCTAGATGTGCGGCTGGATGGGGAAATTCTGGAACAACTGGAGTGCCTAAAATATCTAGGAGGAATGATATGCAGGAACGGAGGTACAGAAATGTAGGTAAAACAGGGAGTATGAGAAGGAAGGAAAGTTTTCGGAGCAATGGGAAGTATGTGGAAGGTGAGAAATCTCGGAATGATAGTTAAAAGTGCACTGTATCAAGGGATAGTTGTACCAACAGTGATATATGGGGCTGAAGCATGGGCTCTGAAGGCAAAGGAGAGATAACAGGTGGATGTGATGGAGATGAGCTGCTTGAGAAGTATGTTTGGAGTAACTCATAGAGACAGACTGAGGAATGAAGAGATACGTAGGAGAGTGGGGCAGCAGGAACATTTGTCGGCCAAAGTGGACAGAAGGGTGCTGTGCTGGCATGGACATGTTGAGCGAATGGAAGATGAAAGGCTTACAAAGAGAATATGTGAGTCAGATACAAGGGGAGGTAGAGGGGCAGGGAGATCACCAATGAGATGGAGAAAATGTGTAGTACAAGCGTTGGAAGATAGACAAATGACTATAGATCAGGCAAGAAAAGTTGTAATAAATAGGAATGAATGGAGAATGCTAGTGAATAGATGAGTGAAAACGCGATCGTTTGGGAGAGGGGGTCAGGCGCCAGTTGGGCTAGATAATAGTCTAGTAGGCGGGCTTGTGGTGGTAGAGCTTAGCTGCATGTTTGCCTGCTGAGATCGGAACCTCTCCGGGAGGTCTGGCACCTGGGAATCCTGCTGGGGACCCGAAATGGGCCTGGCCATGTTTCTCTGCGTCTTCTCCTGGGTGACCTAGATGTATGTGAATTTGTGTGTATTTTCTATTTTTATTTTTGTTGTCCCTGTTCGGGCTCTGTCTCGAGCCGGCCACTCCCAGCTATGGGGTATGTGCCTGAGTATATAGATAGATAGATAGAACCTCTATAACTTGAACAATAAATATATAAAATCAAGCTAATTTAACTATAATTTCGGAAAAGTCAGCCAAGGAATAGGTGTGGAAATTTACAGCCCATTTGATCTAGTCCGTTTTGAGTTACAGAGGATAAAGGTATTGGGTTCTAGCCTACTTATAAATAATGCACTAGAAGGCTGCCTGGTTGACGATAATTATACTGTATAGGAGGTTAGTTCAGTTTGTATTAATATGTTTTTATTATACTATATATCTTTTAGTTTGCTCCCTAGATCTCTATGAAGCCTAATGAAATACCCCCAACACCCTCTTTCGAAATATACTGTATGTGTACATTTTCCGGTAGAAAAATGTCCCAGCCGATGGTTGGTGTCTCTCAAATTACAGGCTCGCTACTGCTCGCCAGGACAAAAACTCGACACCTAAATGGCACAAAAGGTCTTAATATTGCCAAAGGAATGAGGCGAAAAATCTAAAAATCGACAAACTAATGGGGCGGACAACTGAAAACTCATAAATAATGGGGCTAAGCATGAGGGAGAAGGGTGTCCAGGAAAACATAATATTTCCCCTTAATGAGGAAGGAATGCGCTCACTCATATAAAATAAAACTTAAGATTAGTAGCATAAATAGCAATATATCTCTCAGGGGAAAGTAATGAACGATAAAGTGGGAGGAAAAGCGTTTTGGTTTACTCTAACGACATTGTATCAGTAACTATATATATATATATATATATATATATATATATATATATATATATATATATATATATATAGTTAGTTAATTATTTATTTCATAAAAGGTTACATGGTAACATTTTAGATATACAGTATACAATTTCATCTTATCGCAAGGTGGGTTCATTATTTTGAACATACAGTATCCGTGACTTAATGACATCTATGCAATTTTCCATCATGCTTTCAATGTTATACTCTGAACGTAGTACAGACTTGTCTTCGTTAGCCAGGAACAGATCCTCGGACACATTTACCAGGCATATTCATAAATATTTGCAGGGATTACTGATTATTTTATAACTAAATCTGATTTTCTGCCAATTTATAAAATGATTAAACGTAACTAGCAAGGTGACATGCCTTATGGTTGCTCTTCCAGTATCTTAGCTTCATCATTTTCTTTATTGCTTTATGGAAGCCTATTGCAAATTGTTTCAATGGGACATAACATTTCTTATTACAGAACCCCAATTCTGATCCATAAAAACTCATACAATAACTCTGGAAAAATTTACCAAATACATTACAGCTAATGTTATAAAATTTCCGCAAAATGCAATTGAATTCGTTATAAAACTTATTCCTGCATCTTATTATGTCTTTGTCATTATGTAAATTGCAATCAAGATAGATAGATAGATAGAAAGATAGTAGCATAAATATCGATATATCTCTCAGGGAAAAGTAATGTACGATAAAGGGGGAGGAAAAGCGTTCTGGTTTACTCTAACGACATTGTATCATCAACTATATATATATATATATATATATATATATATATATATGTATATAAACAAAGATATATATAATATTTATATATAGAGAGAGAGATAGTTATATTGATATATATATATATATTTGTACATATAATATATATATATATATATATATATATATATATATATATATATGTGTATATATATATATATATATATATATATATATATATATATAAATATAAATATATATATATATATTCTGACATACGGAGCCCTGTATGTTAATTTAAGAGTTAGAATTAGAGTTGAAGGAGTCACACTACCCAAACGGTGAAGCAGACTAGCGAGCGAACCAGCGAGTGGGGAAACTAGCTCGCCCGCATACCTGCAAACCAGCCTTCACACCTGCGTGCGTCATAGGGGACCCTGCAAACTACCCCGATGACCGGACACTATGACGTATGTTCGACGCCAGGAGCTGTGATTGGACCATGCACCTGTTATGCGACTCGAGGAGCTATGATTGGAGCGGGCACCACCCCCCGCCTCCTGATTCGTTCCTACACCATCATTGTTTAGTATATAAGACCCGAGTTGTGGGCATTCAAATCAGTCTCATTTGGAGTTGGGGAAGGTGAACTTGCAGCTGGAGGAAGACGGGGTGAAATATTATAATGGGATTGTGACTGTCAGTCAGATTATATAAATGTGTGTTAAGTGTGTTCGGTGTAAACACTTACGTTATGTTGGTTAGTGAGATATGTGATTGGGAATTAACGTGAACGCTACTATTATGTGTTTAACTATTTGATTGCGAATTAACGTTAACGCTACTATTATGTGTTTAACTATTTGATTGCGAATTGACGTTAACGCTACTATTATGTGCTTAACTATTTGATTGGGAATTAACGTTAACGCTACTATTATGTGCTTAACTATTTTAGTTGACTAACTTGTGGACTAAAGCAACTCTTTAAGTAATTGGGTTATGATGAAAGTAATACTATTGTTTTATATTAATACTTACGAGTTCTTTCATTTTCTTTGAATTAAGCTTACAATGCTTAACGGTGCTTAGTACGGTGATGCTATTGTCTCGTATTAGTAATATCGCCTTAGACTAACATGGCTATGTTAATATTACTTATAGTGATTTCCTAAGCTGAAGAAAATTCTTTTAGCTTCAAAATATTATTTTTGCTTTTCATATTATTTGAGTGAGACCTGAATCGAATCTATGAAGCGATCCTGTAACTTTATTTACTCATAATCAAACCTCAATGTTACGTGGTTAAGAAATACATTTAACTAATTATTAAATATATATCTAACTTTTTATGTGACTTTGATATTACTCCTGATGATAATAATAATATAATACTATTAACGTAAGACAAGAACCAAGAATAATTACATTAAATATAAATAAAAGGACATATAAGACTACTATCTATTCATTTCAAAAAGGGAAAGAGACAGAAATATTCTTACTTTAATATTTATCTTTCAAGACTTTTTATAGAATTAATAGTCCTTCTTTAGATATAACTTCTTCGGTTCATAACCATAGCCTACTAAGCTTCGGTTAAATAATAATTCTTTATAAATACTACATGACTTTAATTAGTTTCAGTATTTTTCATAATTAAAGAGTATCAGTCAATAAAGGATACTAAGTCCTAAGATCCAAAAGGAAAGGAAGCAACAACAGGAAATTATTTTATTATATTCTACTTTTGTTTTGCCTTCAGCTGACTGATACCTTAATATATATCTCTGTGCTATCTAGATTCATCAAGTTAACCACTTGATCAAGATACGTAACAGAAGAGTGGCGACCTCGCCAGGATTCGTTTCATATAGTTTCACTCAGTTTCATTAACGTTTCACTACTTAAAAATCAAATATTAATCATGCCTCAACTAATTAATGACGAAGATGCTCGAGTTTTCATAGAATCAGAACCCAAAGCCCCTGATATTGACTGTCTGTCAAAATCCGAACTGAAAGTGCTTGCCTCACATCTCCAATTAACTGTCTCAAACATGTCTAAAGTAGAGGTGGCTCAGACCATAAAAACCCACCTGTTCCCTGTAGAAGGCGGGGAGGGTGACGGAGCAGTTGGTGGGATCCCTAGTAAACCTAGCCAACTTGATGAACAATTACCACCTGGTTTGACCGGTGATCAAATATACGAACTAGAACTAGCCAGAATGAAAATAAATGCCGAAGCAAAGACCGAACAAGCCAGACTAAATATAGAACTAGCCAGAATAAATACCGAAGAAGCCAGCATAAAAGCCAGAGCAAATACCGAACAAGCCAACGCAAGTATAGAACTAGCCAGAATAAATGCCAGTGCAACGACCGAACAATGTGAATATCAATATCGTACGGCTCAACTAAATGTCAATACAAATGCTCCCGAAATTGCTCCCCCTCTGGGATTAACTATGACTAGTGTCATTCCACCTTTCACTGAGGATAATGTGCAGGATTTTTTTGTTTTGTTTGAGGAAGTTGCTGGAGGTATGAAGTGGACAAGAGATCAATGGCCTTTTATGTTACAAACTGTTTTGACAGGGCAGGCTCGAGCCACGTATTTGTCAGAAGTAGCAGAAGTTAGGCAGGATTATGACAATCTCAAAGAAGCTATCTTAAAAACCTATCAATTGCAGCCTGAGGCTTACAGGCAATCTTTCCGTAAAAACCAGAAGAAAGTAGAAGAAACCCACAAGGTATTTGCCAGGACCATGACTAAAACTTTCAATCATTGGGTCAAGAGTAAGAAAGTCACAAGCTACAACGATCTGAAGGAGTTGGTCCTGTTAGAAAATTTCCTATGGAAAATTGATTCTTCTGTATCCTATCATTTAAAGGGGAAGAAGGTAGATTGTCTTGCCGACGCTGCTGACATGGCTGACACATACGTGCTCAACAACAAATTTCGTGGAAAGAAGCCCTACGATAATTCTAGTTCTAATTTTAAGTATCCCAATCACAAATCTGACAGACCCAGTCACAAGCCTATAACGTCTTCCCCAGCTAGCCAAAATAGAATTGTTCCCCCAACTAAAAATGCGACTCAGGGCAATGGTAACAGAGGTGGGCCCCAAACTAATAGTAATGCTCAAAGAGGGAACGTTCCCGTATCCCCTAAAGTATGTACTTTTTGTGGCAAGAGAGGCCACCTAGCTTATCAGTGCTGGGCCAAGGAGAGAACCGAGAGATCGGGGCAGACAGTTGCCGCCGTATCTCAAACTCCATATGTGCCTGTAATGCAGGACTCCCGACAGAAGGAGTACCTAGCACCAAAAGTTCCTTTAATGCAGGACTCCCGACAGAAGGAGTACCTAGCAGCTAACGTAAATCATCTAGACAGGGGTGTAGTAGCATGTGTGGTGCAACCCACTAGGGTTAAGCCAATAATAATTTCACCATCAGTGCAGGACAGTTACCGTCCCTTTATTTCATCTGGCAACGTGAGATTAAATGGTTGTATGCATGAGGTAAACATTCTGAGAGACACAGGTTCTACTAGCACCCTCATGGTGAATCCTTACACAGAGTGCCCACCTGGCGAACCAGTTGTAATGAGAGGTGCTGGAGGCCAGTTTTATGCATACTTGGTAAAAGGCGAAATTGAATGTGAGTTACTATAGGGTGAGGCCACCATAGCTTTGTCTAGGTCCCAAGATATCCCTGTGCCTGGGGTAACACTCCTTTTGGGGAATGATGTAGCAGGTGAGAAGGTCCGACCAGACCCCATTTTGTCACTTTCCCCTGTTAACGAGCCACTAACCGGTGAGCTCGAAAAGGAGATGCCAACAGTTTTCCCTGTGTGTGCTGTCACACGTTCAATGTCTCAAGTAGCAGTTCCCTCAGACAGAAATGTACCGAATGTAAGAGTTGATGAAAGGGATGATGAGAGTGTGAATGACGCTCCAACTGTGCCTGATGATGTGACTGAGGTGGATTTATCTGACACCTTTATGGCTCATATTGACCCTAACGATGACCATGAAACTCCTCCAAATTGTCCTAGTGGCCTGGTAGAGCTACAGAGAGATGATAGTGAATGCAAGGAGTTAGCTGCCAGGTCCGTGAGTGAAGAGGAATGTGAGAAGGAGGGTGGTGAATGTTTCTACCTCAAAGGAGGAGTATTGTGGCGAAGATGGAGACCGCCACACAGACCAATCGATGACGGGGCTTGGGACATCCATCAAGTAGTAGTCCCCAAACCTTGTCGTAGAGATATCATGGAAATGGCACATGGTATACCATTGGCAGGACACCTAGGTGTGAGAAAAACTCTAGACAGAATCAGAGCCCACTTTTACTGGCCAGGAATGCGTGCAGATGTAGTGGAGTTTTGTAGAGTGTGTCACACTTGCCAGATGACAGGAAAACCCAATCAGAAGGTGCCTGTACATCCTCTGGTGCCCTTGCCCGTTTTCGAGAATCCTTTTACTCGGGTGGTAGTGGACATTGTAGGCCCATTGCCTAAGACTTCCCAAGGTAACATTTATTTATTAACTATCATGGACATGGCAACTCGCTACCCAGAGGCTATACCCTTAAGGACTACCTCTGCTCCAACTGTCATCAAGGAACTGCTTAAATTCTTCACCAGAATGGGTTTCCCCCATGAGGTGCAAAGTGATCAAGGAACTAATTTTACCTCTAACATTTTCCAGCAGTCCCTGAAGGAGTTGGGTATCGAGCATGTTAAGTCTAGCACCTACCACCCAGAGAGTCAAGGGGTTCTCGAACGATATCATCAGACATTAAAGGGAATGTTACGTAAGTATTGTACAGAGACCGGAGTTGAGTGGGATAAGGGGGTACCTTTTCTTTTATTTGCTACTCGTGAGGTTCCAACTGACTCCCTGGGTTTTTCCCCTAATGAGCTAGTTTTCGGTCACCAGGTAAGAGGTCCTTTGCAACTATTGCAGGATAGCCTAGTTGGCCAGGAGGGGAACCAAAACCTCAAGTATGTTTCAGATTTCAAAACCCGGCTGAGATCCTCATGTGAGTTTGCCGCTCAAAACTTGACAGTGGCTAAAAGCTCCATGAAGAAATGGTATGACAGAAAAGCCCGTGAGAGGGAGTTTAAGCCCGGTGATGAGGTTTTGGTCCTGCTCCCCCTTTTTGGCCAACCTTTATCTGCCAAGTTCAGGGGCCCATATAAGATCATTCGGAGGGTGAGCATTACCGATTATCTAGTAACTACCCCAGACAGGAGAAAGCCCACGCAAGTATTCCATATAAATATGTTGAAGCCCTACCATAGGTCCCCTGATTCCTCTCCTCCAGATTCTCCCACTGTGGCAGTGAATGTCAGGACCTGTGAACAGCCTGGTGCGGACGAAGTCTTCAGTTCTCTTACTGACCCGCAACAGACTGTTCCAGAGCCTGAAGGTATCCATGCAGACTTTGACTTGTCATGTAGCCTATCCAACTTTCAGTATAATTCAGTGGCTTTGAGGGAATTACCATCTAAACTATGTCACCTTCCCTCTGATCAAGCGAACCAACTAATCTCTGTTTTATCTCAGTCTCCCAGTGTGTTCCGTGATACTCCAGGGCTCACTTCTTTGGCCGTGCACGACATCGACGTAGGGGATGCAACTCCCATTAAACTATCCCCCTACCGTGTCTCGCCACAACGCAGGAGTATACTGCAGGTCGAGCTTGACTTTATGTTATCTAATGAACTGATCACTAGGGCCTTAAGCCAGTGGAGTAGTCCAGTCATACTTGTGCCAAAGCCAGACGGGAGCCATAGGTTATGTATGGACTATAGGCAAGTCAATGCTGTCACAAAGAACGATACCTACCCACTGCCACGGATCAAAGATTGCATTTACCAGGTTGGCCTCATACCGCAGTAAGTTTAACTTAATGAGAGGATTTTGGCAATTAGCTCTCCCTTGTAGCGAGGTAAATATTATGCTTTTGTAGTGCGCTTTCAAGCCTTCAGCTGTGAGATAATGCCTTGCAGTTCCGGCTATGTTCTGATGTGGTACCTGGAGACGTTGCCTACTTTGGGTGATATCCTTATTATATCCTCATTATAATCTTGCTGTTGCCAATCTGGTGGTGAATCTATTTATGTATTATGTTTAATATTATGTACTATACTCCTTAAACTCTTTTCTAGGGGGGAGGTCTGACATACGGAGCCCTGTATGTTAATTTAAGAGTTAGAATTAGAGTTGAAGGAGTCGCACTACCCAAACGGTGAAGCAGACTAGCGAGCGAACCAGCGAGTGGGGAAACTAGCTCGCCCGCATACCTGCAAACCAGCCTTCACACCTGCGTGCGTCATAGGGGACCCTGCAAACTACCCCGATGACCGGACACTATGACGTATGTTCGACGCCAGGAGCTGTGATCGGACCATGCACCTGTTATGCGACTCGAGGAGCTATGATTGGAGCGGGCACCACCCCCCGCCTCCTGATTCGTTCCTACACCATAATTGTTTAGTATATAAGACCCGAGTTGTGGGCATTCAAATCAGTCTCATTTGGAGTTGGGGAAGGTGAACTTGCAGCTGGAGGAAGACGGGGTGAAGTATTATAATGGGATTGTGACTGTCAGTCAGATTATATAAATGTGTGTTAAGTGTGTTCGGTGTAAACACTTACGTTATGTTGGTTAGTGAGATATGTGATTGGGAATTAACGTGAACGCTACTATTATGTGTTTAACTATTTGATTGCGAATTAACGTTAACGCTACTATTATGTGTTTAACTATTTGATTGCGAATTGACGTTAACGCTACTATTATGTGCTTAACTATTTGATTGGGAATTAACGTTAACGCTACTATTATGTGCTTAACTATTTTAGTTGACTAACTTGTGGACTAAAGCAACTCTTTAAGTAATTGGGTTATGATGAAAGTAATACTATTGTTTTATATTAATACTTACGAGTTCTTTCATTTCTTTGAATTAAGCTTACAATGCTTAACGGTGCTTAGTACGGTGATGCTATTGTCTCGTATTAGTAATATCGCCTTAGACTAACATGGCTATGTTAATATTACTTATAGTGATTTCCTAAGCTGAAGACAATTCTTTTAGCTTCAAAATATTATTTTTGCTTTTCATATTATTTGAGTGAGACCTGAATCGAATCTATGAAGCGATCCTGTAACTTTATTTACTCCTAATCAAACCTCAATGTTACGTGGTTAAGAAATACATTTAACTAATTATTAAATATATATCTAACTTTTTATGTGACTTTGATATTACTCCTGATGATAATAATAATATAATACTATTAACGTAAGACAAGAACCAAGAATAATTACATTAAATATAAATAAAAGGACATATAAGACTACTATCTATTCATTTAAAAAAGGGTAAGAGACAGAAATATTCTTACTTTAATATTTATCTTTCAAGACTTTTTATAGAATTAATAGTCCTTCTTTAGATATAACTTCTTCGGTTCATAACCATAGCCTACTAAGCTTCGGTTAAATAATAATTCTTTATAAATACTACATGACTTTAATTAGTTTCAGTATTTTTCATAATTAAAGAGTATCAGTCAATAAAGGATACTAAGTCCTAAGATCCAAATGGAAAGGAAGCAACAACAGGAAATTATTTTATTAGATTCTACTTTTGTTTTGCCTTCAGCTGACTGATACCTTAATATATATCTCTGTGCTATCTAGATTCATCAAGTTAACCACTTGAGGATCAAGATACGTAACAATATATATATATATATATATATATATATATATATATATATATATATAATATATATATATATATATATATATATATATATATATTTATATATATAGAGAGAGAGATAGCTAGATTGATATATATATATATGTATTTGTACAGATAGATAGATAGATAGATAGATATATAGATAGATAGATAAATAGATAGGTATTTTGCCCCCTCCAGGATTTACAAATTATATTCTTACCAATAGAACAAATGAAGAAAAGGTAACTAGCCATCCCCAGGGAGGATCCGAGTCATTTTGTGTTGGGGAGGATTCGGACTCGGTGTGTACGACTTTCAGTGTCGCCCTGGTCTCCTCTGTGGTTTGTGTGCACGTCAGAAGAGGGTTAGGCTTTCTTGTCAACATCACGACCCCACCAGTCTCTTCTGTTGTGGCTGTACCACAGATATTCTCAGGTGTATGCTCCATCTGAGGCGAATTTTGTATTAAGGTGAGATCATTTTGATGTTCAGCATAATGAGTGTCTGCTTGTTCAAGACAATTGCTGCCAGTTTGATGTCCATTACCATTGTTGTCAAGTTGCTGCTTCACACAGCTGTTGTCACGTTGCTGTTCAGGGTAACTGCTCATTGTGGTAGAATGCTTTCTAACGGGATCCTTGTTGACTAATCTTGTTTGCTGTGGATAAAGAAAATATATTAGTATATTTGAACACATTTTGAGTAATTGAATCACATACATCAATATATTGGTATTTAAATGTGTGCGTTAGACCTTCACATTATTTAATATAAATTTGGTTCTAACTACAATCATAAAATATCTAATATGTGTGCATGTGTAGTGTGTACTGTATGTAACTAGATAATTAGGATATATATTCATGATAGATAGAACCAAGTCATCGTTCAAACACTGAAACAGTAACACAGTTTGAAGAGTGAAACCATACTCCCAATCTTTCTTCTATTAACAGCTGAGCTCTGGAACTCTCTCCCCGAATCCATCTTTCCTTCATTATATGACCTAAATTGCTTCAAACTCTGCGTTTCCAGACATTTTGGCTCAAACATTCCTTGATTTTGGCCCTGTCACTCTTTCAACTCTGGGGGAGGCACTCGTCACAGGCAGTTTTGCCGTTTGTCTCCCTCATCCACATATAAAAACAAATATAATAAAATAAACATAAAAACATTGCGCCTACACGTACTCATGGAAAGCAAAGTATATAAAGATCCACTGACACCTACTTTACTAACTGACTACCCCCCAGGGGGTAAGGGGGCCTCCATCTTATGGTGGAGGAAAAAATAATATGCCCCACGCGTCCTACTGCGTGTGTGTCGTACAAGGCGACTAATAGGGGGAATGGGAGTAGATTGTAGGCACCAATCAAACATGGCTAGCCCGACCTTCCCCTGACGAACCCTCTAAATGCTCTGGACTACGGCCTGTTACTCTTACTATCAACTTTTTCCTCTAATTTTCACTCAGTCGAATACCATCGTTCCTCCTACAAACCTGATCTTCTTTTCCTCTCCGAAACCCAGGTATCTGAGACAACTGCCAGCAGCCCCTTCTCTCCTCTGAATTTTCAACTTTATGGCTCAAACTATCCTGTCATTCTCATACGAGATATTTCTGTGCTGTCTATCTTTCCCCTAACTCTACCGACTTTCCCAAATTCTTTGACTATCTAAACTCTAAAGTGGAACACATTCTATCAATCTCTCCCTTCTCTGAAATCTCCATCTTAGGAGATTTCAACGTTCACCACCGCCAATGGCTCTCCTTTCACACTACTGACCAACCTGGTGAACAAGCCAACGTCTTTTTTATCATAACTGACCTAGAGCAGCTGGTCCAGCAACCCACCCGTATCCTAGATCGCTTCGGAGATCGGCCCAACATTCTTGATTTATTTCTGACTTCTAACCCTTCTTCTTATACTGTCAATATTTTCTCTCCTTTGGGCTCCTACGACCATAAACTTATCTCCGTCACCTGTCCTATCTCTTCAGTACGGCCACCCTATCCTCCCAGCCGGCGGCGCTTGTGGCACTTTGGCGCTGCCTACTGGTTGGCTCTCTGGCAGTACTTCTTTGATTTCCCATGGAATTACTTTTGCTTCCGTGGTCGAGGACCCTCGGAGAGTGCTGAACGAATTACCGAGGTAATCCTCTCGGGCATGGAAGCGTATATTTAATTTTCTTTCTCTCAGTTTAATGCAAACACATCTTGGTTTACTCACGCTTGTTCTACTGCTGTCCACAACAAGGAGGAAGCATTCAAACGGTACCTATATCTATCTATATGCTCAGGCCCAATCCCCACTTTTCCTATGTGTATGTTTTATTTTTATTCTCCTCTATTTTATTTTATTTTTGTTTTTCCTTGGGGGTGGCCGACTCAAGACAGAGCAACAACAGGAAAACACAAAACACAAGACAAAACAACGAACAAACACAGACAGAACACATAATTCACACATATCTAGGTCACCCAGGAGAATACCCAGAGACCAGGGTCACCAAGGTCTCTCCAGCACTCCCCCGGCCCCCGACCACCCAGAGAGGCTCCGATCACCGACACCTTAAAACTCAAGAATCTCATTCTTCCTATGTTTCTGCCCGGAATCAAGCCAAATATGTTCTTCGACTTGCCAAGCGCTCTTTCATAAATAATAAATGCACTGAACTATTCAACTCTAGCTCTTCCCAAGCTTCTAGCGCTTTCCGTTGTAGCATTTATGCCATTACTAGTCCAATGAATAAGAGCCCTGATATATTAAATGGCGACTTTACCTAGGATTTGGTGAACCTACATTTATTAGCAGGGAACATTTGTTGTTTTGGGGAATATTTTGCGGGGGATCAGCAAGAATAATTTTTTTCTGCAACATAGTATAGGCCGTGAGTATTTCCGAGAATTTGTGTGTGTATATTGAGGTATAAGAGTTTGGGGTGCTTCTTTTCTGAATATTGAGGTGGGAAATTTTTGTGAGCATCATGTCTTATACCGGATCAGAGGAGAATGGAGACAGAGTACGTAATGTCGAAACTGAGGAACAGCAGTATGATGATATGGTTAATCAGGTGAACTGTGAGGAGGATGCTAGGATATTTTTGCAATGGCCTGTTCCTGCCGAGCGGTTGGAGGGTATGGAGCGGTACGGTCTTCAATGCCTGGCCACAGCTATCGGTCATGCGGGTACTAGCAGCATGACCAGGGATAACTTGATAACGTGTGTACTGGGCAGGGTGACTGGTGAGCGAGATGGGTTGAGTGCTCAGAGCCCTTCGGCCATGCTTCCCCTACACTCGACTCCCAGCCATCCCAGTGGTTTGCGACCTCGAGCACGCTTCGGCAGTTGGGTGGTGACTGGCAGGGTGGGTTGCCCCTGGGGGGACCACCGGTAATTTCAAACATTGTAGCACCTTCACCTCCTCAAGGGTTAACTCCCTAATTATTGCTTCAGCTCGAATTAGCTAAGATCCAGCAGCAAACAGAATTAGCTAAGATCGAAGAGAGAAAGGCTATCAGGGCATCTGAGCTTCAGCTTCAGCTTCAGCAGCAAATAGAATTAGCCAAGATAGAAGAGAGAGCCAAGCTAGCAAAAATCCAAGCTGATTTAGAGTCGACTAGGTACTGTGCCGACATGGACGTAGAGAAGTCGCGAGTAGAGGCAACGGGACAGCGACTTGGGGCTGGTAACCGTGTTCATGAGCAGTCTCTCTCGCACTTATTGAAACTGGTTCCGGTGTTTGATGAGAGTGGTGTAACAGAATTTTTCGCACGCTTTGAGAAGAAGTGCCAGGAACACCAGTGGCCAGAGAATAAATGGGCAGCACTTGTATCCTCTAGATTAATAGGCAAGGGTCTTAAAGCCTACGATGCGTTACCTTTGGAGTCATGTATTGTGTATGAGGATCTCAAGGAGGCTGTCCTGAGGGCTTACGAACTGCAACCAGAAACGTACCGTTTGAAGTTCCAGGGTGTAACTAAGGGAAGAGATAGCACCTTTTTGGAACACGCCCGGGACTTGTCCGATGCTATGGGGAACTGGCTCCGATCTGAGAAGGTCACAACATTTGATGAAATTAAGCAGTTAATGATGTTGGAGCAGTTCTTTAAGAGCACGGGCGGTGATCTAACTTTGAACTTGAAGGAGAAAAACCCAAGAACTCTAGTCGAAGCATCAGAAATGGCTGATCCGGCTGTCGTTGATTCGGGGTTGCGGGTCCTCACAGAAGTACGATGTAAGTGCTAAGGACCGTTATCCTCCCCCTCCCCGTAACAATGACACATTTAAACAGAAGAGCCATGAAACTAAAACTGAATCCAAACCTTACACCACACCGTATGTGAAAAGTCAGGGGCCTTTTACATCACAGTATAAGCCGAAACCGAAATTTATGTGTTTTAGTTGCCACCAGGAGGGTCATAAGGCAAATGAGTGCCCTAGTCGACCTCCTCCGGCAGCCGTGTCTTTTGCTCACGGCATTGGAGTGTTCAAGAGGACATCGGAGTTTGTTAGAGGCATTTCTTCCGAGGTAAATACACTGCCAGTGCAGAAGGATCCGGAAGGCTTATTCCCTGTCCGTGATGCCTTTAGTGACCACAGGGGACTCGGTTGTGTGGAGTGGGGGGGTAGAAGACATGAGGTGAGAATTTTGCGTGACACTGGGGCATCGCAGACACTGTTGAGAAATTTCACTGGTAAACCTGTCAATACGGCGCGGGTGGTTGTGGTTCAGGGAGTTAATGCGACAAGGTCATACCCGCTTGTAAGAATGAAGGTGGAAGTTGATGGTGTGACTCGTGACCTGGATGTAGGAATTGTGGAGAAGTTACCTGTTGGGGGCGTCGACCTCCTTCTTGGCAACGACTTTGCGGGGCCTACTTCTGAGGCTCCACCCTTAGTCGTTGTCGAGAAGTCGGCCGACGTGAGTAGGGAGGAGCAGGAGTGGGTTGAGAAGTGTCCGGGGCAGCCTATGGCGTGTGTTGTCACCGGAGATCCTGCATCCAGGGAGTCACATTCTGGTCAGCAATCTTTAGATCAGCGGAAGAAGGGTACCGAGAAGGGGTTGAAAGTTGATGCGGTTGAGAGTTTAGTGTCAACGGACCTTCTCGGGGACTCATTATTAGGACCACATTTCGAGTCTGGAGAAGACCCAGTAACTGTTGGTGAAGAGGCAGAGGATGGGCTTAAAAAGACGAAAGAGATGAAGGAGGACAGTGATGCACAGTCGGGAGATGTAGCAACAAGGTACCCTGACGCGTACCCTATGAGAAATGGGTCGGCGAAGACGGTGGTCCGAAGCTTGCTAGTGTATTTTTCCCGGTATGGTTGCCCGCAGGGGATTCAGTCAGTCCAGGGACCCACCTTCGCTTCTAGCCTCTTTGTTCAAGCAATGCCGCAGCATGAGATTGTTGGGGTTGTGTCATCTGCGTATCATCCGGAGAGCCAGGGCGTGTTAGAGCGATGGCACTCAGCCTTGACATCTGTGCTTCGTTGTTGTTGCTTTGAGAGTGGGAAGGATTGGGATCTTGGCCTGCCATGTGTTTTGTGTGCTGTGCGGGAGGTACCTGGGGAGAGTTTGGGATTCAGCCCTAATGAGCTCGTCTTTGGACACCGTGTCAGAGGGCCTCTCCATATGGTTGAAGAAGTATGGGAGGGCACAGAAAAACCTTGTTCTATGCTCAAGTGTGTCCTCGACAGTCGAGAACGGATGTTGCGCAGTCTTGAGTTGGCTGGCCGTAATTTGACTAGCTCTCAGGCCCTCAGGAAGGACAGGTACGACCTCAAGGTTGAACTCAGGGAGTTTCACGTGGGTCAGGAGGTGTTGATTCTACTGCCCCTTGTAGGTCACCCCTTATCCGCGAAGTACGTTGGTCCTTATAGGGTGGTGGAGGAGCTATCAGACCTGGATTACTTGGTAGCCACTCCAGACAGACGGAAGCGCAATCAGTTATGTCATGTTAATCCCATGAAGGAGTATGGGAGGCACCCCCCTGAGCCTCTCACTGTGCCTGTGATGACGTTTAGCAGTCAAGGTGGAGAAGGAGAACGGGACAGTCAAGCTCAGGTGGAGGATAACTGGAAGGATAAGAAGTTCAAATGGGCGCCTGAGTGTGAGAAGGTGTTTAGAGAAGTAAAACACCTGTTGTGCACTCACCCGATCCTCAGGGCCCCTGACTTTAGCCTACCTTTCCAACTAGCAACGGAGGCTAGTGGTGTGGGGGCTGGTGCCGTCCTTGTGGAAAAGGACGATGATGGGCTGGAGCATCCTGTTAGTTTCTGCTCGGAGAAGTACAATTCGGCCCAGGGGAGCTGCTCTGTTGTCAAGGAGGAGCTGCTGGTGGTTGTACTTGCTCTGAGGCATTTCGAGGTCTGTGTTCCAGCCTATGGTCCGGTCGTTGTAGTTTACCCAGATCATCACCCTCTCAAGTTCTTGGACCAGTTTCACAATCGGAATATGAGGCTGACCAGGTGGTCACTAAGGTTATTGGTATATAACCTGGACATACGCCATATTGCCGGTTGTGACAACGTGGTTGCAGATGGTCGTTCAAGGGTATATGATCCTGGGTAGATTGACACACGGGTAGCCTCCTGCTTTAGTTTGAATAGTATTTTGCGCTTGGTGCTTGTTGGCTCGCGATTGTAGCCCAGCGTATTGGGTCGTAAAGCGCAGGAGTTGAGCGTTTGGTATAGAAGCAAAAACTAGGCTTGCCCCTATAGTGCAGCCGAAATAAACAAATTATAAACATAAAAATCAAATAAAAACTCTTTCTTTGATAGTTGAATTTTTTTAGTATGTTATAGCAGTAATTCTGAGTTGCACTCCTCTCAGAATGCTGGGCTAGAGAAGCTCGCTCTTGAGGAGCATAACTACATATAATTTAACCTATGGTGTTGGGGAGGGTTATAATTTTGAAAAATGTTTTGTTGAAGAACTGTGCCAGATATTGTACTGCCGCTGGGTGATGGGAAGTGGAGATATAGCATGGGTTCTAGCCATCAGATTTTTGTGAGCCTTGGGGCCTCTGAGAAAAATCTTGGGGGGGGGTGACGTTAACCACTCCGTTAGAACCGCATGGCTTGTCCTACAGTGACTCGCTAGGATCGCCAGGGCAGTGGATGGGGCTACAGTTTATGTATTAGAGTGTGCTTTATTTCATATGAAAGCTCGTGTCATGGGCAGTCCAGAAAGGCTCTTTGTTTTCACCCATGTCAAGGCTTTATATATTTAATTGTAAAGTATATGTTTTATCATTAACTAGTAATGATGGGATCTGGGAGAGAGAGAGAGAGTAGAACAGAGTGAGAGGGAACGCGTAGTGTTTTTGTCCCGCTCGATGACGTCACGGCTGGCTGCCTCGTGGGGGTTGGTTGAGAGGGGTCCTTCCCATGCTGTTAGCTCCCTTGCTAGTGGCTAGAGGACTTGTAACCGCGTTTTTCCCACGCGGCTCGAGCTAGTGCGAGTATATATACAGTTCCTCGCCACTCTCTCCCTCAGATCTGGTTTCTAGAACGCACCTATCTCATCCCTTGCTACCTGTCCCCTGCTCTGCACCTGAGAATCTTTTCCTCTGCCTATCTCTCTCATTTTCCATATCTTTCACCACCTTTTTATTAATATTATACCCCCTATGGTTAACTCTGCAAAATCAGCTTCATGCTGGCCAGTTGTATTGTGCGTTAAGGTCTGATATAACCCATGTATGTTAGTTGTTAAGATAAGTTGATCACGAAGCATTGGTTGGCATTCATATTGTTTAGTACTGCTTTCTTTAATTATTAGTGTTCTGCTGGATTAGATAATGCTAGACTAGGAGTCTGATATTATAAGGTATTGTTTCCTATGAGTGCTGGCTTTAGTTAAAAGCTGCACGACATACCTGAGAACTGGAGTTGATTGAGTAATTCTAGTCTGTGTGCCATTGAGAGTAGAGCATGCACGAATGAGGGCTTTTTGCCTATACCATTCTGCACTGTTCTGGTCTCGATTGTTTGTCTTTGAGGTACGCCAGGAGAACGCTTAATACTTCGGTATTAAGGTTTCTCAAGAGAGCTACCCTTCCCTATAACGTAATATTTGACGCACAGACTCGAGATTTGCACTAGGCTATGCGGCATGCCATGCGCACCAGTATCTCGTATCATTGACTCTAGCTAGACTTTATCAATCATAGTAGACATTAAGTATATTAACCTAATTACTCTTTTTATGCATACCCGTTTATGATTACACAAGCATTTCGCAGCCTAGTTTGATGTATTGAGACACAAACGACTTAGGCTCTTTTTGTTGATAGGAATACTGCATTGTCGTGGCGATTATTATTATTGTTGTAGTGTTTAGGATATTCTTGGCTCCGACGGCATTATATATTCTGCCTTTTTGTGTGCATAGCCTGCACGAGCATTGTTCCGCTGCCTGCCTTTTTGGGTTCCATTTCCGATACGAGCATCTTTATAGCATCTAACATTTAAAGAAGATTCCTTGTTAGTGTTGAAGGACTTTAGTGCACTTTCTTTCATGCAGGAGTGCCTGACATTTATTGATTAAAGTAACGTAAGCTGTAACTTCTCTTACCACCTTACTTTGCATACCATAACCAAGCATCTTCGGTTATAGGTAGTAATAGGTTGTTTTCACATAACATTAAGCCTAGAGTAGACGCACATTTATTGAGAGTTTGATAGCCTATTATTGCATATAGAACTCTGTAGAGTATTTGTGTTCTTTGTTCACTGGGAATATACATCAGAGGTTGGATCTAGCGCTTTCCGTTGTAGCATTTATGCCATTACTAGTCCAATGAATAAGAGCCCTGATATATTTGAACCCCAGTCGTAACAATTCTCAAATTATGGTCAATATCGTGAGAGCGTTGACAGAGCGTCTGCAGCGTCTGGCGGTAGCGTGGGTGGAGGTTGGTGATATGGAGTGGATCATGATGTGGGTGTGAGGTGTGGGTTAAAGGGGGGATGCTGGAGTGGGGGATGGGGGTGTGGGTGAAGGTGGGTAATGGGGGGGTATGGTGGTGTGGGTGAAGGTGGGTGATAGGGAGGGATGGTGGTGTGGTGGTGTGAGTGGAGGTGAGTCATAGGGAGTGGGGGTGTGGGTGGAGGAAACAATCAGTTGCCAACACATAACACTCCACGCAAATGATCGGTAGTAATCGAGTTTTATGTTCAGACACCTGGATGGGGATAAACGTTTTAAAACAGTAAGTGGGGCCGAATGGACACAAGCCAGAGAGAGAGAGAGAGAGAAGGAGAAAAAAAGCAGGTCAGCCCCCTTAACCTCCTGAGGATCATGACGCGTTTTGACACTTTATTCTGGGTATCATTAGACGATTTTATTTAGAATAGAAAGGATCTATGGAAGTCATAGGCTTGATGGGCCAGTCTTTACCTTTTTAACTCCACCAGATCCTTCCTAAACTGTATATAATCGTCTAATGAAAACCAGAATAAACGTGAAAACGGGTCATGATCCTCAAGGGGTTACTGTAGTCCTGATGCATGTGAACCAATATCTCCGGAGATAAGCTACATGGATCATTACCAGTCTAGCCCCTACTCTACCAGAGAAGTCTTATTAAAATTATTATTGCTATATTTAGACTATTGTGAGCAGTTTAGGAAGGATATGTGGTAGTAAAAAGGATTTGGCGAGATAGTTCTAAGCCTGTTAATTGTTGGAGGCACTTTTGAAACTGAATAAAATCGTCTAATAGTGTCGAAAACATGATGGACAGGACGTCACCGTTACTGAATGGGCTAGACTGCTACCAATCACCAACCATTATTCAATGGAGGCGCGGTGGTCAAGTGGAGAGCACGCTCACGTGTGAATCTTTTTGACCTGGGTTTGATCCCCGCCAAGGCGGATATTTAGTGGGTGTGGTAGTACGTCCTAGCGCGTTTCACATGCTCTCACCCAGTCGGGGGACACCTCGACGACGTATACAGACAAATAACACACATAACAAAGCCACTCTAACAACTTCCTCTCTCTCCAACACCCCTTATTCTCTCCTCTCTCTACACTCTTCAGAAAAGAAAAACAAAATAGAAAGTAGGTTCGAGGTGCCTTTGTAAAGGCTTAACCCTCAATACCTTCACCTGACCTGGCCTTTTGAATTCTTCGACTTTAATTTATAAACGAAGTATGGAGAAACAGAGGATTATTATCACCTTCCTTGGCTAAGGGTGCCGGATATCTATGTAAATGGAATAAAATGTGTTGACTGAATATTAAAAGCAACTGTGCATAACATGCTTGATGTCATTATATGAACCTATAATTATCTATTAATCCTCCTTACCTTTAACAACGCAGTTAGCTAGTGGATTCACAGGCGCTCTGGTTACTGAAAACACAACTGGTTGGTAGGAGAGTGACAATAGTGCTCTCTTCATGCACACACTGACAACTGTTTGGTAGGAGAGTGACAATAGTGCTCCCTTCACGCACACACTGACAACTGTTTGGTAGGAGAGTGACAATAGTGCTCCCTTCATGCACACACTGACAACTGTTTGGTAGGAGAGTGACAATAGTGCTTCCTTCATGCACACACTGACAACTGTTTGGTAGGAGAGTGACAATAGTGCTCCCTTCATGCACACACACACTGACAACTGTTTGGTAGGAGAGTGACAATAGTGCTTCCTTCATGCACACACTGACAACTGTTTGGTAGGAGAGTGACAATAGTGCTCCCTTCATGCACACACTGGCAACTGTTTGGTAGGAGAGTGACAATAGTGCTTCCTTCATGCACACACTGACAACTGTTTGGTAGGAGAGTGACAATAGTGCTTCCTTCATGCACACACTGACAACTGTTTGGTAGGAGAGTGACAATAGTGCTCCCTTCATGCACACACACACTGACAACTGTTTGGTAGGAGAGTGACAATAGTGCTTCCTTCATGCACACACTGACAACTGTTTGGTAGGAGAGTGACAATAGTGCTCCCTTCATGCACACACTGGCGACTGTTGAGCGAGGCGAACACCATCACCGCGCGCGCCAAGGAAAACCTAGACCAAAATAACCTGGTCAACTGGCAATCATGCAGGGTTACACAATCAAGTCCGCTAGATAGTAAACACATCTCGAACATAGCTAGAATAACGGCACAATCTCTATATTATCTCTCTCAAATGGCTCAAATCTACATAATACCTCTAGAATTCATGTTGCTAGATGTAAACAAATAAATTGCCTCTAGATCGAAGTAAATACCTCTAGATCTAGCGGGAAAGAAGGTAAATTGGCAACACTACCTGGCAGTGAACACGGGGTAGTGCACGGATTGCTCCGCTCTCTCCAATACATAAATTTAACTTTCTGCATGTTGTGAAACTTAGATTCAACAATAATTAGCTATATTGTTCTACATACACCAATAAGACTATTATAGATTACCGAGATGGCCTTTACTTTGCCCCAAAATAAAATCAATTTTTATACGAAGATCGTTCCTCTCGTTACTCTCGATTTTACTATTAACATGTACAGTATATATATATATATATATATATATATATATACTGTATATATATATATCATTATACTGTATATATATATATATATATATATATATATATATATATATATATATATATATATATATATATATATATATATATATATATTATATACTGTATATATATATATATATATATATATATATATATATATATATATATATATATATATATATACTGTATATATAGCAACACACACTAATTCATTGACCTAATATAGCTAACCCTGGACAGAAAGCTAATCCTATAACCAGCAACAGTAAGTTACACCATATGACTCAAAATATACAAGGGAGTCCTAGCTGCTTTGACATTAAGGGAGCCAACATCGCTTTTTTTCTGTTTCTCTCCCTCTTTCTTTGGCTTGTATCCATTCGGCCCCATTTAGCCTACTTTTTTAAGACATTTACCCCCATCCAGGTGTCAATATTTTCCTGGTGAGCGGTATCTAGCCAGCATATATATATTGTTGTTTTGACAGCAAGCTAAACTTGTAAATTTTTCAATAGAAAAATGTCTCCGGCGAAGCCGTACTTCTCCATACAATGCTGGCTCGCTGTCGCTCGCCAGGAAGATATGGACACCTGGATGGGGATAAACGTCCTAAAACAGTTGGCTCAATGGGGCCCAATAGATACAAGTAAGGGAAAGAGAGAAAAGGAGAGAAAGATAGATAAGCCGGTGACCCACCTTAATTACGTAATATAAGCAGGAGCCGTTCAAGGTCTAGTATTCCCCCTGAATAGAATACATTTAATTAGATATACATATGTTGGGAGGGACATCAATCTTAAGGAGGGATGGTTACTTTTTATGGACCCCTTCTCCATCGAGTTTAGCCCCATTAGTTTTGACATTTTAAGATGTTCGGCCCATTAGTTTAGCGATGTTAACGACTGTCACCCCATTGTGTTGTCAATTGTAAGACCTTTCGTGCCAATTAGGTGTCAAGTATTTCATGACGAGCGATAGCGAGCCTGTAATTCTAAGAGTAATCGGTAATCGGCCGGGATATTTTTCTACCGAAAAATGTACACATTTATTTTGAAGGGGGGGGGGGGGGTCTATTTTTTTTTTTTTTTTTTAACCTCAATGGAGGTCTAGCGAGAGAAAGTAAACAATAAATGCATGAAATAATATATATACACACCAACAAATAACCACTACCCGCTTAATGGGCTAGTTCTTTGTTTGTGGTCTCTCTCTCTCTCTCTCTATATATATATATATATATATAATTATTAATTTTTATTCCTCGCTAGACCTCCATCAAGCTTAGACAAACATCCCCTAGACACCCCTTTCAAGATGAATGTTTTCATTATTCGGTAGAAAAATGTCCTGGCCCATGGCCGGTTCCTTCTAAAATTAGAGGCTCGCTAACGCTCGCCAGGAAAAAATCGACACCTAAAGGACACAAAAAGTATTAATATTGACACAAAATGAGGCGAGAGGTCTCAACATCGCCAAGATAACGGAACGGACGTCTTACAACCTCAACACTAATATGCTAAGCATGAGTACAAAGGAGTACAAAGGAGTACAAAGGAAATCAAGCAACAACCGATCTAGTGACCCTTCTAGGTTGCTTGTCCTCCAAAACACTGAGGATCAAGTGTCCAAACAGTGGTTTAGAGTGGGTAAGGGAACATTGGAAGGGGAATTACTGCCCTGGAACTAATGTCCGTGGCAGGATTAGGAAGTTAGTAGGGGACAGATGGGTTAGTAACTGAGGGGGGGATAAAATAAAGTTATTCATTTACAAACGCAGTCAGTCGCGGGTTTGATGCGAGATATTTGTCTAGGCGGAGTTTAAATGAATCAACGGTGATGCAGTCTATAACGTTTCGGGGAAGCCCATTCCACAAGTTGACAACTCGATTGAAGAAGAAATTCTTAGATTCGTGTGAGTTAAAAGATTTACCAATAATTTTGCAACCGTTTCCCCGCGTGTAATTAGATTGGTCGATAGTGAAGTACTTACTACAGTTCATATTGTCGATGCCTTTGATGATTTTGAACACTTGAATTAAGTCACCTCTTAATCTGCGCTGGGTTAAAGGAAATAGATTTAATTCTCTAAGACGCTCTTCGTATGGTTTGTTCTTTAGGCTAGGTATCATTTTGGTAACTCTACGTTGAACTCGTTCTAGCTTGTTTATATCTTTTTGGTAATAAGGGCACCAGGATTGAACGCAGTATTCCAGAAGAGGGCGGACTAATGAATTGTAAAGGGTTAGGATAACTTCTTTGGATTTATGCTCAAATGACCTGCCTATAAAGCCAATTATTTTGTTTGCCTTCTTAACAACTTCTGAACATTGTTGACTCGGTTTTAGGTTACTCGATATTGTTACTCCCAGATCGGTTTCTCTGTTTACATTCTTAAGCTGAGTGCCATTCATCGAATAGTTTGCTTTCTCATTTAGGTATCCGATATGTAGTACTTTACATTTATCCGCATTGAAACTCATTTGCCAAATTTGGGCCCAACATGACAATTTATCTAGATTGTGTTGCATATCGTCATCTTGTTCTTTTGAGAGTACGCTATTTGCAATTTTTGTATCGTCAGCAAATTTTGAGATTGTACAGGTGAGACCCTCATCTATGTCGTTGATGTAAATTAGAAAGAGAATTGGTCCTAGTACCGATCCCTGGGGTACCCCGCTACTTACATTGGTCCATTTTGATGCCTTACCGTTTATGACTACTCTTTGCTTTCTGTCGCTGAGCCAATTTTCTATCCATTTCAACACACCATCTTGTATTCCATGCGCTTTTAGTTTTAGCAGTAAACGTTTGTGGGGAACTTTGTCAAAGGCCTTTTGAAAATCAAGGTATATAATATCTACAGCTTTACTCTCATCGTAGAGGTTGAGGATATCGTGGAAGAAGTCTAAGAGGTTTGTTAAACAGGAACGTTTTTTACGAAAGCCGTGTTGAGTATCTTTAAGTATGTTATTTTCCTCTAAGTGATTTACGAGTCTGTCTCGTATGACCGTTTCTAGCATTTTACATACAACTGAGGTTAAGCTAATTGGACGATAGTTACTGGGTAGGGATTTGCTGCCTTTTTTGAATATCGGTGTTACGTTGGCTAGCTTCCACTGATCGGGCATAGTTCCAGACTGCAAGGATTTATTGAATAGTAATGTCAGTGGTTTAGAGAGCTCATCCTTAGCTTCCTTTAGAACTCTAGGCGAGATTGTATCAGGTCCAGGCGTTTTATTTACCTTGAGTTTATCTAAACAATTCAATACTTCTCTCTCTGTAACGGTGATATTGCTTAGAACATCTGAATTATCAATCTGAATCGGCGATGGTGTAGGGATATCACTGAGGTCTTCTGTTGTAAAAACTGATGCAAAGAAGGTATTGAGGGCATTACTCATTTGTTCTTCGTCTTTGGTGTATTCTCCATTTTCATCGACTAACGGTCCAACAGTTGAAGTAACTACTTTTTTCTTTCTGATATAACTATAGAATTCTTTCGGGTTTGTTTTACTTTGATTCGCAATATGTAACTCTAAGGTCTTTTTACTTTGCTTAATTAACTTTTTGGCTTTGCGTCGTAGCTCTACAAATTTCAGCCGTTCTTCGTCATTTTGTGAGGATTTTAATCTATCATTAGCAAATTTTTTAGCAAGCAGGCAGTTTGAAATATCTTTATTCCACCATTTGGGCTTATTATTATGGCCTGGACGCCGAGTTTTCGATGGTATGCAGTCTTGCACTGCTTTTAGGTAAGTGGCTTCGAATAACTTCCAAGATGTATTTATGTCGTTATTGTGAATTAAAAAGCTCCAGTCAGTTTCTTTAAACATAGCTCTAAGTTTATGGAAGTTTGCTTTCTTGAAATTAGGGACTTTTTCGATGCTACTATTTGGTTCGTTACTAGTAAACTTTAAAGTGAAAGTTATCGTACGATGGTCGCTGTTACTGAATTCATCACCAACATTCAAATTCTCTATTAATTCTTCTTTTGTTGCAAGTACAATGTCAAGAACGTTATTACCACGGGTCGGCGTTCCAACAAATTGATAAAGCGAACTCTCTTGCAAGTTCGTATACAAGTCATGTCCGGAGTGTGAAGTAAGAGTATCGCCCCACTTGGTCACAGGTAAATTAAAGTCACCAAAAATTACGGTATCTTGTGAGTTACTTACATCTGCAATTTGTTCGTAAATTTCTCGGTCAGTTTGCACTGATTGAGCTGGAGGTCTGTATATTAATGCAAGTATTATTTTGGTACCTTTATTATTCTTTATTAGCACAAAAGATGCGTCGACGTTCACAATTTGAGGTTTTGACAAGAGGGTAGGGTTAAGACTTTCTTTGATATAAAGTAAAACGCCACCTCCATTTCGATTTATTCGGCTTTTCTCAAACATTACATAACCGGGAAGTGAATACTCTGCTAAAAAGTCTCTATCTTCTGTATTGAGCCAAGATTCTGTTATGCCAATCACATCATAATTTTCTGTAAACACTAGCTCCTCTAAATCTGAAAATTTATTGCGTATGCTACGAGCGTTTGCATAGAAAACCTTTAAATTTGTTATTTTAGAACTCACGGAACGCGCTTCAATAATATTTTTGGTTCTTGTCGGATCTACATTTATGTTCATGGCTGTCCTCGGTCCTTGCTGTCTCCGGTCCTTATCGCTGGTGGTCCTCGGTTGCCTCTGTTTTTTTCTTGGCGTTGGATGATTTATGTCACTGCTGCTTCTTCTCGGATGGCGTTTTTTGATCCATGGCTGCGGACTGCTTCGTGTAGGAGACGACCCATGCGTGCTGAACCCACAGGGTTTAGATGAGTGCCATCCTTGCGGAACAGAGTAGGCTGGTTGTAGAAGTTGTCCCAGAGGTTGATGAATTCAACTTCTTCCCTCAGACACAAATGTTTTAGTCGGCTATTTGTGCTGAAAGCCTTGTCGTAGAATTTGTCAGGTGCGTCGATCTTGGGGAGAATGCCTGAGATGATGATATTCCTTGACTTGTTTTTGTAGTGCTGGATCATCTTGCGATATTTCTCCATCAACTCTTCGGATCTGGTGCGCATGACGTCATTTGAACCAGCATGGATGACAAGAAGGGTATTTTCATTTGCATCCTTTGTGGTATCTTCGAAGGCTTCCACAATGTCGTCCAGTCCAGCTCCTGGGATGCAAAATCTTTTTCGTTGATTTGGGACTCTGTCGCAGAACTCTTCGACCTGTCCTCATAGGATGGAATCCCCAACGAGCCTGGTCTCTTCTGGTTCGTCTTCCATCTCTACCAATATCTCAAATCTGTTGGACATTGTGACTGGTAGATGAGACCTTTTCTGCGTTGGCCGTGCACCGTTCCTCACTGGTGTAAATCCGGAAACCTGTGGTGGCGGGACTCTACGTACAGGTCGGGGAGAGGAGTGGTTAGAACGGGGGCGAGGGGTTGGTACTGTTCGTGCTAGCAGGCTTCTTGCACGAGGAGTGGGGGAGAGACTAAGGTGAACAGGGCGGCTGTCCTGGTTTGATGTCGGCTCAGGTTCGTCAGAAGCATCTGCTGCAGTGTCTACTGCAGGTGTTGGATTGTTGGCAGATGACGTTGGGGCGGTGGTGGATGCTGGAGTTGAAACAATTTGAGTTAGTGATACTCCAACGTTGAGTGTTACAAACTCTTGGAGTGATTCCAGCTTCCTGGTGAGGGCGTTGATCTTGTTGAGGGCTTCATCCAATTTTGCTGTCAAATCCTCTCGTTGCTGGCTGAGTCGGCAGACTTGTGGATCGGCAGGAGCAAACATGGAAGCACCAAACCTACCGGCGCAGTTCGTACAGGCACGAGGCATGGTGACGATCACTTTCTTCAGTTAACTTCACTCACTTAAAAACACTTAACTCACTTTAAAAACACTAAACTCACTTTAAAAACACTTCACTCCCTTCAGGTCGCTTCACTTACTTAAATAGGCCTAACCGAAAACAAAAATGTTGAAATACACACAAATAGGTTATCAGCGGTGATAGCCTAACCAAAAATTAAAACAAAACAAAATTAAATTTGAATACACAGTGATAGACGAACCGAAAACAATTTTATGTTTATTTAAACAGAAATAGGCCACCAGGGGTTATAGCCTATCCTAACCGAAAACAAAAATTATAAAATACCGGTACGCAGAAATAGGTCACCAGCGGTGATAGCCTAACTGAAAATTTAAAAATTGAAGTACGCAGAAATAGGCCACCAGGGATGATAGCCTAGACTAACCGAAAACAAAAATAACCGAAAACAAAAATTATGAAATACCGGTACGCAGAAATAGGCCACCAGCGGTGATAGCCTAGACTAACCGAAAACAAAAATAACCGAAAACAAAAATTATGAAATACTGGTACGCAGAAATAGGCCACCAGCGGTGATAGCCTAACTGAAAATTTAAAAATTGAAGTACGCAGAAATAGGCCACCAGGGATGATAGCCTAGACTAACCGAAAACAAAATAACCGAAAACAAAAATTATGAAATACCGGTACGCAGAAATAGGCCACCAGCGGTGATAGCCTAACTGAAAATTTAAAAATTGAAGTACCGTACGCAGAAATAGGCCACCAGGGATGATAGCCTAGACTAACCGAAAACAAAAATAACCACAAACAAAAAAGTATGAAATATGCAGAAGTAGGCTACCAGGGGTGATAACCTACCTAAAAAAGCAAAACAAATATATATATATATATATATAATAGAATATGTGACTAAATATACAATTCACCAAATAGAGATTATATAAAAATAAAGTGTAACTGCACACAAGGGGTTAATATACTGTATCAACAGATGGCGCTGGTGTCACTGTAGGCTAGTCAAGCAGGATTATATTTAGATAAACAAAGTTATCAGTCAAAGGTTACTACAGTACAAGATCATGCAAGCAACAACTAAAATTACAGATATATATAGCTACAGTAGGATACTGAATACGATAACTACTAGAGTTAATAAGAAAATACAAAGCTAGGTCGATTTAGAGGTGCGCGTGCGTCGTCTGCTACAAGCTAGGATAACAAATGTAAACAACAATGTTTATCAGTCAGAAAAGCAATAAAATAACATGCACGGCAACTACAGAACTATGTGGAGGTTAAACAAGCACTTAACTACTGTTCATGCAATGAATAAAGGGAATTGGGATATGAAATACTCAAATTAGGATAGAGTTTTCTCAATGGCGATGCGGAGCTGTAGGCTCACCTTCCGGTGTAGGCTCACCTTCCCCCTCACCGGAACTTTTCTCTCTTGCTCGGGCTTGTATCCATTCGGCCCCATTCAGCCACCTATTTTAAGACGTTTATCCCCATCTAGGTGTCGATTTCTTTCTGTCGAGCGATAGCGAGCCAGCATTATATGAAGAAATCTGGCTTCGCCGGAGACATTTTTCTATCGAAAAATTTACAAATTTAGCCTGTCAAACAAAAATAAAAAATATGCTGGCTCGCTATCGCTCACTAGTATAAAATTTACATCTGGATGGGGATAAACGTCTTAAAACAGTAGGCTGAATGGGGCCAAATGGATACAAGCCAGAGAAAGATAGAAAAGGACAGAACAAAAACAGGTCACCCCCCTTAACCCCCGATGGTTCACGTGTTGGTCGATTATTAAATGTATTCAATATTATTCTATTTCCTCCCTAGACCTCCATCAAAATTAAAACACATCCATTAGATCCCCCTTCTAGATTTATCTGTACATTTTTCGGTAGAATAATGTCCCTGCCGAAGGTCAGTTCTTACAAAATTACAGGTTCACTATCGTTCGCCAGGAAAACAAATCGACACCTAAATAGCACGAAAGGTCTTAATATTGATAAGGAAATGGGGCAGAAGGTCTTAAAATCGACCAACTAATGGGGCACACATCTTAAAATCTGAAAATTAATGAGGCTAAACATGAAAATAATAATAATGATAATACTAATAATAATAATAACATTTATTTCCACAGCTAGTGGATATTTCCACAGCTAGTGGATATTTCCACAGCTAGTGGATATTTCCACAGCTAGTGGATATTTCCACAGCTAGTGGTTATTTCCACAGCTAGTGGATATTTCCACAGCTAGTGGATATTTCCACAGCTAGTGGATATTTCCACAGCTAGTGGATATTTCCACAGCTAGTGGTTATTTCCACAGCTAGTGGATATTTCCACAGCTAGTGGTTATTTTTCTTACACAATATGTACAGAAGGGAGACGGGGATCTAGAAAAACGACCCATCTCCCCTTATCCCCTTCCGTACCGACGAATTTTTCTTTATTATACTTTAGCTACATGTTTGATGTTTTTGTGCAGTTTAAGAAGGATCTGTGGTAGTAAGAAGGGTTAAGTGGGATGGTTGGATACCGGTTAATTGCTGGAGGTCCTTTATTAACTGAATATAATCGTCTAATTATACAGTGATTCTCAACCTTTCCTCAGTCATTTACCCCCTCGGTTTGATGTATTTCGCCATTTACCTCCTTACACCCATACACAAAAGGTATAGCCGCCATACAGGATCACACAATACAGATGATAGAAACAAAAATAATGTTTAAGGTTTGCACGAAGTAAAATATCTAACTATCTATCTATTGCCTGACGCCGTGATCCCGGAAGGGGTGGCCACGAACGAACCGCCCCCATGCACCTCTGTCCCCAGTCAGTCGACGCCCCTCCCCCCAACCAGCACCGCCTTCGTTCATGTACTTCCTCACTCCATCCTTCCACCTCTCATTCGGTCTACCTCTCCCTCTCTGTCCCTCCACCTCGCTCTCGTACACCCTCTTAGTCATTCTCTCGCTTTCCATACGTTCCATATGGCCGAACCATCTCAAGTTGTTCCTTTTCACACTTTCCAGCACATCTACCTTCACACCACACCTCCTTCTTACTTCCTCATTAGTCTGTCTATCCCTCCATGTGACTCCGCACGCACTCCTTAAGTAATTAATTTCCACTGCTCTCACTCTTGGTCTGAATTTCTCAACCAACGTCCATGCTTCGCTTCCGTAAGTCAGTGTCGGGATTACCACACTGTCATGCAAGGACTTCTTCACTTCCATACTGACCACCCTATTTCTTGTTACTGCTTTTAGCGTTCCTACAACCCTCTTCCCCTGTTGTACCCTCTCCCGCACTTCTTCATTCATAGTCCCATCTTTACTCAACACACTGCCAAGATACTTAAAAGAGTTGACGATCTCCACAGCCTGACCGTTCAGCTTCACCTCACACTCTGTGACTTCACCCCTTTCGAAGATTATAACCTTGCTCTTCCCCGCATTTACCTTCAAATTCCGTTTTTCGCACACTGTTCCAAACTCATTTACCAGACCCTGCAACTCCCATTCATTATCACTCATCAGAACTGTATCATCCGCAAACAGCAGTATAGGTAGCTTCCACTCAATTCCCTCCCTTTTCAGCGATAATATGATAAAGGAAATAAATATACAGTCCACTTATATCAAACAAGATCAATCAACAATACCAGAAGCATTATCAGTGGGAACACTGCTGAATAATTGAGTCAACAGTTTATATATTCAAGGATCTGTTGAAAACAACTCTACTTATATGTCGTCGTTGGCTTTTAGGCGGTTCCTGGTCTTAGTCTTCATTGCTACTAAAGTAGAGAACCTTGATTCACATAACTATCTAGTGACAAAAGGAACACGCAATCTGAAGGCACGCTGAGTAAGAAGTGGGATTTAATTTATGATTTTCATACAAAATGCATCATAAATATGTTCATGTTTTGCATTAATACATATCTGAGGATAGAGGATCAATCAGAACTTCTTTTGTTGGGTCGTCATCCTTCATGTCTGGCAGATCAGTGGTTAAAGGTGTTGATAGGCTATCCATCTATCTCTAGAAATCATGTCTTCTGAAATATAGCCGGTGACCCTTCAAGATTTTCAAATGTGATGTGATGTTTTCTTTTATCTCAGGTAACACACCATCCAAGTTTGGAAAATGTGCAATGTTACTTTGGTGAACTCTTCGTAAACTGAATTTTTCCTAGATTAGAGGGGTTATTTTTTACATTGTCTTCCCTGTTTCTCTAAACCTAAAACAGGTTAGGCCTAGTCATGTATAGTGTAATATAGAATTAATAATGAGTTTTCGGGTATGATATATTTACCCCATGCCATGTATGTTTTTACCCCCAGGCGCTAAATTTACCCCTGGTTGAGAATCACTGGTCTAATAGTAGCCAAAATATAGTTAAAAGGACATCGTCGGGAATGAAGGGGTTAAGCTCAATAAAACTAACCAATACTTACCCAAATTTGAGGAGTGGTATTGGAGTGTTGGCTTGGTCAAGGTTACACACAGTTTACATTTGTACCGGTATCGCAACTTCAACCAGTGATATATTTGTGTCCACATTAGCAGAAATTAAGGGGAGATAGGCCGTTTTGTTGGTATATTAAGGGGGGTGACCTGCTTTTTGTTATTTCTGTCCTTTTCTCTCTTTCTCTGGCTTGTATCCATTCGGCCCCATTCAGCCGACTATTTTAAGACGTTTATCCTTATCTAGGTGTCGATTTCTTCCTGGCGAGCGATAGCGAGCCAGCATTATATGAAGAAATCCGAAGAAATCCGGCTTCGCCGGAGAAATTTTTCTATCGAAAAATGTACAAATTTAGCCTGCTGTCAAACAAAAATATAAAATATGCTGGCTCGCTACCGCTCACCAGTAAAAAAAATACACCTGAATGGGTATAAACGTCTTAAAACAGTAGGCTGAATGGGGCCACATGGATACAGGCCAGAGAAAGATAGAAAAAGACAGAACAAAAACAGGTCACCCCCCTAAGTCACATATTCCTTTATTTGGTAGTTTCCTCGCTTGACCTCCACCAAACTTAGAAAAAAAACCCTAAACCCCCTTCAAAATTAATATGTACATTTTTCGGTAGAAAAATTTCTCGGCCGAAGGCCGGTTCTTCTTAACATTTCAGGATTGCTATTGCTCGCCAGGAAAAAAAATGACACCCAAATGGCACGAAAGGTCTTAACATTGACAATATAATGGGTCGAAAGGCGTCAACAAACGCCAGACTATTGGACCGAACGTCTTATAATCTCAAAACAAATGGGAGCTAACACGAGGAAGAAAGGGTACCAGAAAAATGACTCATATCCCCTTCATAAATATATAAAATGACAAGACTTTCTCAGATTGAACACGTAAAATGTAGATTATGACTTTAACCACTGGACATTTTGTTAAAGTTACTTTCACATCACACCCCTTATCTGATCTTACACAAATGTACACTCGAGTGCCATAGTCTCTAGCCCACTTATAAATATTCGTAGACTTCATCTATTTGTTATTATGGAAGCATATTTCTGGAAACGAATTTACGAATATAATTGCCTATGCATCAACTACAAAACTATGTATACTATTTATTGAAAAGCAAGTTCTATCCAATAAATAATCCACATAGTTATAATTGCACTCAGAAAAACATAAGGGGTCACCGAATTCATATGAGTGGTTCTGCATACTATGGCATCCGAGTGTACACAACTGTACAGGCACTCATAACAGTTCGTGGACCACTTACTTTTTCCTTTATGCAAATACAACTCTCTGGATTATTTTTTGGATGGACCTTGCTTTTCAATAAATAGTATATACAGTTTTTGTAGTTGATGTATACACAATTATACTCATAATTTCGTTTCCAGACATATAGTTCACTAATTAGAAATAGGTGAGGTCCACGGATTTTTATGAGTGACTGTACAATGCACCACGTAAAATATTGTGTTGTTGACGTTGAATGGACACTGGCTTGACTTCCCGAGTTGTCTGGGTATCTATAACTGATGGGAATTAATCTGGTTGTTCAGGTTTCCTTTTCAGTATTTTAATTGTTTCAGTAGCAGTTCTTGACCACTCAATCCACATTATTAGCGAAAGCAGTGATCCTCGCTAATAAAAAATCAGGAGAAGAGCTAATGAGTCTGACAAAGTGTAAATAAACCAGCAGCCAATCAGAACGCGAGGATGAATCGATTTTTCACGTGCACAACACCAAAGAAAATTACAACTGAGAGGGTAACTTAGATAACTTAGATATTATTCGTAGTCATATGCTGTACTTATAACTTTCTTGATGGTGCAATTATTCGAGTGTTTATGATCTATATGTGGTAACCCAGGTTCGAATCCCGGGAAAATCACATGCTTTCATTAATTTCATTAGGTGTTTGGTGTTGGGATTGGAATTATTTAAATATGATGAACACTTCAAAGATTCTGACGCATTTTGACAGAGTATTCTGGCTATCATTAGACGATTTCATACAGTTTAGGAAGGATCTGTTGGAATTATATGGGTAAAGACTATCTCAGTTAACAGTTTGGCTTCCATATACCTTTCGTCGTGTGAATAAAATCGTCTACTAATAGCCAGACAAGAGAACACAAATGCGTAACCGGATTTCGCAAGGGTTAAGGGGGTCACCGGTTGTTTTTATCTTTCTCTGGCTTTCATCCATTCGGCCCCATTCAGCCAACTGTTTTAAGACGTTTATCCCCATTAGCTGTCGATTTGTTCTTGGCGAGCGATAGCGAGCCAGTATTGGTATGGAGAAATTCGGCTTCGCCGGATCAATTTTTCTATTGAAAAATGTACAAATTTAGCTTGCTGTCAACACAAAAAATATATATGCTGGCTCGCTACCGGTCGCCAGGAAAATATTGACACATGGATGGGGGAAAACGTCTAAAAACAGTAGGCTGAATGGGGCCAAATGGATACAAGCCAAAGAGAGAGGGAGAGAAAGAAAAAAAAAGCGAGGTGGGCTGCCTTAACTTTTCAACCATCTTGCTTGTGTATTAACCCATTCAGTACCGGTGCCGTACTTTTCATCATATTTTGGCAACTATTGGACGATTGTATTGAGCTTAGGAAAGACGTCTACCATTTCAAGGGTTACAGACTATCTCGATGCATCCTTTTAGCTACCACATATCCTTCCGAAGCTTCATATAATCGTCTATATGAAGCTATAGAATAAAATTAACAAAAGTCCGCTGTTACAAAAGGAGTTAACCCATTCAGTAACGGCGACATGCTTTTAACTTTATTTTGGCTGTTATAAGACGATTTTATTCAGTTTAACAATTAGCAATTAACAGGCGTCGAACTATCTCACTTGTCTTTTTATTACCTCAGATCCTTCTTAAGCTGCACAAAATCGTTCAAATAAAGCATGCATATAATGATCAAAACGTGGCTGGTACACTCGGCGACCACAAAAACGGACCCCCGTATTTTAGTGGAAAGAAAACGGAACGGCTCTTTGTACACGACGGCTCACAGGGTAACAAACGCACGAACACACTCACCCTGTGAAGCAGTCAGAGATTTGATTCACTGTGTCATATGAAAACAAAACATCTTCACAGCGCATATTGATTTCATCCAGTGGTTGCGTGTTTGTGTGTTCTTGACTTCTTTTGTATGCTTATACGAAAAATTCTGCATTATCCACATACGCTATTACTAGCTTTGAAAGAGTAAAACTTAACAACATAAATACATAGCTATGCACAGCGCATACATAACGGATTCCATATATTAATGAAATGTCATAAAATAAGGTAAATTACTCGTTTATTCATTGACACACTTATTGCATAAAGTATATAAGCCTCTGCAACCAGGCTCTACCAATTTTGTAATTTACTAGACAGATATAGTCTAAGCCGAGAAGCTTATTGTATTGCATTAAAATGTCTCTGTAAACTTGGCTGTAATCAATACTTAGATTATGAATGTAATAGAAGTGATGCTAGTGGTAAATATGACAGTGGTTATGATAATGGCTGTGATAGTTGTAGTAATTAATGATAGTTTGAACAATGATAGTGTTAATGATGGTAATGGGAAACCTTATAGTGATTATAGAGACAGTGATAATGTTGATAGTGGTTGTAACAATAACGGTAGCTGATGATAGTGCTTGTGATGATAAAGTGATGATAGAGATAGTGGTGACAGTGGTAGTAAGCGTGATGGTCATGGGAGGGGTAATAGTGTTAGTGATGACTTTTGCAAGTCGTGAGAGTGTTAGTAATGATATTGAGACACCCTACTCAGTGTGATGATAGTGTTTGTGATGAGGATGACAAAATAATGATGATAATGAAAGTTATTTTAGTGTTAGTGATTATAGTGTTAGTGATGACAGGATTAATGACGATACTGCTATTTGCGAATATAGTAGTGATGGTAGAGGGAGTGATGATAATGATAGTGATAACAGTGGGTAATGATAGTGATGGCTCTGGTAATGGTATAGTCTGAGTAATGATAGTGTGCGATGATAGTCATAACGATTATCGAGGTAATGACGATAGAGGAAGCGATGATAGTGGATATCATGATAGTTGTATTAATATAGGTAGTAGTATTGATAGGAATAATGATGACAGTTGTAGCAATATGATAATGGTATTAAGATTATGGTAGTGATTATTGTGGAAGAAAAACTGTCGTATACATTATTACTGCACATTTTTATTATGGAGAATATATAGAAATAAGTAATGTCAGTAACAAGGTCAGCGAGCATACCCCCGGTAAAGATTTATTTTGTATATAATGAGTATAATTACTATGTAAATAAATATATTTTACATACACACATTTTAAACTTATATTAATAGTGTCATATTTACATACCCATAAATCATAAATGACAATAATAATATTTAAAAGAAAAATTGAATCATAATAATACTTAACATTAAGTAAATTTTACTACACATACTATTAATAATGTGTCCAACCCCCATCCGCTTCAATAACCTCTCTTAGTCTGGTTGGCATGGAGTCCACCAACTTACTACATATCTCGGGCCTATTTCTAATGCCCTCCCACACAGCTCTTACCTTCCGCCTCACTGCCTCCTTTCTTTTTTCTTCCACACCCCATTCCTGAACCATGTAAGCCCAGAGATTCTCTATTGGATTGCAGTCGGCTCCCTTAGGTGGCCAATCCAATAGAACAATCTCTGGGTGAGCCTCAAACCAATGCCTTACCACTAGGCTCGTATGTATGGAGCTACGGTCTTGCACCATATATATAGGCTGGGGTTCAGGAATGGCATATGCACGGCCAGACGGGATAAAGGAGGTTTCTATGTTTATATATTGTTGGCCGTCCAGCTGTCCCTCTATGTCGACCAACTCGCCGACACCTCCCCACCACATCCATCTGTGCATAGAGGTCATCACTCGTCCACTGTAGCCTGTTTCATGGATGTTTCTGCGTTGGTAGCGTGTGTTGAGCACTCGCCAACACTGACGGCCATATGCAGCGACAGATGAGAAACACTTTTCCTCAATAAATATAACCGACCTCCAAAATTCGTCGCCACGATCAATGTTCGCCTCGGCAAACCTTTTTCTCTCCTCTCTGTGCGCGTCAGTCAAGGTGTCCTTTCGGGCAGGGATGAAGCATCGTAACCCTCTTTCTTTCAGCCTCCTCCTTGTTGTCACTGGATGGCACTGTATTCCTGTTGTTCTTGTGATGGCGACTGCATTTGAGAGAGGGGCAGTCTCTGCTTCCTGGAGGATTTGTTGGTCGTCCTCCCGGGTAGTGACTCTTGGTCCTCCTGGCCGTGGTCTGGTGAGGACGTGTCCTTCCTCTTCATGGCGCCTCACCCAACGCTTTACTGTGTTTTTGGATATGCCGAGAAGGCGACTAATTTCTTTAATCCCCTTCCCAGCCTCGTAGTAAGCCACTATCCGGGTTCGCCGCTCAATTACCTCTGGACGATTCGCCCTGGTTCGTGGTGGTCTCACAGTACGTCGTGGTTGAGCCTCCATTACTGTATTCAAAGAAAAAACATATTTAGTGTAAGATATTCAACAACTGAATGTAAATAATAAGAAAAATTAGATTGTAGATTATACTAGGATTTAGCATTGTGTAAGAATGTTGTTGCATTACCAAAAATCATGAATTACACCATTGTGAAGATCTTCCTATAATAATAACCATCAATGTATCATTAAAACAGACAGTAGTGGACACTGGTCGAGAAGAGAGGGGGGACAGCCGCCCATTAGCACAGTCATTGACACCCCCCTCCCCCCTGGGTAGTAGTCAGATGATATAAAAGGGAACCAAGTGCTTTTATATATTACCATTTAGGCTTCCCTTCATTACAAAAATTACGTATGACAAAAGTTACATACAGCCGCGTCTAATATGACCTGATCCAACACAAACACAGTAGTGAAATGCACATAATCGGACTACCTTAAATCGTACTGTATTAAAATAACATCACGATAACATTGAATGTGGTTCCTTATCACATATTTCTTATCAACCCACAACCACCACCCCCACCCCTCCCATGGGACCTGCCATCACAAAAACACACTCTCTCGCAAACACACACACACACACTCATTCTCTCTCTCTCTCTCTCTTAATTTGTTGTGTTATAATAGTTAGGCCAATTAATAACATTAAGGATTTTAAATAAATTTGACTGTAATCAATCTGAATGTAAATACCATAAACAGGTGTTCAAACAACACGTATGACCCTCCCATTATCTTTCCACCCTTGTCCGAACACAATGTCATAGTGTTTGTATTCCCCCTGACCACAGCGTAATTTAATAGGAGTAAACGTTTATAAATTTGCTTAACTATTATAACACCGTAAATTATGGCGGGATGTCGAAAGCATTATACTAGACATTCATTATTATCTGACTAAAAGCCTAACTAAAAACGAGGCCGCAAAGTTCATTAAATCATCAGTATATTCTCTTACATTAATTTAATCAAATATATTTTGTAGTTTTTTTTTGTGTTATATTGATATGGAAAGCAAACAAGCATTAACTCATTAGAAACCTTTCTGCCCCATATAGTTACGGCCCTGCGTATATATAGTAAATAACGTAAGTCATTACATATCTCTAATCACGGCGAATGGTTGTTTGCAATAGTGAAAATTAATATTGAAATTGAATGTAATTAACATGAAGATAGTGGAAATAAAGATACTGCAGATGGATATATTGAAATTTAACAGGACTGAATACTGACATAATATTTGTAACCGAGGAGTAGTTGTGTTAAATGAAAGGAGATGAAGGGATGGACACGAGGAAGAAAGGTCAGGAAGGGAAGAGACGAGTGGAGTTGGAGATTAGGAAGAAGCGAGGAAGAAAGAGATCGGAAGGGAACATTGGAAGGAGATGAGGATGAACAGAGAAAACAAGGTGAGGGAGACAAAAACAAAGGACGAGAATAAGAGAGCCTGGAGAGGGGACAAGGACGAACAGAGGAAAGGAGACGAGGAACGACAGGCAAAACGAAAGAGGGATTTAAAAAAAAAAAAAAAAAACATACATTATTTTAAGCACATCCTGTAGATAGGAAGAAGCGAGTTATAGGGAAGGGAGATATGGCTGTGCTAAAGTATGCAAATATAAGTTTACAAGTAAAATGCCTTAACTAAAATGTTGGTGGCCTTGGTATAAAAGTAACACCTATTAGATTTGACTAGGTGATATTTCTCACTATGTAAAATACATATTTGGAATATAAAGTAAGTAAACTACTTGCATATAAAGGATTATACCTCTACATTATACACGTTTCTGTGTAACTTCATAATACTTACAGAACCCGTTGTAACTATGCACCAGTCACAGGCATGATGTGATGCAAGGAGAGAAGGCAGTAGGCAGTAGTAGAGGCGAACTATTCTGAAAGTGTAAAATATATCAATAACGATATAAAGTAAGTTAGCAGTTTAAGTTGTTATTTCAAACATATGTCAACACACTCATAATATAATAAATAACACAACAAGATATAAGCATGATGCTACCTTTTGAGGATCTGTATGAAATCAAACGATGCAGGATAACTTCTACTCACGTCGTCAGCTCGGCCATAGCTGTTTGGCGAAGGTTTGAAGATTCATTTGCAGTTCCATATTTAGCTCCACCGTGCAGGATTTCTCCCTCCAGTTAGGTTGTTGTAATGGTATTTTGAATGTGGTATCTAACATAATTAGAAATATAGACAAAATTTTATCATCACCTACAATCCACACTTTAAATGGTTACCAAACAGTAGAAAAATAAAAGCAGATCACGAAAAAAGAGCAAAGCTTCGAATCACTCACAGTCTGTGTGCGTTCGTCCGTCTGTTAAACCTCCGTGATAGTTTGTGTGAGTCGCCATCCAGAAAGGACCCAGTCTTAAAACCGGGGCCGGTAAGGGGGGATCCGTTTTTGTGGTCGCCGAGTGTACAGGAGTTAACCCCTTCAGTACAGGCGACGTCCTTTTAACTATATTCTTCTGGCGGCTATTGACAGGCTTCCAACTGTCGCATTTGAACCTTTTTACCACTACAGATGTTCCTCTTAAGGCCGGTTCTGGCGGCTATTGACAAGCTTCCAACTGTCGCATTTGAACCTTTTTACCACTACAGATGTTCCTCTTAAGGCCGGTTTTGGCGGCTATTGACAGGCTTCCAACTGTCGCATTTGAACCTTTTTACCACTACAGATGTTCCTCTTAAGGCCGGTTCTGGCGGCTATTGACAGGCTTCCAACTGTCGCATTTGAACCTTTTTACCACTACAGATGTTCCTCTTAAGGCCGGTTCTGGCGGCTATTGACAGGCTTCCAACTGTCGCATTTGAACCTTTTTACCACTACAGATGTTCCTCTTAAGGCCGGTTCTGGCGGCTATTGACAGGCTTCCAACTGTCGCATTTGAACCTTTTTACCACTACAGATGTTCCTCTTAAGGCCGGTTCTGGCGGCTATTGACAGGCTTCCAACTGTCGCATTTGAACCTTTTTACCACTACAGATGTTCCTCTTAAGGCCGGTTCTGGCGGCTATTGACAGGCTTCCAACTGTCGCATTTGAACCTTTTTACCACTACAGATGTTCCTCTTAAGGCCGGTTCTGGCGGCTATTGACAGGCTTCCATCTGTCGCATTTGAACCTTTTTACCACTACAGATGTTCCTCTTAAGGCCGGTTCTGGCGGCTATTGACAGGCTTCCAACTGTCTCATTTGAACCTTTTTACCACTACAGATGCTTTTTAAATTGCATAACATCGTCTAAATATACGTAGAATATAATTTAAATACCGTCGCCGGTACAGAAGTGGTTAAGAGCTCCGTCTGTGTGTCCTGAGAGTACAGCTGTTCTGATCGTGACATGTTTTACACGAGCACTGCAAGCTGGTATGGTTCCGCTTAACCCCTTCAGTACCGATGATGTTCTTGTCATTATACTCTGACAATTATTAGACGATTTTTACAGCTTAGGACGGACGTGTAGCAATTAAGAGGCTACATACTACCTCAATTAACCCTTTTAACTACCCCAGATCCTTCCTAAGCTGCATAATATCGTCAAAGTATATCTTAAATAATACAACAAACATCCACGGTAGTGAAAGGGTTAACGGGGTAGTGCTTGGTTGCCGGTCAATGTATTTATACATTTTATTTATTTATTTAGTTTATTCGCTAGATCTCCATCAAGCTTAGAAAAACACCCCCTAGACCCCCTTTCAAAATAAATGTGTACATTTTTCGGTAGCAAAATGCCGAAGGCCCGTTCCTTCTAAAATTAGAGGCTCATTTTCGCTCGTCAGGAAAAAATCGACACCTAAAGGGCCCGGAAGGTCTATACATTGACAACAAAATGAGGCGAAAGGTCTCAAAATCGCCAAACTAACGAAACGAACGTCTTAGTACCTCAAAACTAATATGGTAAACATGAGAGAGAAGGGGGTCCAGCAAAATGGAGTACTACCCCCTCAAGGGTAGTTTTGTTTTTTGTTGAACACCCTTCTCCCTCATGCTTAACCCCATTAGTTTTGAGATTCTAAGATGTTCGTTCCATTAGCTTGGCGATTACAAGGAACATAGCAAGCTGGTAAGGGGAGTTTGTTTTTATTGGACCCTCTTCTCCCTCAATGTTTACCCCTTTTAAACCGACCACGTCTTTTTGTTTTTCTTGCAGTTGCCTATAGACGAGAGTTCTCAAATCTTTACTAGTAGAACTGTCAACTATTTTGAAGTTATGTTTTTATAAATTAAAGTATCACACAATTTTAACATGCTCCCTTACTTTCATTAAAGTATCACACAATTCAACATGCTCCCTTACTTTAATTTCTAAACATAACTTCCAAATAGTTGACAGTTCTACTAGTAAAGATTTGAGAACTCTGGAATCAATATATATCAAAGTTAACAAGCCCCAGTTAAATAATATGTTGTCTGCCGCCCCCCTTTCAATTGTATAAATGTTACCCTTTGCTAAATGTTTTTACCTGTATATTATACTTAATTTATAATGATTTTGGATCTTTTTAACTTTTTAGATCACTGATGATGACATTTAGAATATGTCGAAACGTTTGAAAATATGAAAATAAAGATGTTGTTCGCTGCCTCACTCATTGTCTTATTCCTGCTGAAACTACGATTCCCTAAGGACAGACCCATCTCGAATATATGAATAAATAAATTAATAGACCAAACAAACGGCCAGCCTCCCCTTAATGAAAAGTGGCTTTAGCTTCAAAAGAGTGTAAAGCTTGCAAGAGATTGAGCTCGTTGGAGTGGAGTGGTCTATGGGGCGTGATGACGCATCAGGCAATGACGCAGAGCAAACACTTGTGAAGGGACCAGAGTAAATCATCATAGTGGACCCTGATCATAGATATTTATAGATTATTCTAAATTATTGCTCCTCTAAACGGCGAGACAGGGATGATGATTGTGAACTAAAGAGTGTTTGAATGTCCTTCGTTTTCCATGTTCGTTAGTGTTATCTTTTGGTGTTTTTGTACTTTTGTGGCCCACTTCGCCCTGGCGGGATGAGGGTGAAGTATTACTTATATAAATATTGTGACCAACCTTATGTGATTGCATTAAACTTTGGAAAGAGGTCAAGGGGATTCAAATTTCTTACTCAAATCTTGCAGTATTATACAATCAAAACATTATATTTTCTGGGTAGTAAGAGCTTATAGTAAATACAGGAAACGGTATCTCGTAGTGAAGGAGTTAAGGATATATAAATTATGTCAAGCAAACAATAATGCTATGTATCTTAACACTCTGCTCCTAACATACCTGGATGCTAACAACACCGACTAGCCTAACCAGCTAAAAATAATCCAGTGAGGATTAAATACCTGCCCCTACGAGGACGGCATATCCCCGCAAACGTATTTTTGGTACACCTCCATTACTCTTGCCTCTCTGCCACAAAGCACAGACCACCACCATGATACAAGACGTTGCTACAGTAGCGACAAATCTCTCCCATAAAAAAAATCGCCTAAGACAACTTCAATTGTGCCTGGACCTGAATACAAATGCCACCCCCTTCAATAATCCCTTCAACATCGTGGAATATATAGTAATAACGAACTTGGCCATTCAAAATACATTCCAGCCTAAATTTGTGGGACCGTTAAAATCACCGAAGTCCCAAATTGCTACCAGATTGATATTGATATACATGGTGAACCAAGCATTTACCGAAATAGGCATGTCTGTCGTGTTACCACCAAAAAACCATCAAATATAGGCGTACAAACCGTCAACGCCCATATAAAACTCACAACAAAGGATGCCCCTGACCCCACCTATCATTTGTTTTTCCTCAGATAACCCACCACCTTCCCAACCACCTCCTGATTCCCTCAACCCACCACTCCACCAAAAAACGCACAAACACACACAAACACCCCTCTCATTAACACAGCTTACATCAGGTGTGGTAGTATATCAAAACATCCCACCAGAAGAGGACGGGCTAACTGTATTGTTTGCGTTCTTATCACCCACATTAAGGGGAGATGAGCCGTTTTTCTGGTCCCCCTGCTTCCTCATGATTAGCCCCATTAGTTTTCAGATTAAAAGACGTTCGACCCATTAGTTTGGCGATTTTAAGTCCTTTCGCCATATTTCTTTGTCAATATTAATACTGTTCGTGTCACTTATGTCGATTATTTCCTGGCGAGCGAAAGCGGCCTTAGACCGGAATTTTTTTCTATAATCAAATGTACAAATTATTCTTGAAGGAGGGTCTTTGGGTGTGTTATATAATCTTGATAGAGGTCTAGGGAGGAAACTAAACAAATAATTAGATACATACATACGCAAATAAAAACGCCCATCCACACTTAAGCTGCCGATCCAGGTCACAAGTTACCAGTCACGCTGAAGCCACTACCACAGTCACACTTCTGCATCTACGCCACAGTCCTATCATATTCGCCACCATGTATATCATATTTATGTTAAATTATATTTGGTTGATTATATTGATAGTAACTTTCCTATTATTATTTGACATACCCCTTCGTCCTTCTAATATATGGGTTTATCGGTACCAATACATTTGTTTAACACCTAGAGGTCTTTGCTAAGGTGAATACAGTTGTAATAGGGGACAATGAGAGGAAAATTAGAAGAATTAATGCCTGTATGTGTGTGTGTGGAACGGGGTGGATTCAACCCTAGGCCTGAACAGTGACTTGCACTGCAATTGTGTACAATGCTTTAACGCTATGTGTTCTGGTTCTCAAACAGTAGACCATTTCAACCAGTAGATTTGAACCAGTAGACCATTTGAACCAGTAATTCAAACCAGTTCATCTAAACAAGTAGACCTTTTTCAACCAATAGATCTCAATCAGCTCAACTCAACCTGTTAACCATTTCAACCATATCAACAAATGTACCTTAACTAGAAGACCATTAATTTTATTCAATTAGTAGATTATAACAATTATTATTAACCTTTATACCATTTCAGTCAGTAGATTTCAACTGGAAATATACCTAACGGCCTTACAGGGCTATCCTTAGTTGGAATTGTGCAAAGCTAGTAGTGTACATGTCATAATTATAAAACAATATGTTGTATATAAACACCATGTAAGGAGGAACACTGTATTGACAACGCTTCACATAGAGCTTCATCAGGACAGCACTGTCTACTGTCTACTAATCAAAGTTTAATTTTATCATATGGTGTAACAACATTGTACAATGCTAACTGAATAAACATTATTATTATTATTATTAGGAGAAAAGAGGGCTGGATGTGATGGAGATGAGCTGCTTGAGGAGTATGTGTGGAGTTACTCATAGAGACAGATTGAGGAATGAAGAGATACGTAGGAGAGTGGGGCAGCAGGAACATTTGTCAGCCAGAGTAGACAGAAGGGTGCTGAGCTGGTATGGTCATGTTGAACGAATGGGAGATGAAAGGCTTACAAAGAGAATATGTGAGTCAGGTACAAGGGGAGATAGAAAGGCAGGAAGACCCCCATTGAGATGGAGAGACTGTGTAAGAAAGGCTTTGGATGATAGAGGAATGACTATAGATCAGGCAGGGGAAGTGGTGGTGGACAGGAGTGAATGGAGAATGCTTGTGAATAGTTGAGTGAACACGTGGTCATTTGGAGTAAGGGGTCGGGCGCAAGTTGGACTAGATAATAATCCATCAGGCGCCTGGCCCGGGGAGACGATTAATATGAAGGGTGCACCTGGAAGTGTGGTGGGAGGGCTTGTGGCTTTAGCTTCACTGCATGTCTGCCTACCGAGATCGGAACCTCTCCAGGTGGTCGGGGGCCGGGGGAGTGCTGGAGCGACCTTGGTGACCCTGGTCTCTGGGTCTTCTCCTGGGTGACCTGGATGTGTGTGAGTTTGTGCTCTTTATATGTGTTTATTTGTTGTTTTATATTGTGTTTGTGTTTTCCCTGTTCTTGCTCTGTCTTGAGTCGGCTACCCCCAAAATGGGGATTGGGCCTGAGCATAAAAATAGATAGATAGATTATTATTATTATTATTATACCCAGTAGACCATTTCAACCAGTCCAACCAAACCAATGGTAGCTTAACCCCTACCATACTGTGACCCCTTTTTACGTTCATTCTGGATTCCATTATATAATATCATACAGCTTATAGGAAGAAGTGGTGAGCGTCTGAGCTGAAAAAGCTTGATTTTACCACTTTGAATCAAAATCCTTAAAAAAAATTGTAATATAACTTTATTAATGTAAGTCAGAACAAAGTTAGTATAACGGTATCGGTATCGGTATCGTATGCTGGAATGATAAATTTGCACTAGTGGTATTTGCCATGATTCTGCAGGTGATAAATCAGGGTATTCCACATAAACACAATCTCTCAATTACAGAATGTCTGAATCATGTATTTTTTTTTTTTTTCTTAATGTGATATTCTATATCGATATGACTTAAGTGAACTGTATAAACATTGATAACCAAATAAAAGAAAGCTTTACCTGGACATTGGTTTGGGGCCGACAGCTATAGTGAAGTTTGGTGGTACATAAAGGCAACAAGATGGTGATGATGTTAGGTGACAAGAACAAGTGAGAGGAACTAATTTGATAAATAGGGATGACTGAAGGGGGCCTCTTAATTTACGACATGAGGAGAGTGATGATAGATGATTAAATCATTGGTGGAGCTACATGATGAGGCTAGTACTAGCTCGGTAATGGAATGGAATGAGAAATGAGAGAGAATAAACTATCGGTTTTGTATCAGTGGGGGTCTGGACAGACCGTGACTCCCAATCGGATCTAAAGAGAATAGAAGGAAAAAAGGAGAAACTGGTTATTTCCTCGCACGAACTAGGGGTAGCAGCACTATCGTGTGGCATAATGTTATGAGGAAAAAGCCCCAGTGGTTATTCCTTATTAAATACTCCTTGATATCTGCACACCTGGCTTTTCTGCAGTGTTACCACAGTTAGGGAAAGTCCGCATTGAAATACACCAGGAACGAAAAATCCTGGGAGCGAAACTTCAACCCCCAGCAAGACCCCTCCCTCTCTTCCACTTCCATCCACATATTACACGTCTCGTTAATCACAGTCTTCTAGATACAAACCACACTTCCTTACCCCCTGACATTCTTGAAGTACCCACTAAAGTATGTATTCCATTAAATACTAACCCTGCAGACTATAATACTCTCATCGTGTACAGGAACGAGGCGATCGGAAGACACCTCGCTCTCTCTACATTACGAAGGTATAGGTACGTACCCCAGACTAACTAATTGTATCGAAATACCTCTGCTGACTTATATATATTTAATTCTGATCAACATGCAGACGGCCATAATTGCAAACCATGTATTATTGTATTCATGATATATATACTGTATCATAAACTATGACAGCCCTCTATAAGAAAGACAAGGAGGGAAGACACCCCTTATCTTTACCTTCCGACGGTATAAGTATATGCACCCATGCTAGTTATTATATTGACTCCCCTCTGCCTTGTCAGTATGTGTATGTGTAACCCCATGCCCGATTACCCCTTATTCTAAGTAACTAAAGTATATATCCTACCAAAGCAACAGACAGACAGACAGACATTCACCAACACGGTCGGTCGGAGGGAGAGAGAGGGACAAAAACACCCCGCCTTTCCCATCTACTCCTCCCACAGCCCAATTAGAAGCTTATCGCCTCAGCAGCCGGCACTGGACAACCCACCTCCAAAATGGCCGACCCCAGACGACCACCTCCCACCTCTCCAGACTGGACCTCCACACCAATCCACATGCTCCACACTTTTCAACTCACATTCTTCTTAGTATACAAACCACATCTCTTTCCTCCCCACCATTATTACGATACTAGATGATATCCACCCCTTGCTTTCTGATGACGTAAGCAGTAATGGCCGCGTCGTATGCATGTCCCTGTGACTGTTGTAATTACTGTTGTATTAATTTCACATGCGTTTAGCTCCAGCTGAACCCAACTATAACCGCCACAGGCAACATGACTGCAGGCTATGTATATGATTAATGAATATGTTTATCTTTAACTAGGACCCCCCTGCAGGAAAAGTAAGAGGAAATCCACCTCTTAACTCTCTGTATTATGAGGGGTACAGATATATGACTATGCAAATTATTGTATTGGTTATGTCACTACCATTTTATTGTTAGGCCATGAATATGATTAATGAATACGTGACAGCCCCTGTAGAAGAAGTAAGAGGGCAGACACCTCTTAGCTCTGTATTATGAGGGGTACAGATATATGACTATGCAAATTATTCTATGGGTTATGTCAGTACCATTTTATTGTTAGGCATGAATATGATTAATGAATACGTGACAGCCCCTGTAGAAGAAGTAAGAGGGCAGACACCTCTTAGCTCTGTATTATGAGGGGTACAGATATATGACTATGCAAATTATTCTATGGGTTATGTCAGTACCATTTTATTGTTAGGCCATGAATATGATTAATGAATACGTGACAGCCCCTGTAGAAGAAGTAAGAGGGCAGACACCTCTTAGCTCTGTATTATGAGGGGTACAGATATATGACTATGCAAATTATTGTATTGGTTATGTCACTACCATTTTATTGTTAGGCCATGAATATGATTAATGAATATGTGATAGCCCTGTAGAAGAAGTAAGAGGGTAGACACCTCTTAGCTCTCTGTATTATATAACTGTGCCACTTAGATATTGATTGTATCATTTACCATTTTTTACTTGTTACTTATTAACATACTAACCCCGCATGATGACTGACCTACTAACCGTAGAATAATAAGGAAATCGCCACCTCGCACAATCTATTTTACCCTAAACCTTGCATTACATAATCCAGCCTGTTTTTCTTTTCTAGCCCCCCTCCACACGCCTTCTACACGCCTCGTCAAGACACTTCCTTCTCGGAGTACAGTTCACATGATCCTATCTTTTTTTTCCGTTGCAACCAGGCAGGCGACAGCTATGCATGCATGGACGACGACCTGATCACCCCACAGAAGCGCCAATGCCTTGCGTCACGGGCTCGCCCCAGGTGCGTAGCCAACACAGTCTATCACCATGTTAATGGTAATTGCACTGCCGCCTGATTATGCATGCCTACTTTATTGACCACTATAAAGCTGTATTTTCTCTCTCTAGATATCTCTCCCTTGTCCACACGTGGTCTACGTGGGTATTTCCACCCTAACCCAGGTGGGCCGACAACAACAAATTAACTCGGCCATCGAGCCGTGTCCAGTCCAGAGGGACTCCTACCTGCGCCGCCCTCCTCGACCCCGGTATACGGGACCACCAGGGCAACCGCGCCTAACCACCACCTGTATACACGTGCCAACACCTGTGAGGTATTACAGGACTTGTTATTCAATCTCACCAAGACCTACAGGTACGAGAGAACTGTTCACATACCTTTCTTCCCCTTGTTCCCCTTCTTTTTAAAAGTAACCTACTTATCAAGTCAAACGATTAACCACTGACCCTCCTGGCCGAGGGGCTCCGCCCCTCGCCGCCGACAACAACACGGCGACGGGTCCCTTGCTTGCCATACCACCTGCCATTTACTATTCTTAATGTCGGTGTGTGAACTAACACTTATCTAATTCAGAACATTGGGAACGAAGGGCCAGATTGCCAGATGTTGACCCCATAGCCCTGCACAGCCGCCCTGGCCCTGAATTGGAAGGGACCCATCAGCCCCCGGCCCGGGCAACACAGAGTCACCCTGCCATATATAAACCACGAGAGGAGGAGAGCGGGCAGTTCTAAACATACCTTTTTGCCGGGCGGGACGTCGCTCGGTTGGAAGACTGTTTTACTCCCCTGTTAGTAACCGACCGGCACCCCGCAAGCTGAACACCAGGAGCTGATATATTATATTCCTGGGCCTGTATTAACCGTAGTAAATCACAGTTAAATATAGGAACCTAAGAGAAATATATATATATCGCCACACATGCACTTGGGTTGATTGAACCTCTCGTCATGGATCAGAGACAGTTAAGCAAGGTTTGTGCAGACCCAATGCTTAAGTTAGTCCGATGAGACGCTACCCTGGCCTCAGCCCAGACGCAGACCATTTAAGATCCATAGGAGAGCCTCCTGAACTCAACTTCATCACCGGTCAACCGACACATCTGTAACTTCTTCACACAACTGGACTCCCTGGACGGCCCCCTGGAGCAGCCGAGACGCCCCCGACGATACCAGATTCAAGACGAAAAGAAGATAACCTGATCCGGCACGATTTCCTATTATAATATCAGTGTATAGATACCGTGTTACTAAAACGTTGTGTTGCCTGTGTTCACCTTTGAGTTATTTGCTAAATATAAAGAGATTTCGAGTTGATCCTAGAGTCCCCTGTTTTGCCAGAGATCCGTTACAGTAAAATATATTACGAGATAATTACAGCGACAGTATTTACCCTCAGCTACTACACGAGTTACACTTAGATGGAGTGTTTGGTATAGATATTCTGTGATCCCATAAACAAGGGATAGGTCGTGAAGTATAATTTAATCTCAGTGACGAATTCCCATCCGTGCATTAACAATTAAGAGTATACATAAATAATTGCCTACTTGACTCTGCTAGATCGTGTAAAGTCGAACCTCAACGTTAGCCCCCACTTAATCGAATAACTAGAACCTTAGGCCTAAAGCAACGTTCGGTATCAGACATTGTGTAAATTAAATCAGTGACCCCTTCAAGTGACTTTCTTATCGCTTATTATCATGTCCGTATCGGAAGAATAATGCCCGAGATTCGGAAGTGGCAGTGCACACTCTAATCCAGATCCACGATTGTGCTCGGAGAATAGAAAGACCAAGTTCTTCCTACTGACTTTACTACTCTTATCCATGTTCTCCAGAGTGAATTGACTCTTTTTCTATACCGCGAGTGTGTTAAGTGAAATAAAGCTGTATTACAAATCACATTCCGAGATTCTATTTATGTATTCTGTTGACCCCTCACATGTATGTATATGAAACCGGATATTCCAGTCTTGCAGAACTCACCTACGCAATAGTTAATCCTGAATAAAACCAGGGCATAACATTGGCGGCAGCGGTGGTTCTTGATTCGGATAGAAGATTTCATTGCATTTCATGTTGCAGAACAACAGAAGCATTGTGATCTCGCTAATATGGCAACAGCGCGCGCTTACACTCACATTCCCAAATTTGATATAGAAACGTATGATATCGCCACTTACTTGGACATAGTAGAACCAGTGTTAGATTTGGCACATCAAAATGACCGCGGGAAAATCGCCGTCGCAATATTGCACATTATGCAGTTGGGAAGAGCCGTTTCCCAAGTAGCCAAACAGGTAATGCCAGAGCTTACCTGGAACCAGTTTCGATCCCTCGTGATCCAGGTCCTAGGGCCAACTTTGGGTTTTCCCGTCACCCCTGACCTATGTCAGGAGAGCCCTCACCCATTGCACCACCTGGAATGACACACACAATGAATTGGAAAGGCTCACCCAGGTCCTAGTCAACAATGGGTATTCCAACACTGACGTCACCAATGCCATCAACCACCACCTAGAAAAATGGTACAAACAAGACTCCCCTAGCACCAACCCGGCCAATGACATTACATTTTTCTACAGAAACTACATATCTTCCGACCACACAACAGACGAATCCATTATGAAAGAAATAATTCACAAAAACGTCCTCCCCACCAACCCTGACAATAAAATAAAACTCATTATTTACTACAAATCTCCTAAGACCTCCAACCTTGTCCTCCGTAACCGCCCCATTTCCACCAACCAACCGAAAGACGATCATGTGATATACCAATATATTTGCACCTCTGGGGACTGTGGACCCCTATCCTATGTTGGAATGACACAGACTCGCCTTTCCCGTCGACTAACCCTCCACCTTCAATCTGGCGCTATAAAAGATCACTATCAAGCCCCCCACCATCTTGCCCTAACTCGCGCCGACCTAGACAAACAAACTACCATACTCGACAAAGAATCAGACCCCAGAAGACTAGCTATTTTAGAAGCTCTATATATCCAAACGCTCAACCCCAGCATCAACAACCAAACACAAGACCTTCAAATTCTTCCTTCAGGCAAGCGCTACAGGCATACTGCCCTCGTTCCTCTCGCCCTGTGCCCCCCTCCCGTACCTTTCCGCGATCAGCACACTACTGACAACACCAACCAATCACAGCCACCCACAGCCAACAACCAACCACCGATAAGATTTAGTGCCCGTCTCGCGAATAGACTGCCTTCCACCAATGAACAGCCACCCCACACCCAGTAGCTCCGCCCACCTACCTATTCATGATCCTCGAATTTTGTATAAATATGTTGCTTTGTCCTTATTCTAATCATTACCTGCCCATTCCCTGAAGATGCAAGATGTTTACTTGTGAAACGTTGGATCCACCATGAATTTTGCTAACCTGTTGTACCTCATCTCTGAACCCCAGAGGAAAATTGTTAGAAATATTGAAAGCTGTAACAATAAAATACTGAATGCTGAAACTTCTGTTGCCTTTAACCTCGTCTGTTTAAAAGAGAATATATATATATATATATATATATATATATATATATATATATATATATATATATATATATACAAATATATATATATATATATTATATATATATTGTCCATACTTTCAAGCCCTGAGAATATGTTAGTCAGATACAAGGGGAGGTAGAGGGGTAGGAAAACCTCCATTGAGATGGAAAGACTGTGTAGGACAAGCGTTGGAGGATAGAGGAATAACTATAAGTTAGGCAAGAGAAGTGGTAATAAATATGAATGAATGGAGAATGCTGGTGAATAGATGAGTTTAAAGATGATTGTTTGGGAGAGGGTCATGCGCCAGGTGGATAGATAATAGTCCGTGAGGCGCCTGGCCTGGGGAGCCGGTGGAAATGAAGGGTTCGACTGGAAGCATGGTGGGCGGGCTTGTGGTGGCTCCGCTGTGGGTCAGCCTGCAGAAATTGGAGCCTCTCCGGGGGTTCTGGGACCTGGGAATCTTTTGCTGGGAACCCCAAATTAGGGGGTCTCTGGGTATTTCTTCTGGACGACTTAGATATTGTGTTTTGTTTCGTTTTGTTTTGTTTTTCTGATGTGTTGTGATGTCTCGAGTCGTTCATCCACATTAAAAAAAAAGGGAAAACTGGGGTAAGTGCCAGAGTATATACATACATATACATACATAGGCGTAGGGATGTGGCTATCCCACTGCCAGTCACTTTGTGGTGCAGATAGCCCCTGGAGGTTGGGACCGGGATACCCACCTCCAGAATTGTTAGGAGGAGGCTGTAGACACCAGCCGAACAGGGCGGTATTCCCAGGGAGTGCTAGGTGGCTGATAAGGACCACTGGAACTCCTGTTTCACCAACTGGCCTCCCTAGCATATCCTTTCAGTGTCTCATCAATATTGAGGGCAACCCCAGCCTGCCCTCCAAAACATTTTATCTTCCTATCAATTCATTATACTACAAACACATCACATACTACACTAACTTTTTCAAAAAAATAATAATGACGAAATCTCGACCCACCTCGGAGTCCCCATGGGGGAGGACCAGAAATGTCCCCATCAGTCTGTCCTCTGGAAACAACTAGACAAAATGCTCTGGACCACCATCTTCTACTCTTACTATTAATTTATGTAATATTCGTGGCCTTTCCTCTAACTTCCACTCTGAGGAATACCATCTCTCCTCTGCCAACCCTTATCTTCTCTTTCTCACCGAGACACAGTTGTCTGGGACTACGGACATCAAACCCTTGTCTGTATCCTCCTACTATCTCTATCCTCAGTTTCGAGCCAAACGAGGGAGTTGCGTCTATGTACGCAACAATCTTGCTTTCTCTCGTGTTCTCAAGTTAGATTCTTCTGAATTCTCAACTCTCTGGCTAAACCTTTCTTGTCACTCTGAAACTATATATTTCTGCGCTGTCTATCTCTCCCCTAATTATACTGACTATTCAAAATTCTTTGACTATCTAACTTCTAAAATGGAACACATTCTATCCAACTCTCCTTTCGCAGAAATCTCCATCTTAGGAGATTTCAATTTTCACCACCACCAATGGCCCTCCTCTGGTTCCACTGACCAACCTGGTGAAGAAGCCTACATCTTTTCTATCTTAAATGACCTAGAGCAGTTAGTCCAGCAACCCAACCGTATTCAGGATCGCTTCTGAGATCGGCCCAATATGCTTGACTTATTTCTAACCTCTAACCCTTCTTCTTATGCTGTCAATCTTTTCTCTCTTTTGGGCTCCTCCGACCATAAACTAATATCTGTTACCTGTCCTATCTATCCGGTACGGCCACCCGATCCTCCTAACCAGCGGCGCTTGTGGCACTTTGGCGTTGCCGACTGGGAAGCTCTCTAGAAGTACCGGGTACTTCTTTAATTTCCCATGGAATGAATTTTGCTCCCGTGGCCGGGGACCCTCGGAGAGTGCTGAACGCATTACCGAGGTAATCCTCTTGGGCATGGAAGCATACATTCCATTTGTTTTCTCTAATTCTAATGCAAATAAATCTTGGTTTACTCACGCTTGTTCTACTACTGTCTGCAACAAGGAGGAAGCATTCAAACGGTACCGATGCCTTAAAACTCAAGAATCTCATTCTTCCTGTTTCTGCCCGAAATCAGCCCAAATCTGTTCTTCGACTTGCCAAACACACTTTGATCAATAACAAATGCACTGAACTATCCAACTCTAGCTCTTCCCAAGCTTTCTGGCATCTAGCCAAAGACCTCTCCAACAATTGTTCTTCCTCATCTTTCCCTCCCGTTTTCCACTCGGATGGCACAACCATCACTTGTTCCTCTGACAAAGCTGAATTCTTCTCTCAAACTTTTGCTAGAAACTCCACCTTGGATGATTCCAGTGCTATTCCTCCCTCTCCACCCGCATCTCTCCTACATATGCCTAATATCCTAATCTCTTCTAAAGATGTGTTTTCTACCCTCTCTGGGCTTACTACTAAGAAGGCGTACGGTCCAGACGGTGTTCCTCATGTTGTACTAAAAAACTACCGTATCTAGGAACGGCAATTTATCATCATTCTCCTCTTCCACTGTAAATTGAATGTCTTTCTTTATGTTATTAAGCATTCTTAATTTATTGTCTATATTGTCTATTAGAGGCAGACAATTATATAAGAATTATGGGTAGGGGATCTACTTGGCTTAGGTATGTCGACGATGTATTAGCTATTGTATCTCTTCACCTGGGCAACATAGAAGCCCATCTTATGTGGAACAAAACGCAAATTGAAAGACATTGAGGGTTTCTCGGTCAACTGTAATGATATTCCCATAACAACAGTGTCACAAGTGAAATATCTTGTAATAAAACTGGACTCGACTCTGTCAGGTGAAACAATGTTGGAATCGATCCTGAGTAAATGTAGAGCACATATTAAATACCTGTATAGAAGGGTGGGATGCTTGCCAGCGGCGACCAAAAAGACCCTATGCCAAGCGCTTGTTCAATGTCATTTTGACTATTCTGTGTTATCCTGGTACTCTGCATCATCTAAATCAGCAAAGCACAAACTTCAGGTCACTCAAAATAAAATGGTTAGGTTCATGCTGAACCTAGGACCCAGATTGCATATTGGCCAGGAACAACTTTAGTATAATGTTTCGGTCCCGAGAATCCAAGGACAGGGTAAGCTAACATTCTTCTTCACTGCCATCAAAGACTGGAACAACCTACCCCAGTCAGTTCGTGAAAAGAGAACACTGTATTCCTTCAGACGTAGCTTGAAGGAGCACCTAAACCGGACAGCTGCGAGAAGGGAGCACCAAGCTTATGTCTAATACTAAATACGACATAAGAGATAGGCAAAACAAACTGAAATGATTACTGAAATATTTTGACCAGTCCAACTATAGAATGTAAGGTATCTTAATATAACCCCCTAGAAATACTTTCTCTAAAGTATCTACTTTTTTTATCCTCTCCTATTTCCCCAGCTAACCAAATCCCACAAGGACCCCAATGGAAATACGCCCAACGGCCTTATTGGGCTATCCTTAGTTGGAATTATGCAAAGATGGTACATGTCATATTTGTAACATATTATGTGGTACCAACATTGTAAAATGCTAACTGAATCTATAGTATTATTATTATTATTATAACCAATATAGACAATAAATTAAGAATGCTTAATAACATAAATAAAGACATTCAATTTACAGTGGAAGAGGAGAAAGACGATTAATTGCCGTTCCGAGATACGGTAGTTTGGAGGGGGGTTGATAGGGTTAAATTCTCGGTGTATAGAAAACCCACAAATAAGGATGATTTTATCCACTACCTCTCGGCATACGACGAAAGAGTCAAATCAGGGGTGGTAATTGGTTTCTTCCTAAGGGCATACAGGATTTGTAGCAACGATTTCATTAGTGAAGAGTTAGAATACATCATTTGTACCTTTTGGAAGTTATTTCTGGGGGTAGATTGTAGGCACCAATCGAACAGAGTTATACCCAGGAGAGGCTGTGGGCATTTGATAAGGAATCGCTGGAACTCCTGTTTCATTTGCTTGGCCTCTCTTACTGATTCCCTTTGTGCCTCACTTAAACTGAGAGTAGTCCAGCATGCTGTCACAAACCCCTCCTCCTCCTATCTACTTCACTACACTTAACAAGCGCACCACACTTCCTCCTTCATAATTAATAAACCAAAAAATGATGAACAAAGACGCAGCCTCGGAGTCCCCGGGGGGGGGGGGGGGGGGGGGGAGGGGGGGGGGGACCATAAATGCCCCCACACATGCCCGATCTTCCCCTGACGACCCCTCTAAAAACTCTGGACGACGGCCTGTCACTCTTACTATCAACTTTTGCAATATTCGCGGCCTTTCCTCTAATTTTCACTCTATCGAACACCATCTCTCCTCCTTCAAACCTGATCTTCTTTTTCTCACCGAAACTCAGGTGTCAGATGCAACTGCCAGCAGCCCCTTCTCTGTATCCTCCTACCTTCTCTATCCTAGTTTCAAAGCCAATGGCGGATGTTGTGCATACGTGCACAACAAACTCACTTGCTCTCGTGTTCCCGATTTCGACTCCTCTGAATTCTCAACTTTATGGCTCAAACTATCCTGTCATTCTCATACTAAATATTTCTGTGCTGTCTATCTTTCCCCTAACTCTACCGACTTTCCCAAATTCTTCGACTATTTAAACTCTAAAGTGGAACACATTCTATCTATCTCTCCCTTCTCTGAAATCTCCATCTTACGAGATTTCAACGTTCACCACCGCCAATGGCTCTCCTTTCACTCTACTGATCCACCTGGTGAACAAGCCTACGTCTTTTCTATCATAAATGACCTAGAGCAGCTGGTCCAGCAACCCACCCGTATCCCGGATCGCTTCGGAGATCGGCCCAACATTCTCGACTTATTTCTGATTTCTAACCCTTCTTCTTATACTGTCAATCTTTTCTCTCCTTTGGGCTCCTCCGACCATAAACTTATCTCCGTCACCTGTCCTATCTCTTCAGTATGGCGATCCGATCCTCCCAGCCGGCGGCGCTTGTGGCACTTTGGCGCTGCCGACTGGGAGGCTCTCCGGCAGTACTTCTTTGATTTCCCATGGAATGACTTCTGCTTCCGTGGCCGAGGACCCTCGGACAGTGCTGAACGCATTGCCGAGTTAATCCTCTTGGGCATGGAAGCGTACATTCCATTTTCTTTCTCTCAGTCTAATCCAAAAAATCTTGGTTTACTCACGCTTGTTCTACTGTTGTCCACAACAAGGAGGAAGCATTCAAACGGAACCGACGCCTTAAAACTCAAGTATCTCATTCTTCCTATGTTTCTGTCCGGAATCAAGCCAAATCTGTTCTTCGACTTGCCAAGCACTCTTTCATCAATAATAAATGCACTGAACTATCCAACTCTAGCTCTTCCCAAGCTTTCTGGCATTTAGCCAAAAACCTCTCCAACAACTTTTCTTCCTCGTCTTTCCTTCCCCTTTTCCACTCTGATGGCACAACCATCACTTCTTCCTCTGACAAAGCTGAACTCTTTGCTCAAACTTTTGCCAGAAAGTCTACCTTGGATGATTCCGGTGCTATTCCTCCCTCTCCACCCCCCTCTCTCCTACTTATGCCTAATATCCTAATCTCTTTTAAAGATGTACTTTCTACCCTCTCTGGGCTTAATACTAAGAAAGAAGGCATACGGTCCGGACGGTGTTCCTCCTGTTGTACTTAAAAACTGTGCTTCCGTGCTGACCCCCTGCCTAATCAAACTCTTTCGTCTCTGTCTCTCCTCTAACGTCTTTCCTTCTTGCTGGATGTTTGCTCTCATTCAACCTGTCCCAAAGAAGGGTGACCCCTCTCAACCCTCCAACTATCGCCCAATTGCTCTCATCTCTTGTATCTCTAAAGTTTTTGAAACTATTCTTGCTTCCAAATTTCTTAAGCATTTCTCTTCTCATAATCTGCTCTCAGATCGCCAGTATGGCTTCCTTAAGGGTCGCTCTACTGGTGATCTTCTTTCATATCTTACTAATTTTTGGTCATCCAACTTTCGGGACTTCGGTGAGACTTTTTCTGTTGCACTAGACATATCAAAGGCCTTCGATAGAGTTTGGCACAAATCATTAGTTTCCAAACTGCCCTCCTTCAGTTTCTGTTCCTCCATCTGTGCCTTTGTCTCTAATTTCCTTTCCGGCCGTTCCAGAGCTGCGGTTGTGGACGGCCATCGCTCAATTCTTCATCCTATCAACTCCGGTGTTCCTCAGGGTTCTGTCCTATTTGCTATTCTCTTTCTAATTTTCATAAATGATCTTCTCAACCGTACATCTTGTCCCATCCATTCATATGCAGACGACTCTGCTTTACACCACTCAATTAGTTTTCCAGAACGCCCCAGCCAGCAGTCCCTGAAAAATAAACGTAATGAAGCCATAAAATGCTTATCTTCTGATCTAGCTACTATTTCCAATTGGGGTAGAGAAAACCTTGTTATATTATTTTAATGCTTCCAAAACTCAATTTATCCACCTTACTACCCATCAGGAACCTCCAGAGGACTATCCCTTATTCTTCAACAATACAAAAATCAACCCTTCATCTTCCCTCAATGTTCTAGGTGTCTCTTTTTCTTCTGCTCTCACTTGGAAAGACCATATTACCAGTCTCGCTAAGGCAGCCTCCCAGAAGCTGGGTGTGCTCAACCGCCTCAAGGGGTTCTTTACCCCTGCTCAGCTACTTGCTCTGTACAGGGGCACAGTGCATCCTTGTATGGAGTATTGTTCACATGTGTGGGGAGGATCCTCTCACACCGCACTCCTAGATAAAGTAGAAAGGAAAGCTTTTCCTATCATTAACTCCCATCCACTCACCAATTCTTTGCAATCTCTTTCTCTTCGCCGCAATGTTGCATCTCTCTCACTATTCTATCGCTACTACAATAATCAGTGTTCCTCGGAGGTTTCCCAGTGTATACCACCTCCTCTATGTAGGGTACGTAGTACCCGCCTTGCAACACAATCCCACCCCTACTCTGTGCAACTCTCCAACCCAAGAGTGAAACGCTATTCTCAGACATTCTTCTATTCAACTGCTGAGCTCTGGAACTCTCTCCCAGAATCAGTCTTTCCCTCTTCCTATGACTTAAATTGCTTCAAACTCCGTGTGTCCAGGCATTTTAGCTCGAACGTCCCTTGATTTCGGCCCTGTCACTCTTTGAAATCTGGGGGAGGCACTCGCTGCAGGCAGTTATGCCTTTTGTCTCCCTCATTCACATAGTCCTATTCCTAGTCCTATTCCTATTCCAAAGTCCTCCTACTCAACCTCAAAGGGAAGGCAATAAATATAATTAAAAGGAAAAGAGAGAAGAATGATAAGGAAGTAAGTGACAAGAAGGAGAGATACATCTGTGTACCAAACTCAAACAAAGCCTCTACGATCAACAAGTATCTCATGAAAACTGGTATACAAATAGTAACATCCTCTGGGGAAAAAATAGGTGAAATTACAAAATGTAAACAAAGAAAGACCATAAACAAGGACAGTGTCATATATAATATTCCATGTAATGGCTGTGAAAAAGAGTACGTAGCAGACACTGGGCGAGGTCTAAAGAAAAGGATAACTGAACATAAGAAAGATGTAGTGCAACACAGAACATCAAACTCTCTAGTGCTACACATTGACAATAAAAATCATCTACCTAAATGGGAAGCAGACAAAGAACTAAGGATAGGAATAGATAAATGAATGAGAAAAGCGTTAGAAGCTACTTATATCACCCAAAAAGACATAACCAACCACAGAGAGGGGTTTGTGAAATGGTCGGTTTACGCCGGTAATATAGCTCTAAAATCAGAGGCAGGAGGAATTCGATAGTTTGTATATATATGTTGTCACAATGACCAGGGCCTATAGGGTCTTTTAGTAGTAGCTAGACTTTGGTGGCGCCTAGCTGTTCTCTGTATGCAGCTGCGCCAAGTCTATTAGAAAGACCTGGTATTATGAGTTTCACTCTGATACCCTTCTAATTGCACATGTCTTGTTTTGCCGTACCTCTAAGCACTTTTGTCTCAATAAACATTTGTGTAGAATGAGCCAATAGAGTGTCATCAGTTTCGGGTTGAAATTGACCGCGGCAGCGTCGGTTGGCAAGTGAGGGGAGGAAGGAATGTTGCTCCAATCTCGCGTGGGGGAGGCGATTTTGCTGGCACCACGAGTTTTATTTAACTACGTGACCATTGCAAGTTTAGTTGTGTTACAATATCAAGATATACTTTATTTTATCTGCCACGCTGTTTTAGCCAATATGTTAACACAGGAATACGTTATTATAATTAAGTTATTCTTGTGAAGTGTCTTAGTGTTATCATAACGTGTGGTGATATATTGCAAACCTGTTTCGAGGCCGGCTCCCGCTAGCCACGCTTCAACGCTTGGTCTCGCCATTCTCTGCTAGGCGGTCAGACGAGATAGGTGGTCGCTCCCCCTCTCTTGTGGCACACCAGTCTGCCCCTTTTGTTTGTCCTTGCTTGCACAGATATTAACGTAAGTAATTAACAGAGAATCCTAGACATTTATTTATTCTTTTAATTATTCTTTTCCTGTGATCAGCATTTTATTAAAGTTCCATTTTTATCATATATTCTGTACCTCCGGTGGCTTACTTCGGGATCCGTGATAGGGAGAGCTGGGAGGTTTGCCGAGGTCTGTAATAATAAGCACTGTTAATCCCATAGACAGTCCACACACACACACATCCATACCCTTACATATTTTTCCCAGCGTTTGTGCTTAAGACCCGGTAATAACCTTGACGGTTCTGCCTCAGCGAGTTTGTTTGTTCCCTATCTCGGGTTTCGAACCGAGGCAACTGAGTGTTTTATAGTAAGTAGAAATCCAGCTTCAGTCTGGACCCCCCCCCCCCACCTTAGTTAAGTGAGTGTGGGAGGTGGACTCTCTAGAGTTCATAGTTTTTTGGGCGGTATCTCACTGGGGGGCCCAGGTTGAAGTAGGATATATTGGTGTGATGTTAGAGGTGGTCAGGGCAACCTGCTTCCACTAATATCACCCCGAGGTTAGTAGTCAGATTAGGACACTGCCTTGTATTGTTAGTTCATTGGTATATTTATACAATATTATTATGTGCAACTCTCTTGGGTTGAGAGTGGATTACCGTTGGCTGGTTTGCGCACGGTTTAGTATTGTCGAGGGTGCGCATAGCCTGTTATGCTCGAAGTACATCTGCACTTTTTACTTTTCTTTCTTTGATGTCTGCTGGTAGCCTATGTATTTATCTGTTTTGATTATCCAACCCAGCATTGCTAATCCCGGTGTTGGTTTCGAGTTCTCGTAGCTAGTAAGTTACATGATTATTTCTGTTCTACATATTATTCAGAATAGGAGCAGGGCAGTGTGCACCTTAAGCCCTGAGAAGAGCCTGGAAGCGTTTATAGTGCTCTTACCTGTTGCGTCGTAGTGCTGCTTGGTAGAGAGACAAGGTGCATTTGTTTTAGTAATTATTTTCGTATACCGTCTCCAAGCAACTGAGGTCCAGATTTGTAACAGTGGCGACCTTGCCCAGGATAATCAGAATAGTACCAGCAGTATTAATAAGATTTATTTTGATCAGAGGATTTTTTTTTAGAATAGGTGTCTAGCATTTTATATTTTACTATGTCTGAACAACAAGCAAGAGAGGAGGGGGAGAGTGTCGTGCCGTTGCACATCACCAGTGAGGAGGATGCGAGAGTGTTCCTTCGGAGTTCTCCAGAATGGGAACTGATGCAGTTGAGACGGGTGGAGGAATTGAGGTTGATAGCATCACTGTTGGGAGTAGAGGGGTCTCTTCTTACCACGAGGGACGCATGTCAGCAGTATATATGGCAGTATTATTATGATGTTCCAGAGGAGGCTGAGCCAACAACTGTGCCGGCAGGAGGCTATATCTCACCTGCACGCTCTCCGCCGTGCACATCCAGTGCTTTTCATGATAGCATAACTTCTTCCCAGTTGACATGTCCTACTGTTGTTCCCCCGTTGTTGCCTGACGTGCCCCCGGGTGTGCCCCAACTTACTCAACCCCATTTTTATCCTTTACACTCTACTCCTGCCTCTGGCTGGGCAGCACAGAACCAGGTTACACCTCCCCCCCCCCATTTATCCCAGACGGATTTTCTACGATTCAGCCACGTTACCATCCCGCTTATTTTCCTACACCACCCCCTACTTTTGGCCCGGTAGGGCTATCGAGTGATGCTCTAGTACAACTAGAGTTGAAGAAATTGGAAATGCAGGAGAAAAGATAAGAGAAAGAGAGAGACTGCAGGAGAAAAGAGAAGAGAGAGAGATGAAGGAGAGGTTAAAAACACAGAGAATGACAATGGAGTTACAAAGAACCCAAGTTGAGGTAGACGGGGGTGGGTACACAAGGGGACAAGTTGGCACGGTACACAGGGAGGAATCTAGCGAGTTAAAGTTGTCTCGCAGCCTGAAGCTCGTTCCCGCTTTTGACGAGGAAAAAGTCACTGAATGCTTCCAACGATTCGAAAAGAAAGCACGGGGTTCGAGTAGCCATGGGAACGCTGGGTGGCATTGGTGGCAAATGTTCTCAAGGGAAAAGCGCTCGAGGCATATGATAGGATGTCAGTGGAGGACTTAGCATGGTATGATAATTTAAAGCAGGCTATCCTTAAGGCTTATGAACTCAGACCAGAAGCGTATCGCCTTAAATTTCGTAATGCAAGGAAGAAGCCTAATCATACTCATGTTGAATTTGTTAAGTACCTTCGTGATTGTTTGTCTCGTTGGCTTTTGAGTGAAAATGTAACCAATTTAAATGAGGCAATTGAATTTTTCCTGCTAGAACACTTTAACAACAATGTCGAGAAAGAGATTTGCCAAAAGATCCGTGAGAAGCGGCCCGGCAAGCTGTCTGATGCTGCCGTGTGGGCTGACGATCGAGAGTTGGCAACCAAGGGTTTTACTGATCGTGCCAGATATGCCCCCCCACCCCCCAATGGCTGCACGTGACGAAAAGTACCGAGCAGGTGGAAGTGGAGGGTACAGTAATAGTGGCCCTGGTCCCACATGTAACAATAACGGTGGAGACAAACAGAAATCACAAAATTCAGCCCGACCTTATTCCAGTGTTGTTAGGTGTTATGGGTGTAAACAGACCGGACATATTAAACGAAACTGTCCCAAGGCAAAGTCTTCTGCAGCGCTTGCTAAGCCTGTGTCGTTAGTTGTTGGTATCCAGGGAGGAGGGGATGAATCTTTGTTACCGAGGTTGGAGGCAGACCGAAGGGTGAAGCATGGGGTGCCAACGGCCGTGGCACAGCCTGCCCCCAACAAAGTGTCTCAACTAGGTACCAATGCAGAAGCCTCGCTCGCTTGGTGCCGGGCTTTCGTTCATGAGGGTGAAGTAGAGCTGTGTGGGAAGGTGTATCCAGTCAAGGTTCTTAGGGATTCGGGCGCGAAGCAGTCCTTATGTTTGAACTTGACGGGGAAGCCGATAAAGTCTGGCGAGCTTGTGTTATGTCGAGGTGTAAACACTGAGGCCTGTTATAGCCTCGTTCCTGTTCATCTCAGGTGTCCTGTAGTCACGGCAATGGCGAAGGTAGCGGTCATGGACACATTACCTGTGGAAGGGATTGATTTTCTGCTTGGAGCAGATATGGCAGGGAGAAGTCTTTCCAGCTCCGGTAATGGTGTCGGAGCAGGTACAGCCGGAGGAGAGAAACTAGGAGGCTAAGAAGCTGCATCCCGATTTGTATCCGGTGTGTGAGGTCACGAGATCTATGGCCCAGGTTGCACAGCCGGAGGAAATGTTTGGGGAGGAGATAGATCTGATCGAGGGGATGTACAGCAATGAATCTGCATCACCCATAGATTCGACTGATCTGCAGGGTGCCGAGGGTGTGCAGGACGAGGAGGAAGGCTCAGCAGAAACCTCCTCACTCGTTTCGCCCGGTGCCAGAGGTGATTCTGAAGGGAGCGATCGGGTCCCTACGGGAAGACCGGTTGAATCAGACCGACTTGGAGGCTATACCTAATCTTACCACCGTGGCACCGGAGGAGATTGGTGAGGCGCAGAGTGATGCTTCATTGACACACTTATTTTCTAAGGTCGGGGAGTTGTCTGAGGCAGTTTGTGCTACTTTATCCACTCAGAACGGGTCAGTGGGGAAAGTTGAGTCAGATACGGTCAATTTCTTGCCTATGTTATTGACTGGAGGGTTGGATTCGGAGCGGCAGTGTGACCCCAGGCCTGGTGGATGGTGATTGGATAACCAGGGTCCCAGGGCTAGTGGTTCATGCACTGTGGGAACGCCAGGCAAGGCTCCTGCAGTGCCTCTCAACCCCCCTCCGCACTCTCCCCAATTCTCCAGTCCCAGGGACCAGGAGGCCGTGTCTCGTTGCCCTGTCCTGATTGTAGAAGGCATGAAGGAGGAGAAGGAGCTTTTCCCAGGTGAGGCTGTGCCGGCTGGGACATGGGCCGAGAACGGGTACCTGGCCCTGCGGGAGAAATTGACCCATTTACCTCCGGAAAGGGTTGAGGAGATGTTTACTAACTTGTGGGCTTATCCACACATATTCGGGGATGCACCAGGTTTGACATCTTGGGCAGTGCATGACATCGATGTGGGAGAGAATAAGCCTATAAAATTACCACCTTATAGAGTTAATCCACAGAAGCATCTCGCTCTTGATGCTGAACTGAGGTATATGGTTGACAATTAAGGGCCTCATCAAGAAAGGCTGGAGTGAGTGGTCAAGCCCAGTAACTTTGCAGCCTAAGCCTGATGCTATGATCCGCTTCTGTGTCGATTTTCGCAAAGTAAATTTACTCTCCAAGACGGATACCTACCCTTTACCGAGAGTCCATGACTCGGTAGACAAGATTGGGGCAGCCACGTTCATCACAAAGGTGGACTTAGTTAAAGTCTATTGGCAAGTCCCACTAACCGAACGTGCCAAGAAAATTGGTAGTTTTGTGGGGGGTGGAGGAGTGTATCAGTGCCAGGTAATGCCTTATGGCTTGAAGAATGCTCCCGCCACATTTCAGCGGTTAATGGACAGGGTTGTGCATGATGTCCCCAATTGTTTAGTATACATAGATGATGTTGTTGTTTATGACACAAATTAGACCAACCATTTGGCCAATGTGGGTGAGCTTTTCCGGAGGTTGTCTGAGGCTGGTTTAGTGGTCAACCTGGCAAAGTGCGAGATCGTGCAGGCTCGGGTGCAATATCTGGGTTATGTTGTTGGCCACGGCCAGGTCTGTCCCCCTCGGGCGAAGGTGGAGGCTATCCAGAGTTTCCGAGCACCTCATAATAAGAAAGCCGTGCAACGTTTCCTTGGCATGATTGGCTATTATCGCCGGTTCATCAAAGGATATTCCACCGTGCTTGCTCCATTGACAAATTTGCTACAAAAGAACAAACCATATAAATGGACAACAGAGTGTGAGCAGGCTTTCAAAGATGTCAAAAGCCTCCTATGTTGCCATCCTATATTACGTGCCCCAGATTTCAACAGGCCTTTCGTCTTGGCAGTAGACGCGAGCGATGTGGGTGCCGGCTCTGTGTTGATGCAAGAGTTCGGGGATGATGTTGAGCACCCCATTTCCTACTTTTCGAAAAAGTTTAACCAGGCACAAAAGAATTATTCTGTGATCGAAAGGGAGTTGCTAGCTATTATTTTGAATTTACACCATTTCGCTGTTTATTTGCCTACATATGGGCCCGTGCTCAGAATTTACTCTGACCTTCATCCTTTGCAGTTTCTTAATAAGCTCAAGGACAAAAACCAGAGACTTACTCGCTGGAGTTTGATGTTGCAAGAATATCATCTCGATGTTAGGCACATCCGTGGTGTTGATAATGTCCTGGCAGACTGTTTGTCCCGTGAGTCCTCTGAGGGGTGATAGGAGAGCACGAGGCTATTTAGTAAGTAAGTCATATTGACTCATGTTAAAAATTCTATAAAATGTAAAAATACAAAAGACTGTCAATGTACATATTTTGCAGTTGTAAACCAATGATGAAGGATTTGTTTCCAAGCTCCAAAACTCCCCCCCCCCCCCCTCGTGTGAAGGTGTCACAATGACCAGGGTTTGTAGGGTCTTTTAGAGTTGCTAGACTTTAGTGGCCCCTACCTGTTCTCTGTATGCAGCTGTGCCAAGTCTATTAGAAAGACCTGGTATTGTGAGTTTCACTCTGATACCCTTCTAATTGCACATGTCTAGTTTTGCTGTACCTCCAAGCATTTTTGTCTCAATAAACATTTGTGTAGAATGAGCCAATAGAGTGTCATCAGTTTCGGGTTGAAATTGACCGTGGCAGCGTCGACTTGCAAGTCAGGGGAGGAAGGAATGTTGCTCCAGTCTCGCGAGGGGGGGGGGCGGTTTTGCTGGCACCACGAGTTTGATTTAACTACGTGACCATTGCAAGTTTAGTTGTGTTACAATATCAAGATATACTTTATTTTATCTGCCACGCTGTTTTAGCCAATGTGTTAACACAGGAATACGTTATTATAATTAAGTTATTCTTGTGAAGTGTCTTAGTGTTATCATATCGTGTGGTGATATATTGCAACCCTGTTTTGAGGCCGGCTCCCGCTAGCCACGCTTCAACGCTTGGTCTCGCCATTCTCTGCTAGGCAGTCAGACGAGATAGGTGGTTGCTCCCTCTCTCTTGTGGCACACCAGTCTGCCCCTTTTGTTTGTCCTTGCTTGCACAGATATTAACGTAGCGTAATTAACAAAGAATCCTAGACATTAATTTATTCTTTTAATTATTCTTTTCCTCTGATCAGCATTTTATTATAGTTCCATTTTTATCATATATTCTGTACCTCCGGTGGCTTAATTCAGGATCCGTGATAGGGAGAGCTGGGAGGCTTGCCGCGGTCCGTAATAATAAGCACTGTTAATCCCATAGACAGTCCACACACACACACATCCATACCCTTACATATTTTTCCCAGCGTTTGTGCTTAGGACCCGGTAATAACCTTGACGGTTCTGCCTCAGCGAGTGTGTTTGTTCCCTATCTCAGGTTTCGAACCGAGGCAACGGAGTGTTTAATAGTAAGTAGAAATCCAGCTTCAGTCTGGACCCCCCCCCCCCATAGTTAAGTGAGTGTGGGAGGTGGACTCTCTAGAGTTCATTGTTTTTTGGGCGGTATCTCACTGGGAGGCCCAGGTTGAAGTAGGATATAATGGTGTGATGTTAGAGGTGGTCAGGGCAACCTGCTTCCACTAATATCACCCCGAGGTTAGTAGTCAGATTAGGACACTGCCTTGTATTGTTAGTTCATTGGTATATTTATACAATATTATTATGTGCAACTCTCTTGTGTTGAGAGTGGATTACCGTTGGCTGGTTTGCGCACGGTTTAGTATTGTCGAGGGTGAGGGGGTGCGCATAGCCTGTTATGCTCGAAGTACACCTGCACATTTTACTTTTCTTTCTTTGATGTCTGCTGGTAGCCTATATGTATTTAACTGTTTTGATTATCCAACCCAGCATTGCTAATCCCGGTGTTGGTTTCGAGTTCTCGTAGCTAGTAAGTTACATGATTATTTCTGTTCTACATATTATTCAGAATAGGAACAGGGCAGTGTGCACCTTAAGCCCTGAGAAGAGCCTGGAAGCGTTTATAGTGTTCTTACCTGTTGCGTCATGGTGTTGCTTGGTAGAGACACAAGGTGCATTTGTTTTAGTAATTATTTTCGTATACCGTCTCTAAGCAACTGAGGTCCAGATTCGTAACAATGTATATGTATGTGTATGTATAGGTATTTGTGTATGTATGTATATAGACTGTATATGTGTGTATATGACTTAGAGATGGACCGAATATTCGTTTCGTATTCGTATGTCCGAATATTCGCTATGTTTTTCAATATTCGTATTCGTATTCGTATTCGCATTTCCATTCATAGCTATTTGCAAATATGCGAATATGTTCACGAAACCAATATAATATATACAAATATGTTAAATATTAAATTTTAAAGTTAACACAAACGAATAAATAAGTGTAGATGTGCGTTGGGGCCGCTAAAGTGGAATGAAGGAGGACTGAGCAGTGTTGCTACTTAACTGTATTTAATAGTACCAGATCAAACTAGTGAAAAGTATGCCTACCAAATTATTCTAAAGTGGAATCACTGCCCGGTAAACGAACGTGTGCTGGACCTGGACATTTGAACCGTCGCAATATTGCCATTTCAGACATATCCAATGTAATAGCATGTCACTAAAATATATTCCATCACATTTCCTCACTGACTTCGTATTTAGTACCAGATATGGACTATTTTATTGGAAAATGTATAAAATGTACTTGAGAGCGTGAAATGTACCAAATCTGGTACTTTAGTACCAAAAAAGCGGCAACATTGGGACTGAGGACTGGAAACATAGAAAATTGAATGGATTTCATTTTAATTATTAAATTGTCTATGGCTGAACTCTTACAATGTATTAAACATTAATTAATACAGTTCATTTATGATATTTAAGAAATTACACTTTCACATCGTCATTAACTTTTAATACAGAATGAAAACCTATGTTACCAGGACATATATATAATATAGAGGGGGTTACCTAATAGTAAATAATTATTGAAACAATACGACTAAAGAATAAACTTCATATACTTAGGAGCAAACGAATTTAATTGAAACTAAAAATGCGAATTATGAAAACAATACTCTTATGACACTAAACGAATTTAACAGAACTCTTATATAATGAAAGGGATATACGTTGAACGAAAATAAAAGAAATACGATGTTACTGACGCTAAATGAAAACAATTAATCCTAGCATAATATAATGTACATGCATGTGTTCAACCCAGGTTTAATCTTATTTATATAATATTTCTCACCGATAAGGGTCTCTGTTTTGTTAGAAAATCTACCTATGATTTCAAAATCTTTTTCACCGAAGGTGTGATCACATTCATGAGAGTGATCCCGAATTGCCGAAAATTGTTGCTTGCCAAGGATCTGTCCCGTACGAACACTCCTTCCAACATGTTCCAATATTCTAGATCGAAATGCTCGGGTAGAGCATCCGACATACCTCATAGGACAAAGGACACGTGAACTTATAAACAATGTTGGAAGTCATGTAGTCAGGGATCAGATCTTTGATTTAAAAAAATGATTTAACCCTACAATGGTTTGTGAAAATAATTCTGAAATTGACAGCCGGAAATTTAGTGCGAAGAATTTTGGATAGATTTTTCCTGAAATCATATATATATATATAATGATAAACATGCACCAAGCCTCTTATTCCCCAGAGGGGAGGGACCATAAATACCTCCACACCCGCCCGATCTTCCCCTGACGACCCCTCTGAATGCTCTGGACCACGGCCTCTCACTCTTACTATTAAATTTTGCGATATTCGCAGCCTTTCCTCTTATTTTCACTCAGTTGAACACCATCTCTCCTCCTCCAAACCTGATCTCCGTTTCCTCACTGAAACCCAGGTGTCCGAGGCAACTGCCAGCAGCCCCTTCTCTGTATCCTCCTACTTTCTCTATCCTAGTTTCAAAGCCAAAGACGGATGTTGTGCATACGTGCACAACAAACTCACTTCCTCTCATGTTCCCGATTTTGTCCAAGGTGGAGTTTCTAGCAAAAGTTTGAGAGAAGAGTTCAGCTTTGTCAGAGGAACAAGTGATGGTTTTGCCATCTGAGTCGAAAAGGGGAGGGAAAGATGAGGAAGAAAAATTGTTGGAGAGGTCTTTGGCTAAATGCCAGAAAGCTTGGGAAGAGCTAGAGTTGGATAGTTCAGTGCATTTATTATTGATCAAAGAGTGTTTGGCAAGTCGAAGAACAGATTTGGCTTGATTTCGGGCAGAAACATAGGAAGAATGAGATTCTTGAGTTTTAAGGCATCGGTACCGTTTGAATGCTTCCTCCTTGTTGCAGACAGTAGTAGACCATGCGGTGGTAAACCAAGATTTTTTGCATTAGAATTAGAGAAAGAAAATGGAATGCATGTTTCCATGCCCGAGAGGATTACCTCGGTAATGCGTTCAGCACTCTCTGGGGGGCCCCGGAAGCAAAAGTCATTCCATGGGAAATTAAAGAAGTACTTCTAGAGAGCCTCCCAGTCGGCAGCGCCAAAGTGCCACAAGCGCCGCCGGTTATGAGGATCGGGGAGCCTTATCGGATAGATAGGACAGGTGACAGATATTAGTTTATGGTCGGAGGAGCCCAAAAGAGAGGAAAGATTCCCCTAAAATGTATGCCTTCAGGCTGCCACTCCACCAGTCCACTATGCTCACAGAGACATTTATGTAACTGGAGGGCAGGATTCTGATTTCCCACGATAGCTTTGGATATAAAACCTCCCCGGGCTGACTGAGAAACTGTTTGAGAGCTCGAGTGGTATTAATTCTTTGCCCTTGCCCGTCGACTATTGCTACCAGTCGACGGAGTCGGTACTGAGGGTCAGAGGGGAGAGGCATGGTGCCTTGCAACTGACAGGCACGTTCCCCGGGGGTCCTATTTATAGCCTCGTCTGGGTACCTGATTGGTGGGCGGCTAATTCTACTACTACGAGTGAGAGTTTCGGTGGGGCCCGTGAACTTAGTCGCTCTAGCGAGTCTTATCCGGAACGTTAAGCAAGGGAGTTCCCTTGGATTCATTTACTTTAGCTGTGGGAGAACCGTTTATACGTTTGCTGTCAAAAGATACGCCTCGCGGTTCTACCTCGTCTCGAAAACACTCTTCCTCACTACTTAAAGTCCTATTTAAATCTCTCGGGGAAACTGAAACTTCACTATCTGGGACCGTAGACTTTTCATCCTCGGTAAGCTCATATAAATCATCTTCCCCACTATATACGATCTCTTCGCTTCTTATATCTCCTTCTGGCTCAACATCAGGAAGACCCTCTTGGTTTTTTCGACTAAGTGACCACCAGAGTGGAGAAACCTCTAGGTAGTTCCGAGTCGGAATAGGACCTCTAACGTTGGGTCGAGCTGAGGAAGTATCAGGGTCATCAACCCTGGATTCTGTTTCCTCTTCGCTCCCTTCCTCGCTACTCCACTCGCTCATCTCTGGGGGAAAATTACCGTCATATCGTTTGGTATGCGGAATATGAGTAACTGACACGATATCTCCATGATGTAAGTATAATGCTTGATAGGGCCCATTTGTCTCGACAACCCTGAAAGGACCCTCGTATTTCTCCTCCAGTTTACCAGTTCGGGTGGGTTCATGTCTCTTGAGCAGAATATACTCCCCCCGGTACTAAGGATTATTTAGAGAAACTTTCTTAGGCTGTTGCTGAGCAATATGATCATGCACTTGCTGTCGTCGCCCCGCTTGTTCCTTCCAATATTTTCCGGGTTGGGAATACTGCGTGTAGGAACGGGGGTAGGGCAATAATCGTTCTTGAGGCAATTTCGGTATGTTGCCAAAGATAATCTCATAGAGAGAATACCCCATAGTTCTACAGACCGTGGTATTTATTCCCCAGACAATTTCGGGCAAAAGTTCAGGCAAGACCCGGACGATTTTCTCCCCTTGTGAGCTCAGACTAGCCCGGATGCAGTTGGCTAACACCCTGATTCCTTTCACAGACAGCATTTCCCTGAGGGTAATACGGGGAGGTACGCTGTATCTGGTACCCCACGGTTTCTCCCAAGTGTTGCCAGATCTCATTATTAAATTCTTTTCCCCTGTCACTCAGAATACCTCCAGGGGTGCCATACATAAAAATTATCTCTTCCAGGATAACCTTGGCCACCGTTTCAGCTTTCTTGTCCAGGATAGCGCAAGCAACCGTGTATTTAGAGAAAATTTCGACACAGGTCAAGATGTACCTTTTGTTTGTCTGTCTGGGCAGAGGTCCCATAATATCCACTGCTAATTTGGCCCAGGGTGTACCAGCGGTATTATGTCCGGGCAACTGTCTAGGTCCCCTTCCATCTTTGCCCCTCTGGCATCCCAAACAATTTTGAACGACTTCTTTAACAATCTGGTCGGCCCTCTTGGTCCAGTACCTTTCATTGAATTGTTGGAGAACCCTAGACTGTCCCAAATGAGCCCCCCTTCCCTTTTGTCCGTGGAGGATTTGGATCATGTGTTTTGCCTCTGAATAATCAAGTACGACCCGATCTTGAGAATCCCTCCAGGCTCCCTCCGAAAACTTTACTTTATTACCATGCCTAGGGTCATGTTTTTCCCTGTGAGATTCAGTGGGTTGAACGGGTGCTACCGGTAGTCGAGACAAGCCATCGGCATTAGTGTGTAATTTACCGGGTCTATGTCTAACTTCAAAAGAGTACTCTTCCAAAATCCCCATCCACCTGACAAATAGTCCGTCTTCCGTTTTCATTTTTCGGAGCTATTGTAAGCTATGGTGGTCCATAATAACTTCAAAGTGGACCCCGGCTAGCTACGGACGGAAATATTGTACAGCCCACACTAGAGTCAGACATTCCTTTTTTGTAACGCTATAATTCTTTTCGCCCTTTTTCAGTGTCCGGCTAGCACAGGCCACTATGCTTTCCTTTCCGTCCACTTTCTGGGCCAGGACGGCTCCGAACCCTTCATCAGAAGCATCGGTGTAAAGTTGAAACGGCTTGGTGAAATCCGGATGACAAACTATGGGGTTAGAAGTTAATTTTTGCTTCAAGTGATCAAAAGCTACCTGACAACTCTGATCCCAGTCGAACCTCCTCCCTTTTTCTAGTCTCTGAGTCATGGGGTGAGCAATCTTAGAGAAGTTGGGTATGAACCTTCGATAGTAAGAGGCCATTCCCAGAAATGCTCGAATCTCTTTGACAGAGGACGGAGGTGAGATTTCGGCAATCGATCTCACTGTATGTGGGTCCGGTTGAATACCTTTACTGGAAACCACATGCCCTAGATATGCCACCTCACAGGCCCCTAATTGGCATTTTGAAGGTTTCAGTTTAAGTCCTGCCCCCCTGATTCTTTCTAACACTTCTTGGAGTCGGTGAATATGTTCTTCCCAACTAGTGGAAAAGATTATAATATCATCTAAGTACGCCAAACAAGTTTTCCAGGTTAATCCCCTCAATACTTCGTCCATGACTCTAGTGAAACTGGCGGGTCCATTGCAAACTCCAAATGGCAAGACAGTAAACTGGTAGAGTTTGCCGTCGCTCGTGGCAAATGCGGTTTTCTCTTGATCCTCGGACCTATCTGGTACTTGCCAGTATCCACTCTGGAGATCTAGGGTAGAGAACCAGGTCGACCCATTGAGGGATTCTAACGAGTCGTCAATACGAGGTAGGGGCTGCGCGTCTTTGATGGTGACATCGTTTAATTTTCGATAATCTACACAGAACCTAGTAGACCCATTTTTTTTTTAACTAGGACTACTGGAGATGACCACGGCCTGTATGATTCCACTACTATCCCCTGTTTAATCAAGTCCTCAACTTGTTCCTTTTCCTTTTGTCTCATAATAGGGTTTTGTCGTCGGTAGGGTTGCCTAATAGGATGCCCTTGCGTGTGTATCTCATGGGTGTGTCGGGTTCGAGCTGATCCGTGGTCCCCTTCGTTTTGAGCAAACACGTCTCTGTACGTCCAGTGCAATTCATGTAAGGTACTGGCTTGACTTGATATTAATTTTTTCGGGATCTCAGGTAAGTTCACGGGACCGTCAGTTCCAACAGTAGTGAGTTGAGCGGGTGTGACTTGTCCTAACAGTTTCCCTTTTTGATAACTAATAGTGTCATCAACGAAATTAGCTAAAACTAGTTTCCTCTGGTTGGCAGTAATGAAGGTGGGGGATATTCTCACCCCATTCTGTGCGTCAGGTTCGGATCGTTTCCCCTGAGTAGAGGTCGATCGTTTGGGAGTGCGGGTCTGAGGTCAAATCTAAGGATTGGGGCTTGTGGACGGTTGGTACAGTTCCTAGCTAGGTGTCCGGTCTGTCTACAAGTGAAGCATCGAATCATGGCTTTCGGATACCCTTTCTTTGGGTTCTCCTCTTCCCCTTTTTGTTTTTCCTCTTTTACTTCTCGAGGCTCCATAATCTTTTTAATGACCTCCATCAGTTCCTTAGTAGTGTTAACCTCATGAATGATGCAGTGTTTCCTAACTTCTACCGGGCAGGCTTGGATTATGATCTCCCTGATCTCAGTTTCCTGGCTCTCTTGGTCCATATGGGGATATGCTAGTTTAACATTCTTAGCGATTGCCCTCCTCAGGGCTCTCACATTTTGGCCATCAAGTTTCAAACTCTTCAGTTTGTCTCTGGCTTTTCTGGTGGATGTCTCTCGGCCAAATTCTTCGATTAAGGCGCTCCTGACTTCGGCCCACGATACTAGTCCTTCCAGACGTACTCTTACATCATTCAGGGCCTTAGCTAAGTGTGCCTCTCCATAGGCGATTTTCTTTCCATTTTCCCCTACGTCAAGTAGTGTGAACTGACATTCTAACTGCTCAATCCAAAGCTCGATTTCTTCCTTCCCCTCTTCCCATAATGTGAATGGTAACACACCCGTCATTCTATCTGTTCTGTTAGATAATTATACTCAATCTAAATGATTTGTCGAATCCCACCGCTTGCCACCAAAATGTAGTATTTAATTTAAATTCTGTTACGCTACTACTACTACTACAGGGGATAAATCAACAGTCATTTAGAAGTTTGTATATTTTATTTAAGACTTCCTAACTACTCTAATAACAAGTTTTTGGCTCGGGCCGGGATGAGTTCAAGACACAGATTGAATATTACGTCGATTCACGATAGGTTGCACTTTGGACCCCTAAAGTGTCCGTTACTCCCTAACTGAATTCCCACTATTCAGGTATTGACTCAAGTCGGCTTCGATCCTACGACCCGTTATTTGTGATTAATCCTAAATAGTTTAATCGGAGCCCTGCTGTGTCTTCTATGGAGACCAGGGCCTAATGAAACATTTGCTCTTTACCTAACTATAACATAAGAACATAAGAACATAAGAAAATGGGAGTCTGCAGAAAGCCGATTGGCCTAAGCAAGGCAGATCCCTGTCCCACACAACCCCAATTCAATTACAAAGCCCAATTATAGGCTTCACACTCTAATACCCTGAGGATCATCTTACCAAAACGGTTAGAGATTAACGCAGGATTATGGAGGTCTGCAGAGCGCTGATTGGCCCAACCCGGCTGATCCCCCTTCACACCCAACCCTTCTCGTCCATATGCTTATCTAATTTTATCTTAAAGCTCCCTACAGTTTTAGATCCCACTATAGCACTTGGTAGTCCATTCCACCCATCTACAACTCTGTTACCAAACCAATACTTGCCTATATCTTTTCTGAAACGAAATTTATCTAATTTGAAACCATTGGTACGAGTTCTTTCGCTATCACTGAGCTTTAGTACATTTGCCATGTCCCCTTTGTTAATCCCACTAACCCACTTGAACACCTCTATCATATCCCCTCTAACTCTGCGTCTCTCTAACGAATGTAAACCTAATTTCTTCAACCTTTCTTCATACGAAAGATTTCTAATATTATGGATCATTTTTGTCATTCTACGCTGTACTCTCTCCAATGAATCTATGTCCATTCTGTAATAAGGACACCAAAATTGGACAGCATAATCCATGTGGGGTCTCACTAATGACAAGTAAAGTTTTAAGATAACATCAGCAGTTCTGTTACTCACACTCCTAGAGATGAACCCGAGAATCCTGTTTGCTTTATTACGAACGCTTATACACTGTTTTCTAGGCTTCAAATCATTGCTAACAAACACACCTAGATCTTTCTCGCAGTCTGAATTTTCTAATTCTAAATTAGCTAGTTTATATTTAAAATTTGTTTGCATCTTCCCTATCTTTAATACCTTGCATTTGTCAATGTTAAACTTCATCTGCCAATTTACTGACCATTCATGTAAGGTATCTAGATCCCTTTGGAGGCACTCTATATCGCTATCTGAATCAATTGATCTCCCTATTTTAGTATCGTCTGCGAATTTACTTATCCTACTAGTTATACCTAAATCTAGGTCATTTATGTATATAAGAAACAACAGGGGACCTAATACCGATCCCTGGGGGACACCACTTTTGACTGCTCCCCATTCTGACTTGGTACCATTTATGCTGACTCTCTGCTTCCTACCAATTAGCCATGACCTAATCCATCCTAACAACGCCCCACCTATTCCATGTGCCTCAACCTTTCTCATCAATCTCTCATGAGGGACTCTGTCGAAAGCTTTACTGAAATCTAAATATATAATATCATATGACTTGTCATTATCTACTGCTTCATATACCTCTGAGAAAAAACTAAGCAAATTAGTAAGGCAAGACCGTCCCTGAGTGAATCCATGCTGAGAAGAATTGATTAAGTTAAATGTTTCTAAGTGGTTTCTCATTTTCCTAGCAATAATTGACTCTAGTAGTTTTCCTATGATTGAAGTGAGACTAATGGGACGGTAATTGGATGCTATTGATTTATCACCTTTTTTGAAGATCGGAACTACATTTGCAAGCTTCCAAGCTTCTGGAACTATACCTGTTTCTAATGACTTGTTAAATAGAAATGTTAATGGATAACTTAACTCATCTCTGCATTCTTTTAATACTCTAGCATATACCTCATCAGGACCAGGCGATTTATGAGGTTTCAGTCTGTCAATTTCCTTAACCACATCATTTCTACTTATAGTAACCGTACTTAACCTATTTTCTATACTATCGCTGTATACCTTACGGACTTCTGGAAACTGTGCCAAATTTTCATTAGTGAAAACGGAAAGAAATTGACTATTTAATGTACTGCACATTTCTAAATCACTTTCTGTCAATTTTCCTATAGAAGTTTTAAGGGGACCAATTACATCTCTAACCTTGGATTTATATAGTTGGTAAAAAGCTTTAGGATTATTTTTTGAGTCATTGGCAACCTTAATTTCATAATTTCTTTTTTTCTTTCCTAACAACAAAAGTGATATTCTTTCTTCTACTCTTAAAAATTTCCCACCTTTACTGAGCCTTCTGTATCCTTTCTCAAGACCAAGGCTATAACACATATAATCTATTTCTTCAACACATAGAATCTATTTGTTCCTTTGACACAACCGTCGTTACTACACAAGTACCTCAACAATGATATAAAATCGTACAAATTACCGACTGAGATTACAAGTTCACTCTCATATATAATATTGGGTTCCGTCACCCAGTTACTTCAACAATATTGGTTTACAATCTTTACCTCAATGACACCTCAATGTCCTAGAAGGACACATCAATTTTTATGGGAACCACCAGGTTAGTCAACAACATCTCTCTTTCTTCCTTTATCGTATGCGGGCCCAATAGGGGTCCTAAAACAAATATGTTCATGCATGCTGGATCAGGTGTGTGTGTGTCTGGAACTGTGCTTTACCACCTCAGAGCTGGCCAGTAGCTCTTCTGGAAATCTTCGCTTCCGTCCACCTTCTGTCGTCCCTCTTGAAGCACTTGACTGTATGTGTGCAGGCTAGCGACATGACGACAGGCGGCAGGATACTGATGGTGCATCCTCCGAGTGGGCGAAAGTGAGGAGAGGTCAGGGGTGGTCTGTGTTGTGGCTTTAGTTGAGGGCAGGGTAACTGGAAAGGTGGGTTCCTGGTTCCCCATTGTGCCCAGGCGAGAGAGAGCAAGTGGGTTGCAATGTGGTAACCCGGTGAGTTCCGAGGGGTGAGTGACCCCAGTAGTCTGTGCGTGGCAGCCTTTATAGTCACACCCCCCGCTCTCCCGCGCTATGATTGGCTGGCTGGCATGCGCGGTAGCACGCTCGCCCAGAATTCTTGCTTCCTTCACCTCCTCTCTCTTCTCTTCAAAATAAGTCCCAGGAAGCTGATTATAAACCTCTTTTGGTGGCTTACAGGAGTACAGGGCTGGCACCGAGTTATTAGTTAGTGGATAATCAGAAGGAACTGCTCGGGCAGAGAAAGAGAGCGACTTTTGAGGTGAAGTAAGAAGTCCAGCTTCGCGCTCCAACAATGGAGGCCGCTGATTGGCTGGTGGGCAAGGTGTGGCATGTTGTAGCCGTGAACTGTCAAACTCAGCTGACGGTGCAAGCAAGTAAAAGGGAGCGCGGTGATTGGCGGAGGGCTTATCTACTTTAACCCTTCTCTAGCGGGTGCTCTGTGGCCGTTTTGGGCCTTTCTGGGCCGTTCTGACTGCTATATCAACCATCAGTATGAAAGGAACTGTATTGCGCCGAAAACTAGGTGGAAATTGCTACACAATGACGCCACATACAGCTACGTAGCACTCGTGGAGCACTGACAGTGTTACCTCGAAGATGGAAGTTTAGCTGATTTTGCTACCTTGCTCACTTTTAGCGAACTATTGGTTACACTGTCATCCTCACGCGCGGTGGGGGAACTGGAGTTAGTGTGGGCCGGGAGGCCACAGATGTCGGACGTATGGATCATTACTATCCCACCCATTTTCACTCGATTTCCACCCTTTTTCACCCGTTTTTTGCCAGTTTTTTCAACTCGACTTATGTGGTGAGCCGCTTTTTAAGGGTTAATGACAATAAGTAATGGGGGGGGGGGGTGAGGGGGGGCAACCTATTATTGATTCCCACGGCAGTCAAAATCGACGGGAAGGTGATCGCAAGTGTATGAGTAGTGCAAACAAATCAGGCGATATGCCCGGATAGTACATCCTTACCGCTTCTTGGATAATCAGATATTTATTTCCGAAATAAATCACTGATAGAAAAAAAAAAATTGGTGCGACTCGTACATATTGACCCACAGTCCTTAGTATATAAAACTACTGTATCTGAACAAAAAACGTAAACAAAAACAAATATAAAAATAGTTGCTAAAATCACGATCACACCTAAAAGTCAGTACTCATTAATACCTACATTTGCGATGGTACGAACATATAAAGCAATGTAATATGTTAATGACAGTTCAGTAGGTCACACAAAAATGTATATGTCTCGCAACTGTCGTATCGTCCTATATGGAAAATATTACCGAGAGGACCATATTTAATTTTGGTTATAGGTAGTTTTTTATCATTATACAGTTGAAACTAGATACAATCCCCGGAATTTTGTTATCCCCATCATCCAACGATCTTAAAACACTCAGATGTAAGATATTATCAGAGAACAACCATTTTTTGCCTTGGGATACAGAAGGAGTTGAGGGGGGACTTTTTCCCACTCACCCCCCCCCCCCCCCCTGCCCCCATGACTTATTGAAATCAGCACCAGTAAGGGACTTAATAAGAGTTTTGCCGGCATCAATAGGGATATTTTTTTTTAGTTTTATTTAGTGCACATAAATTGAGTTTCCGGTGGTTGAAACATATATAAACGTTTTTTGTTTTAAAGAATTTCAATAATAATATATTTCTGACCATCCCTCGCCTCTCCTTTAAGGCTTTGGAGAATCGATGTTCTGGGGGCTATTTAGGACTGCCAGTAATCTGTAACATTCCTCTTGGAAGCAACACTCTTCCTCGACCTTCATGCCATCGTAGAGTTGGTGTACTCATATGATAGCAACTATGAATAGAAAACAAATCAAAACAATAACAATAGGCAAGAGGGCCACCTGTTGATACAAGTATGGCCGGCGTGACTCATGAAGATCGAATTAGGTCAATTACATTTTCGGCCAATATTCACCTTCCTCTTATATCATACACATAATATCATTCAATGCTCAAAGGTCGTATCTAAGTCTAAATCATATCAACTAGCGAGGTGGAATGACAGAGAGGGAGAGGTGCACCGAAGGAGAGGTGGAAGGATGGAGTGAGGAAGTATATGGATAAAGGCGGTGCTGGTTGGGAGGAGGGACGTCGACTGACTGGGGACAGAGGTCCATGGGGGCGGTTTGTTCGTGGCCACCCCTTCAGCGATCACGGCGTCTGGCACTAGATAGATAGATAGATATTAACTATCTGTTATGTTAGTACTTTCAATATCACTTGACGATAATTTACGAAAATACGAAACAGTGACTGTCTAAGCCGATTTGTTCTCTTTCAACCGGGTGTGTAGGCATAAAAGAAAACGTATGCTAATACTATATTTATATGGGACACTAAAATATTATACCAGGATTTGTTTTATTTTTCAAATCTTTGTGCTGCGTTTTGTTGCATCTGCCTTGGGTTACCACGAAATATATATATATACAGTATATATATATATATATATATATATATATATATATATATACATATATATAGATGGATTGGGTGGAGGAGAAAACACAGGGAAGAGCTATGAATGTTTATTCTCTAACGTTTCGGGTTATGTTATGTACCCATCTTCAGAGAGACTGACAGCTTTTTAGAAATCTCACTGAATATAAATATACAAGTCAGGAAATTAATTGTTGGCATCCTAGAATAGTGTTGCCATTTTTATGGCGATATTTTAAATCTTATAAGTAGAACAATTGTCCGATTAGCCTACCCTCTGGGACGGGGATATTCTTTACCTCTTTCTCTAATTACCTTTTTATCCCTTTCGGTACCAGCAACGGACTTGTATTTATTTGTTCACTATTGGGAACAGGAAAGGTTTGAAGAAGTATATATAATTATATACATATATATATACATACACATACATATATATATACACATATACATACATATATACATACATATAATTATATATACACATATACACACATGTTTTGTTTTCCTTCCCTCCTGTACCCCCTCACCCCCCCCCCCCCTTATGCCCTCTACCCCCGCCATAATTTCGTTCATATGGTCCTGAGACTATAAAATAATATATCATGCCAGTTCACTTTTGACTTCTATACCGTGAGCTACTCAGATATTATACACGCGTTTATGCGTTTATCGTGTTATTGACATTTTATTTGTGTGAATTTTTAGTTTTGATATTACTTTTAACTTCAAATATTTTAATAAGTATACTTTTACAGATTTTAAATATTGACAATGTACTGAACATTATATCCTGAATGTGCCGCATTGTAGGCGAAGCGTTGATAAGAAACAATAAATATGGAAAGAATTGGTGATTTAATGTTTGAACACCCACCTAGTGCTAGAAAAACTATAAGAAAAATATACATAAGAAAATCAATAACTGTGAAAATGCTGTCATATTCAACTCTACTAAAATCTGCTCCCCAAATTCACAAATATACATATATATATATACATACACACATACACATACATATGCACATACACACACAAACATACAATACATACACATACATATATATACATATATATACACATACCTACATATACACACATATACAGTCTATGTACAGTCCCGGCCATAAGTCCCCCTCCACCCTTTTGCCCGTCTCTCTGAGAAATATGTAGATCTGTCACCGCTGCCTCGGACTATCACATTAATGAGGTGTGAAGACCGATACGACTATGGATTAACCTTTACCCTACCTCCTTCCATATTCTCTCCTTACCTTCCTTCTTTCTTCGTTTCCCTTTCTCATTGTGCTCCATCTAAACTAATATTATTTTGATGAGTGTGTTTGATATCGGTGTAGTATAACACCGTTTTATTATTATTATTATAGAAGCTGTCTAAGCCTCCCAACAGGGTGCAGATACACCTATAAAAGATGAATCCCCACAAAATACCCGTAAGCCCTGGAGAGAGACTAAGACAACTAAGAAAAAGGAAAATGGCTACAGTAGTTAGAGAGCCCAGAAGAAAAGATCAGTTTGTTAATTAAAACACCATTCTAAAAAGAATAAAAGCAAATCATGATTGAAATTTTTTTTTACTGCTGTAATAAAACATTAACTCTGGACTTAAAAGCTGAGATATGGGTTGACTGTACAACCTCGTTTGGCAAATGATTCCAAAAGTGAATCATTGAAGGAATAAAACACCGAGAAAACTGAGATGTAGAAACATTAATTGGAGTCATGGCAAGGTCATTAACACCTTACGAGCGGCCTATGCGGTTTATTTATATGTACCGCCCAGCGGGGTGTTTTTAGCCAAAATAGGGCTGTTTACGTGATCATTTTCATGCCTAAATAAGACCCAGAACGTAAAACAAGTACCTATCCCTGAAAGGGCATAAACAGAGCTTTCGAATGACACCATAACGATCCTTTTATGATGGCTAGTTTTCTTGCAATAACCGTGCAACGTGAGTGCAAAAAGCATGTAGTTCGGTACTTTCCCCATATAATTCAGTATGTAGCGAGTGAGAGAGGGAGGAGGGAGCTGAGATTCGTGTCAGTAGGTTCGCCGCGGTGGTCTGGAGCAGTCATACGCTCGCTAGTCTCCTGCCACCACTTGTCTCTCTCTCTCAGCAACATTACGTGCTGAAATTGCCACTCGACCTATGTCGAGCGCCGCCACATAGTCCAGCTTTATTTAACTCGACTTATGTGGTGAGCCGCTAATTAAGGGTTAAGACTCCTCGTAAATCTTGTTGCGGGAATTGGAATAAAAGGTTCTGGTAAAACACTATGCAATGGATGCTGAGTATTGTTAACATTTTTAAATAAAAGATTAAGGGCACCAACCCGACGCCGATGATGAAGATCAAGAGATAGAGCAGGGAGAATAAATTTAATAGAATTAAGAGCTTTATCAAGCAATTTCAAATGACAGTCAGCAGCCGAGTTCCAAACAGGAGAGCAATACTCAAAATGAGGGAAAATAAAAGCATAAAAAGATTTTATGACTGTGGTTTCACAAGCGAATGTTTTGTAACACTTGCGAAGTAAACCAATCTTTTGAGCAATAGTAGAAGACAAGGAACGAATATGCTTCTCAAATGTCAACTTAGGATCGAGAGTCACTCCAAGCAAACGCAAACCTGACACATCCTCAATTTGTTCACCAGAAACATGCAAACAAGGATGAGGAGGAGCCAAAGTACGTGATCTACTAATTATCATGGAGTGAGTTTTCTTAGCATTAAGCTTCATACCCCAAAGTTCACACCAAGAGGTAATCTTAGCCAAGTCCCTGTTTAGAGATGCTGCAACTTCGATTCTACTCTCTGGAGATGGAATTGATGAGTATAAAGTTATGTCATCGGCATAAGAAACTAGTTTATTTTCAAGCTCAGAGCACAAGCAAGCAATAAAAATAATGAAAAACAGAGGCCCAAGCACACTGCCCTGCGGAACACCCGAAACAACAGGCACAGAAACAGAAGTGCACCCATCAACAACAACATGCTGAGACCTGTCTGTTATGCTAGCTAACTCCGCCCCTACCTTAACTATTTGCATATTTATATATTAGAGAGAGAGAGAGAGAGAGACGTGAAATAATATTGATTATTTGTATAGCACTCGCATAGAAGAGTTGTTCGTGGTCAATGTCTCATCACCTAGTATTAAGAAAGTGTTCTTGATCTTGCTAAATCAGAAGACTACCTTTAATATTATTCTACATAAACTACACACAGTTGATTTCATCGAAATTGAGGAACACCGTGGATTAAATACTTTACAATCAAACTACCGTCATTTACCGTGTGATTATGTAAGACCCTTCCTAAGCTAAATACAATGTTCACGGAGCAGTTATATCGATATACTCTAATATATATTCCAAGTTGGCATAGGACTGCATGTTTATTTATACTTCACACAGAGAGAGAGAGAGTAAACGAATACTGTATATATTATATATAAGCAAACTCTTCTATGCGAGTGCTATAAAAACATCGATATTATTTCACGTTTCTCTCTCTCTCTCTCTGATATATACATATGCAAATAGTTAAGGTAGGGGCGGAGTTAGCTAGCATAACGGTGTTATACTACACCGATATCAAACACACTCATCAAAATAATATTAGTTTAGATAGAAAACAATGTTCATGTCTATGAATCAAAAATGTAGATTCAGCTCTAGAATATTAACGTTAGTACTGAAATATATGTTCCTTGCAACACTCAAACTAACTGATTTGTGACCTGTTTCAGTATCGTATCAAGTAAACAGTTTGCTTAAATATATATATATATATATATATATACAGTATATATATATATATATATATATATATATATATATATATATATATACTGTATATATATATATACAGTATTTGTTTACAGTATTTGTTTACTCTCTCTCTCTCTCTGAAATATAAATAGACATGCAGTCCTATGCCAACTTGGAATATATATTAGAGTATAATATCGTCCTAACTGCTCTGTGAACATTGTATTTAGCTTAGGAAGGGTCCTACATAATCACACGGTAATTGACGGTAGTTTGATTGTAAAATATTTAATCCACGGTGTTTCTCAATTTCAATGAAAGCAACTGTGTGTAGTCTATGTAGAATAATATTAAAGGTAGTCTTCTGATATAGCAGGATCAAGAACACCTTCTTAATACAAGGTGATGAGACATTGACCACGAACAACTCTTCTATGCGAGTGCTATACAAATAATCGATATTATTTCACGTGTCTCTCTCTCTCTCTCTCTCTCTCTCTCTCTCTCTGATATATAAATATGCAAATAGTTAAGGTAGGGGCAGAGTTAGCTAGCATAACGGTGTTATACTACACCGATATCAAACACACTCATCAAAATAATATTAATTTAGATGGAGCACAATGAGAAAGGGAAAAAGGAAATGAAGAAAGAAGGAAGGTAAGGAGAGAATAATGGAAGGAGGTAGGGTAAAGGTTAATCTATAGTCGTATCGGTCTTCACACCTCATTAATGTGATAGTCCGAGGCGGCGGTGACAGATCTACATATTTCTCAGAGAGCCGGGCAAAAGGGTGGAAAGGGTCTTATGGCCGGGACTGTACATACATACACAAATACCTATACATACACATACATATACATTGTTACGAATCTGGACCTCAGTTGCTTAGAGACGGTATACGAAAATAATTACTAAAACAAATGCACCTTGTCTCTCTACCAAGTAACACCACGACGCAACAGGTAAGAGCACTATAAACGCTTCCAGGCACTTATCAGGGTTTAAGGTGCACACTGCCCTGCTCCTAGTCTGAATAATATGTAGAACAGAAATAATCATGTAACTTTCTAGCTACGAGAACTCAAAAACCAACACCGGGATTAGCAATGCTGGGATGGATAATCTAAACAGTTAAATACATAGGCTACCAGCAGACATCAAAGAAAGAAAAGCAAAAAGTGCAGATGTACTTCGAGCATAACAGGCTATGCGCACCCTCGACAATACTAAACCGTGCACAAACCAGCCAACGGTAATCCACTCTCAACCCAAGAGAGTTGCACATAATAATATTGTATACATATACCAATGAACTAACAATACAAGGCAGTGTCCTAATCTGACTACTAACCTCGGGGTGATATTAGTGTAAGCAGGTTGCCCTGACCACCTCTAACATCACACCAATATATCCTACTTCAACCTGGGCCCCCCAGTGAGATACCGCCCAAAACACTATGAACTCTAGAGAGTCCACCTCCCACACTCACTTAACTATGGGGGGGGGGGGGTCCAGACTGAAGCTGGATTTCTACTTACTATTAAACACTCCGTTGCCTCGGTTCGAAACCTGAGATAGGGAACAAACACACTCACTGAGGCAGAACCGTCAAGGTTATTACCGGGTCCTAAGCACAAACACTGGGAAAAATATGTAAGGGTATGGATGTGTGTGTGTGTGGACTGTGTATGGGATTACCAGTGCTTATTGTGACGGACCCCGGCAAACCTCCCAGCTCTCCCTATCACGGATCCCGAAGTAAGCCACCGGAGGTACAGAATATATGATCAAAATGGAAATATAATAAAATGCTGATCAGAGGAAAAGAATAAATAAATGTCTAGGATTCTCTGTTAATTACGTTTCATCAATATCTGTGCAATCAAGGACAAACAAAAGGGGCAGACTGGTGTGCCACAAGAGAGAGGGAGCAACCACCTATATCGTCCGACCGCCTAGCAGAGAATGGCAAGACCAAGCATGGCTAGCGGGAGCCGGCCTCAAAACAGGGTTGCAATATATCACCACACGATATGATAACACAAAGACACTTCACAAGAATAACTTAATTATAATAACGTATTCCTGTGTTAACATATTGGCTAAAACAGCGTGGCAGATAAAAAAAAGTATATCTTGATATTGTAACACAACTAAACTTGCAATGGTCACGTAGTTAAATCAAACTCATGGTGCCAGCAAAACCGCCTCCCCCCCGCGAGACTGGAGCAACATTCCTTCCTCCCCTTCCTCCCATCACTTGCAAGCCGACGCTGCCACGGTCAATTTCAACCCGTAACTGATGACACTCTATTGGCTCATTCTACACAAAAGTTTATGGAGACAAAAATGCTTAGAGGTACGGCAAAACTAGACATGTGCAATTAGAAGGGTATCGGAGTGAAACTCACAATACCAGGTCTTTCAAAATTAATAGACTTGGCAAAGCTGCATACAGAGAACAACTAGGCGCCACTAAAGTCTAGCTACTCCTAAAAGACCCTATAGACCCTGGTCATTGTGACACCCTCACACGGTGGGGGGGGGGGGAGTTTTGGAGCTTTGAAACAAAACTTTCATCATTAGTTTACAACTGCAAAATATGTACATTGACAGTCTTTTGTATTTTTACATTTTATAGAATTTTTTAACATGAGTAAATATGACTTACTTAGTAAATAGCCTCGTGCTCTCCTATCACCCCTCAGAGGACTCACGGGACAAACAGTCTGCCAGGACATTATCAACACCACGGATGTGCTTAACATCGAGATGATATTCTTGCAACATCAAACTCCAGCGAGTAAGTCTCTGGTTTTTGTCCTTGAGCTTATTAAGAAACTGCAAAGGATAATGGTCAGAGTAAATTCTGAGTACGGGCCCATATGGAGGCAAATAAACAGCGAAATGGTGTAAACTCAAAATAATAGCTAGCAACTCCCTTTCGATCACAGACTAATTCTTTTGTGCTCGGTTAAACTTTTTCGAAAAGTAAGAAATGTGGTGCTCAACATCATCCCCGAACCCTTGCATCAACACAGAGCCGGCACCCACATCGCTCGCGTCTACTGCCAAGACGAAAGGCCTGTTGAAATCTGGGGCACGTAATGTAGGATGGCAACAGAGGAGGATTTTGACATCTTTTAAAGCCTGCTCACACTCTGTTGTCCATTTATAGTAGACCAGCCAAGGAGCAAAATTGTGACTTTTACCTGCATGGAATGTTAATAGCAGGCACCCATGCTAAATCAATCAGTCATAGGTCAGACAGAAATACTAGGGTGGATGCCACTAAAAATGGTGACCTTAAAGGTCAAATCAAGGTCATTTTGTGGCCGAAAATGGTCAAATTTCTAAATCATCTAAACATAGCCATGTTATACATCAAAAGAAAGGTATGTAAGAGACAAACAGTTTGGTACTCTTTTTAGATCAGAATCTTGACCTTAAAGGTCAATTGAAGGTCATTTTGTGGTCCAAAAAGTTCACATTTCTAAATCATTCAAATATAGTCATGTTATATATCAAAAGAAACGTATGGAAGAGACAAACAGTTTGGTACTATTTTAAAGTCAGAATATTGATCTCAGAAGTAGGTCATGTAGGTCCACCCTAGTATTTCTGTCTGACTTTTACTTATTGATTTATCATGGGTGCCTGCAGCTAACAATCCATGCAAATAAAAAAATGGTAAGCCTTTTTGCTTCTTAGTTGATCTACTTTAGCATTAGACAAATGAATATATTTAAAAACAAAATTATATGTGTATTCAATATGTACTTGACAGAAATAATGTTCAATCTGATGGATTACAACAGTCAATAGAATCGCAACCACAGGCATTTGTACATTTCAGATTTGTTTTTAAACAAGTGCATCTAGCAGTATTGCACTTCTTTTTGCAAGAGCAGGTCACCAGTTCGAGGCAGAACTGTGGTACAGGAGGTAACCTAGCCCATCGAGGTGTCAGATAACCTGACTCCTTCTTCCAAGCATCTGTGGGCAATGTCACAACAATAGTTTCCTTCTCTGCCTGAAGCCAAATATTGGCCTGGTAGTTTGCGCGTTGCACATGGAGCTCCAGAGCATCACGTGTTGGAGGGAGCAATTCCAGGCCTTTCTTTGCCTTGCTGAACATGTTCAATCTTGCACTGTCAACTGTTTGCAGCCCTGGACATCCATAGAGGTTGCAAACAAACTGTTCAATAGGTCCAAGCTCACCATCACGACCAATCCCTTCTACCAAACGTGGGTTTTTCAAAAATGTTTTCCAGCAGGTCTTTTTCCCATATCTACTGAATGAAGAGGTTGTGTCGCAGCCTGTGAGTGCATGAACACTCAAGAGGTTATTCTTCACTGCATCAGGAAATGATTTTGCTACTTGATGAATGGGAATGCACTTCTGTTTCTTTGCAGTTCCAGAGAGCATCCAGACTTCACTTGCTTTTGGGGCAGTGAAATGCAATAGGAGAAGCATGACATCAGTGTCTCTGCACTTCACAAAAATTCGTTGATAACCAATATCCACTGCTTCAGAGGCATGAAGAATCAACCTTGTGTCCGCTTCTTCATGATTCCCATTAAGTTTGAGGTCATCTATGGATCTCCTGGTTGATTTTGCCCCAGTGTGGTCCATAAATCCACCTCCAGTTACCATCTCGTATTCTTCTGGAAGATCTTTGGTTGTGTGAATGATCCTTTCAGACAGGAAATGTGCCAGGTCTGCCTTATTTTCATCCATAGCAACAAATTGGCTCCAAACCTGAGGCAGTGGAACATCTGGTCCATCTATCAGCTTTCGAATAGGCTTCTTCTTGTTAACTCGTTTTGCTCTGGTACCAGATTTGATTGAATTCCCACCCAGATATCGATCAAACACAACATCAACTCGTGTCGTAATATCTCCAAAACAGCATGTAACTGAGCGAATAAAAGCAGCACCATAGTCTCCAAATGTCTGACATCCACGAGGCTTTCCCATAGCTTGGATGAGTGCATGCCCATCAATTAGAAAACAAGTCTTCATGTCAGATTCTGGAAGTTCAGTAGTAGTTTCAATTTTGTTCATCAAAACACTTATCAGTTCTGCTTTATTGGTTGAATTAATTTCTCCTCCAGTGTTTGCCAGGGAAAGTGGGATTGGTGACAGTTCATGTTTCAGGATATTTGTCATTGTCACTGTTCTACCTGCAGTCACCACATTCAAAAGACGTTGAAGCAATTTTCGGTCTGCTTTAATAGTCTTTTACACATTCTCTTTACTTGAGACAGTTGCTTTGTAGATATTTGCAAATGTTTTGGACCGATTTTTTGGGAGCGGATAATGAAATCCCACTTTCTGATCCACTAATCGCTCTGTCACATTAGCCAGCATTTGCCTCTTTCCTCTGTTTTCAGCAGTCAGAAGATCATTGGCTATATCTTCTGGAGCGGTATTCTTTGTTGCCAGTGACACCAGGGGAATGCTTGACTCAGAAATAGGTGGTCTATTGTCAGATTGTGTGTGAACTCTGAAAACATCAAATCTTGTGAGCTGTGACACCAATTTTCTCACATCTTCAGTGTCACGTGTCATCCGGCTTGGACGGCTATCAGAACGTATAAAAACCTCTTCTTCTTCGTCATCTTTCAAGTTGAACAAAACTTTCATATCCTGTGTGATGCGCGACCGTTCTGACCATGTGATACAAAATTTGTCCCTTGCTTGGTCATTCCTGGTTATTTCAATTATTCCATTGTGCATCTTGCATGATTTATTGATCCATTCTGTTGCCTGGTCCACAGGAACTTGGTTGAAGCGCTTTTTGGTCATCTTCACAACAAAGTTACCATCTATGAATTCAGCGTGAACTTCAGGAGCTGATTTCTCAAGAAGCTTCATATCTGAATAATAGATAGGTCCCCATCTTGCATAGTTTGTGTGGTCATAGATGGTGAGCCACGGCAGCATGGCAGAAAAAGACTCCAAGTGAAGAATCCAATTACCATCTCTCTCTGCCCTGATGAAGTCCAGAAGAATCTCAACCATATTCATGTAGTCCAGCCACAACTTGTAATTAGGATTGCTTAAGTACTTTTTGTCAAATTCACTCAAGAGTCCTTTCACATTCTTGTCACTGAGAACATCAGAAAGCTGGCCAACTGCATTGTGGAGTGAATTTCTGTCAGTAGCAGCCTTGTTTTTACACAAATCAGCCACATTCTGGGAGTGTCGAAACCTGTGAAGTGAGCTCCTGTTCAGTTTCAATGATCCACGATTTGAACATTAACAACTTTATGTGCCACAGAGCTTCATATGTCAGCACATGTCCTCTCACTGCCCGGTAGTATGCTTTTCCATCCAGCATGGTTTCAGTTGTGTTGGTTCCACACATGCCAGATTCTGTCCACAGGTCATCCAGCCCAGCACGCTCCATGTGCTGACCGATCGCTTTCAAGAAGTTGAAACAGATATGAATGCCACCCATCAGAAAAATGACATTCTCAAACTTAGGATTTGCCCAAACTATTTCCTTGCCTCTGCTGTACAATGGTTGATCTGCCGTGATAATGGAGTATTTCTGTCCCATGTGCCTTGAAATAGCCCTGAAGCGATTGATCACTGTTGTGATAGTATCATTATCATCTGCTGGTGCCTGAAGAATGGCAACATCCCTGCAGTAGTTACTGGAGGGTCAACAATGCTTGTGGCTTCGTTCATTGCTCTCCAACCAGGAACAGAAGGATCATCTTTGTCATCACAAATCCTGGACACCAACCAAGTCAAATCCTTCACTCGTGCCTTCTGTCTTTCTTCATCTTTTGTTCCAAACCAATCCACTTCTATCTTGGAAGCACCAGTGTATGATGGTGATGATCTGTCTCCTGCTGGCATAGTTGCATGGACAAGTGTCTGAAATGCCTGTAAAGAATCCGGTTTTATTGCTCTTGATCTCTGGATGCGTGTTCTCTCATTCCTCTGCTGCGGTGCTGGTCCTCTCTGCCACACCAACATCTGTGTGCAGTGAAACGTATTTTTGCCATCTAGAGTTGCTTCCAGCACATCAATGTTGTCGCATGAGCAGTGGATCATTCGCTCTTTGATTATATTGTCTGGAATATAGACGTTGCCATTTTCCACAAATCTTTGAAGAATGTTTTGAGCTATCGATGTATCAATTCTTCGAACTGTATCAATACCAATGGTATGGTTCGCTGCATGGAAGAGATTCAAAAGTGCCTCAGAACGTGTAGCTTGATGGAGTGCAAGCCCTAAACCAATATGTTTTGGTGTCAACTTTCGTTTCCTAGATACTGCATACACAATGTCTTGAGCAATGCTGCACACACTCTGCTTGATAATGTTGTCTTCTTCAATCCCCTCATGAAGATCATCCGCATCACTGAACAGTAAACGTAGAAATAGATACAAGCTGTTTGGGATAACTTGTGCAACATGTTCTTGATCAAGTCCTTGCCAACTGCTGGAATGACCAGGACTGTCTGAGAGATTTTTGTTATTCTTAGTGCCACATGTACCATTTCTTGATAGATATTTCCTTGATTAAATCCAACAGTACCAACATCTTCATTGTCTGTGGATTCCGAATCTGAGGATAAACCACCACGATGATGACTTCTTGATAATGACTCTGATATAATGAAGTTAGACTTTTCACCAGGGTACATTATTGGTGCTCTATTTGAAAGAGGTTTGACATATCCTGCCTTTGACCCAAGCATTTTCTTAACCTTTTTGTAGAAGGTGGTTATTCTGGACTGGTAACTCTTACGAACAGGGATGTTTCTCTCAGTACACATGTCCTGGTATCTGCGCCACACAACTGCCATGTCATAAGTCTTACCTCTTGAAAGCCCAATGTCTAAATCATAGCACAACTTCATCATGCACTCGTCCAGATCTGGTTCAACTTCTTGAGGCATTCCTTTAGTGCGTCGTTCGAATGTCACTAAGCAGGCCAGATGATACAGGCCATCAGCTGCCATCAAGTCACTGACACCAGAGAGTCTGACGGACATCACTGGATCAGATTTAGCTCGTTCAATCAGTGCTGTGGATTTATTTGTGGTTTCTACCCGGTGAAGTTTCTTGCTTGAGATCTGTGCCTGGCAAAACATACAGAGCTTCTAGTCAATAATTGTCAGAGAACTTCTTCTTGTTGGAGCTGTGCTGTTTGAGCTGGTAGATGGTTTAGATGCTGGTTGTCGCCGATTCCGTAGTCTGTCCAGTTTGCTCTCCGAAGTAAACACAGAATAGCAGGATTTGTGCCACCTAATTTCGAGAGAGTTAAAATTATCCAACGAGAGTCCATCTAGTTTGTCCAGCACGTCTGAATACATATGGTCACCCAATTTCCTTCTTTGTTGTGCAACATCTTTGGTTCTGTTTTTTCCATCGGTGGAGGCTTGCCGAAGGTCGCCTGAACTGCCTTCACAAAAGAAGCACACATTCTTGTTTTTAGAGTCCATGTGGTGCCTCTTTGTGGCCCTCCTGCTGGAATCTTCACTCATAATTCTTGTGTCATCAGTTCACAGCCTGCAAAAGAAATGAAAATTTTAATTCAGTTGCATACAGTAAACTGCATACTGCATACAGTTTATACATTCTAATATTGTATGCAGTGTATAGAGTTTAAAATTGTAGTCTCAAAATTCAGCTAGGCCATACATTAATTTTGATATTTAACAAAATGGCATTGAATTGACCTTTAAGCTCAACAATCTGACCTACAAATAGTACCAAACTGTTTGTCTCTTCCATACCTTTCTTCTGATATATAACATGGCTATATTTAGATGATTTAGAAATTTGACCTTTTTCGGACACAAAATGACCTTGATTTGACCTTTAAGGTCAACATTTTTAGTGACATCCACCCTAGTATTTCTGTCTGACCTATGACTGATTGATCTTGCATAGGTGCCTGCTATTAACATTCCATGCAGGTAAAAGTTTTTTTTAAAGCCTTTTTGCTTCTTGGCTGGTCTACTATTATATGTTTTTACCTTTTGTAGCAAATTTGTCATTGGGGCAAGCACGGTGGAATATCCTTTGATGAACCGGCGATAATAGCCTATCATGCCAAGGAAACGTTGCACGGCTTTCTTATTATGAGGTGCTCAGAAACTCTGGATAGCCTCCACCTTCGCCCGAGGGGGACAGACCTGGCCGTGGCCAACATAACCCAGATATTGCACCCGAGCCTGCACGAACTCGCACTTTGCCAGGTTGACCACTAAACCAGCCTCAGAGAACTTCCGGAAAAGCTCACCCACATTGGCCAAATGGTCGGTCCAATTTGTGTCATAAACAACAACATAATCTATGTATGCTAAACAATTGGGGACATCATGCGCAACCCTGTCCATTAACCGCTGAAATGTGGCGGGAGCATTCTTCAAGCCGTAAGTCATTACCTGGCACTGATACACTCCACCACCCACCACAAAACTAGCGATTTTCTTGGCACGTTCAGTTAGTGGGACTTGCCAATAGCCTTTAACTAGGTCCACCTTTGTGATGAACTTGGCTGCCCCAATCTTGTCTACTGAGTCATCGACTCTCGGTAAAGGGTAGGTATCCGTCTTGGAGAGTAAATTTACTTTGCGAAAATCGACACAGAAGCGTATCTTACCATCAGGCTTAGACTGCAAAGTTACAGGGCTTGACCACTCACTCCAGCCTTTCTTGATGAGGCCTTGTCAACCATATACCTCAGCTCAGCATCAAGAGTGAGCTGCTTCTGTGGATTAACTCTATAAGGTGGTAATTTTATAGGCTTATTCTCTCCCACATCGATGTCATGCACCACCCAAGATGTCAAACCTGGTGCATCACCGAACACGTGTGGATAAGCCCACAAGTTAGTAAACATCTCCTCAACCCTTTCCGGAGGTAAATGGGTCAATTTCTCCCGCAGGGCCAGGTACCCGTTCTCGGCCCATGTCCCAGCCGGCACAGCCTCACCTGGGAAAAGCTCCCTCTCCTCCTCCTGCTCCTCTTTCATGCCTTCTACAACCAGGACAGGGCAACGAGACACGGCATCCTGGTCCCTGGGACTGGAGAATTGGGGAGAGTGCACAGGGGGGTTGAGAGGCACTGCAGGAGCCTTGCCTGGCATTCCCACAGTGGATGAACCACTAGCCCTGGGACCCGGGTTATCCAACCACCAGCCACCAGGCCTGGGCTCACCCTGCACATCCGACTCCAACCCTCCAGTCAATAACATAGGCAAGAAATTGACTGTATCTGACTCAACTTTCCCCACTGACCCTTTCTGAGTGGATACAGTAGCACAAACTGCCTCAGACAACTCCCCGACATTAGAAAACAAGCGTGTCAATGAAGCATCACTCTGCGCCTCACCAATCTCCCCCGGTGCCACGGTGGAAAGATTAAGTATAGCCTCCAAATCGGTCTGATTTGATGATACAGGTGTTACGACCGGGGCTCGTATAAAACAAGGGCTCTTAATCATTGGACTAGGAAAGCACACAGCCACAACGGTAACACTAGATCCAACCCCTGAACTTATAATGCCGGCGCAGAAAAACACCTATACCCTCCAGAGTTAAATCTGCGATAACGGGGTATCCTATAACTCAGTATAAGTGCACTACTACTACAGGCTGATGATCTCTGATACAGCCTGATCACAACAACATACAATTACGGTATTAAGGTATACTAGGAAAAGATAGAGATCTTAATTAAATCACTCCAATGATTTAATGCAAACTAGAAGAAGGTATATTTAAAGTTACTCTAAACAATAATGAACTGTCTCTCCTATACTAAAGAAAGTGAACGAAAGTCCCAAAGCATCGAGCAGGAATCTTCTGAAGAAAGTCTGATGCTGGGGTAAGATGATCGTATCGGATTTTGAACTGTAGTATAAAGCAGGAACAGGATATGACAATTGTAAGGAAATATAGGGTTAACTGGCACGGGAATAATAACTGCGCAATAGTAGGAACTCAAACAGCAAAAGAAGTACTTCCTCATCAACGAAACAGCCTACTAGGGTTGTGCAACTCAACAACAACCTAGAAAAATAAATGCCGTGAATAATAATGCATACATAACAGAAAGAGTTTATAATCTAAATCTGGTGTCTGCTAGGCGAATAAAGTCTAGCTGGGATGTAGTAGGCTAGGAAACAAAGGCTGAGCAAGCGGCTCGTAGCCTAGCGAAGTCCTTAAGGCTGTGCGGCCAAATTACGTTAATTGACGGGGTGCTCTCTTGAGAGATCCAGATCGCTAGTATCTGGTTCTCTCCTGGCGACCCTCTCAAAGTCAAAGCAAACGAGTTAGCACAGTGTTGGGTGGCAGAGGCAAAAGCCCTTACTCGCAACACAGCGCTAAACTCACAAGGTACACAGTCAGAAAGACCACCTAGGCTTCCCACGTCTCCGTTGCGATTGTACAGGTTCAACAAAATCTAGTACACATCGGAAATCACAACACCAGTAGCCTTATCCCAGTCTAGCATTAAATCCCCCAGCAGACCACCAAGATACAGGAAGGGAGACACCGTGAGTGTGTCAAACCTCTACAGACAAAAATGGTAACCCTTCCAAAATGCCTAACTAAACATGTGTTATCTGAGAGCTTCAGCATATAATACGATGGCCGATATATGAAATCGTGCAGAACCAAAGGGAAGTTATGATATTAAATAGAGTAGAAGAATGAGAGATAAGAAGTTGAGAGAGAGAAAGTGCTCTATAGGTAGAAGTCGGGAGACAGGGGGGCAAGGGACATGTGAAGGGTATGCTAGTCAGGAAAGCTCTGAGGAAGGAACTCCTCGGGACCCCTCCAGGATCACACACAAAGGCATGGTGGTCAGCCAATCACAGGCTGCTACGTCACCAGGCAGTAGGGCTGCAGAAGGCGCCAGGAACCACCAGCCAATCAAGAGGCGTGAGACGGCACGCGCGCGAGCCTACAAAGCGAGGGGGGAGGCAGCATATGTATACGCACGCACACACTACCACCCCACTGCCTATATTATTCTCTCTCCTTAACTACATACAATGCATCCTATGTTCAACTCATGATATAAAATGCTTCCCATTGTCACAGACGAAAATAAAGACCTCCACGGGACTGTCTGTAACAACACGAACACTATGAAAGAAAGAACAACATTGTAGATAGACTGTAGCCAAATACCTTGCCCCGGCGAGTGCTAGCGAGTGGCCAAGCGAGCGGCTGAGCCCATGTGGCGTTCTGCTGAGCTGCAGGCATCACACCCCACCCAAGATATTAGACGCTCAACCATGAGCTCTATATCTGACAAGCAGAGCCCCGATAAGACTCGCCACCCCTAACCACTTCGCAACAAAGAAGGCAAAGCTCAGTTCTCATAAAAAAAAAAAATTACAATCCCTCCCAACACAATAGCCTAATTAATTCACACTGCTATGCTCCTAGAGTGAGCTTCTACTAGCCCAGCCTTCTGAGAGAAGCACAGGTTCGACTCAGAACTTTAGCTATAACATACTTTTAAAAAAAATTAACTATAAAAGAAAGAGTTTTTATAGAATTTTCATTTTTAATATGTTTTTGGTGGCTGCACTTACAGGGGCAAGCCAATTTTACTCCACTCTCAACACACACTGACTGAACGGCGAGGGTTCTCCTGCAAACAAACCCTCCCGTGACAAACAATCAGCCAAAACATTATCAGTGCCCTTAGCATGCTACACATCCAACTTGTGTTCCGGCAGCACAACAACACCTGGCACTGATAAACTGCCCAGTTCATCACAAGACTGGCATTTCTCTTCGCTCTTTCCGGCAACGGGGCCTGCCAATAACCTTTCACTAGTTCTACCTTCGTGATAGGTGATGCAGCCCCGAGGCGGTCTATGGTGTCGTCAACTCTCGATAAGGTATAGGCGTCTATCAGGGATAATGCATACACACTCTCGCAATCAACACACTCGCTGATCTTGCCACTTAACACAGGTTGCAAAGTTACAGGCAACGACCACTCACGACATTCCTTATCCCTCCGACCCTTGGGCAATGGATAGGTGTCTGTCAGGGATAATGCACACACACTGATCTGGCCACTTAACTCCGGTTGCAAACTCACTGGCAACGACCACTCACAATATCCTTTATCCCTCAGACCCTTTTTCCACATGTCGTCTAGCTCTGTTTTCACAACAGGCTTTTTAGCAGGATATATACGGTAGGGAATAAATCCATGTCGGATTCTACCCCGTACATCAGGCCTGGAGAAGCAACAAACATGCGGATGCACTGCCACAGCCTAGTAAACAACTTATCTTGCAGAACATGCCTAGTGCCCTCCCACAACCCAGCCGAGACCGCAGCTTCTAACCTGTAATCTCCCTCCTTCTCCACCTTCGTCCCTAGAACAGCCAGGTCATGAGAGGGACAATCAGTACCATCTGTGCAGTCAGTCCCATAGTTCACAATTGCTAAGGCTTCCCCACCGATACCGTACATGCGCACCCCCGCATTCCTTACGACTACATCTGCCTGCACAGCATCACCGCTTTTAGCGACATGGCCAGATACAGTCGGTCTATGGTAGGGCTGTTGCATTCGACTAGAGCAGCATTGGGAGGCTATGCGACGACCGGGCACTTCTATGCCACAGCCAACCTCACCAATCTGCTCAAAGTCCTCCTTTTGACCACCACCCTTGGCAGCCATGGGTCGACCTTGACCTGACAACCATGTCCAAGCCTCGTCGCCCACCTTGAACCACCGAAACAACGAGGCTAACGATCTCTCAACATTCACGTGACCTGCCCGCGGAACATCTTGCACCGCTTGAGTTGTGAGGCTCAGGGGCTCGGCACGGCCAGTGGGGTATGAACCGAGCTGGTGCTGGAGCGCTGCACACTGCTGCTCACGCAGGTGCTCTAGCGCTTCCACAGCCACCAGACTCGTGTCCCCCGCCCACTGCTCCGCCGAGACATGATAATCCCTACTCTCCTCCACCTGTGCCCTACTGCCCCCCTCTCCTTCTCCACCTTGGCCGCTGCAGACCAACACAGGGATAATAATAATAATAATAGTTCTTAAAGCGAGCGCATGCTAAGCTAGCTAAGGATAGCTCAATAAGGCCGATTAGGCGTATTTCCATTGGGGTCCTGTACTACTATCCCATCCCTTTGCTCATGAGGGATGGTAACAACTCAGTGCTTGTGAAAAATCTTTAATGCGCCGAGCGTGGGCGCGAACCCGGGCCTTCTGGGTGGAAGTCCGAGACGCTAGTCACTACACCAAGCGAGCCGCTTGGTGTAGTAGGCTGCTCAGGTGGTTGCCTCACAAACTCCTCCAACAGGTTCACATGACATGTTTCCCCGTCCTCGTGTTTGATCTCGACAGCACCATTACCACACTTCTGAACTTCCGGATCCTCCAACTGCAGTTTACAAATATCTGAGGGAACCAACCTGTCTAGATGCTTCTGAAGCAACCCAAGTCCTCCCCCAATATCAAACTGAGCAACCCTTTTTTCTCTCCGTGTGTAACATTGCTGCCTCGGAGTCTCTTCCTGCCGTACCTCCTCACTAGCTGTGTGACGCCTGCCAGCGTTGGCAGAATCGCCTCCCGGTAGCCATTAGCACTCGCCAGGGCAGTGAAATGGGCTACAGTCTGTTTACAATGTTGTACTTTCTTTCTTGTGAATCGTCATGTCACAGGCAGGGTAGAAGTGGTCTTTGTTTTCGGCTGTGACAATCCATTGTATTTTATATCATGAGTTGAACATAAGATGCATTGTAGTGAAGGAGAGAGAGAGAGCGAGCGAGCAGGGTGGGGGAGGTGAGTGTTTCTTTTCCTCCTCCTCCCTCCTCCCTCCCGGAGGAGTTGCTGGCCCGCGTGGTCTTTTCTCTCGGTTTTGATTGGCTGGTGGTTCCTGGCGCCTTCTGCAGGCCTGCTGCCGGGTGACGTAGCGGCCTGTGATTGGCTGACCACCGTGCCTTTGTGTGGGATCCTGGAGGGGTCCAGAGGAGCTATTCTCCTCAGAGCTTGCCTGACCAGCATACCCTTCACATATCCCTTGCACCTGTCTCCCGACTTCTACCTATAGAGCACTTTCTCTCTCTCTCTCTCAACTTCTTACCTCTCATTCTTCCACTCTATTTAATATCATAACTTCCCTTTGGTTCTGCACGATTTCATATATCGGCCATCGTATTATATGCTGAAGCTCTCAGATAACCCATGTTTAGTTAGGCATTTTGGAAGGGTTGCCATTTTTGTCTGTAGAGGTTTGACACACTCACGGTGTCTCCCTTCCTGTATCGTGGTGGTCTGCTGGGGGATTTAATGCTAGACTGGGATAAGGCTACTGGTGTTGTGATTTCCGATGTGTACTAGATTTTGTTGAACCTGTACAATCGCAACGGAGACGTGGGAAGCCTAGGTGGTCTTTCTGACTGTGTACCTTGTGAGTTTAGCGCTGTGTTGCGAGTGAGGGCTTTTGCCTCTACCACCCAACACTGTGCTAACTCGTTTGCTTTGACTTTGAGAGGGTCGCCAGGAGAGAACCAGATACTAGCGATCTGGATCTCTCAAGAGAGCACCCCGTCAATTAACGTAATTTGGCCGCACAGCCTTAAGGACTTCGCTAGGCTACGAGCCGCTTGCTCAGCCATTGTTTCCTAGCCTACTACATCCCAGCTAGACTTTATTCGCCTAGCAGACACCAGATTTAGATTATAAACTCTTTCTGTTATGTATGCATAATTATTCACGGCATTTATTAGTCTAGGTTGTTGTTGAGTTGCACAACCCTAGTAGGCTCTTTCGTTGATGAGGAAGTACTTCTTTTGCTGTTTCAGTTCCTACTATTGCGCAGTTATTATTCCCGTGCCAGTTAACCCTATATTTCCTTACAATTGTCATATCCTGTTCCTGCTTTATACTACAGTTCAAAATCCGATACGATCATCTTACCCCAGCATCAGACTTTCTTCAGAAGATTCCTGCTCGATGCTTTGGGACTTTCGTTCACTTTCTTTAGTATAGGAGTGACAGTTCATTATTGTTTAGAGAAACTTTAAATATACCTTCTTCTAGTTTGCATAAAATCATTGCAGTGATTTAATTAAGATCTCTATCTTTTCCTAGTATACCTTATTACCGTAATTGTATGTTGTTGTGATCAGGCTGTATCAGAGATCATCAGCCTGTAGTAGTAGTGCACTTATACTGAGTTATAGGATACCCTGTTATCGCAGATTTAACTCTGGAGGGTATAGGTGTTTTTGTGCGCCGGCATTATAAGTTCAGGGGTTGGATCTAGTGTTACCGTTGTGGCTGTGTGCTTTCCTAGTCCAATCATTAAGAGCCCTTGTTTTATACGAGCCCCGGTCGTAACAGCTGTGACAGGTCCTGGGGCTTCTCCAGACTCCAACAATGGTGCCAATACTGAGTTGCCAAGAAGAGCCGCTGGTACTAAACTCTTCAAACTGTTACCAACATTAGCCATCTTCTTCCAACCGTTCCTCCGTTGATCAGAAGACTGAGGAATAGGCTGTGACACTTTGGATGCAAGAGGTCTTGTAACAACGCACGCCATAGGTTGTACTTGACATTTCTCTACCCACTCCTGTTCCTCCCTACTCACGTCGGCCGGCTTCTCGGCAACGACTAAGGGTGAAACCTCAGAAGTAGGCACCGCAAAGTCGTTGCCGAGAAGGAGGTCGACGCCCCCAACAGGCAAGTTCTCCACAACACCCACATCCAACTCTCGTGTCACACCATCCACCTCCAGTTCCATCCTGACCAACGGGTATGACTTGACAGCATTGATACCCTGCACCACAACCACCCGTGCCGCGTTTATTGGTCTACCAGTAAAGTTCTTCATTAAAGTCTGAGAGGCACCCGTGTCTCGCAACAGCTCAACTCCATGCTTCTTACCAGCTCACCTCACGCAGCCATGCCCTCGATGGTCACAAAAGACATCGCGGACAGGGTTCGAGCCTTCCGGATTCTTCTCCACTGGCTGTGTCCCAGCCTCTGACGTTATACCCCGGGCAAACTCAGACGACTTCGGGGACACCCCAATGTTGCGAGCCAAAGACACAACTGCATTAGGTAGCTTGCTTGGACAGGCTCTTGCAAAATGCCCCTTCTCATGACAATGAAAACACTCTAACTCCCCCTTGGGCTTCCCTTGAGGTGGGGAAGGGCCATGACCCTTCTTAACCCTCTCACATCCGGACGCGATTTTTGAGCCTATTAGGGATACTTTAAAGCCTTTGTTACCGTCAGGGGTATCTATAAACCTTTAGTTTGTTTACTTCAACCTCTGCAGTTGTCTTTGAGTTAGCTGTGGGCAGAAAACTAATTATGGAGAGGTAATTATAACAGTGAGAGTAATCAATTTCTTATTGCTAATCTGGCAACCTCTGCGTCCTATGGTCTTGAGAGGGTTAAACGGGACGGTATTAGGTTTATGGTCAGACTTAGTATCGTTGCTCTTGTTGTAATGGTTATATGGTGTATCACTGACTCTGGGGGGTGGAGTGTTGCGCCCCTTGTTACCTGCATCGTTCCGTTGTGCAGACCCGCACCCACGAATCAGTGACATCCGAAGGTCAGCCATCTCAGCTGCCTCCTGAAGAGTTCTTGGGTTTTTCTCTTTAAGATTCAACGTCAGATCGCTACCCGTACACTTAAAAAAAAATTCTAGAAGCATCAGCTGTTTCAACTCCTCAAACGTCGATGCCTTCTCAGAACGCAGCCAGTTTCTAAATGCATCGGACAGATCCCGGGCATGCTCAAGAAAGGTGCACTCATGACCCTTCGTTACACCCCGGAACTTCAATCTGTACGTCTCTGGTTGTAACTCATATGCCCGCAGGACAGCCTCCTTCAATACCTCGTAATCGATGCACGACTCCAAGGGCAACGCATCATATGCCTTAAGTCCATTGCCAACCAATCTAGAGGAAACAAGGGCTGCCCACTTAACCTCGGGCCATTGGTGCTCCCGGCACTTCTTCTCGAAACGCATAAAACATTCAGTGACACCCGACTCATCAAATACAGGGACCAACTTGAGCAGGTGTGATAACGACTGATCAAGACCTCGATTCCCAGAACCGAGACGCTGCCCTGTCGACTCCCCCCTAGACTTCTCAAGATCTTTGTCTGCACAGTACATGGCCTTTCTCTCCTCAGACTGAATCCTGGACATCTCAATCTCAGATTCATGCCTTCGTTGCTCAAGCTCATATCTGGCCCTTCTCTCCTCAGCCTGAATCTTAGCCATCTCAAACTCCCGCTGCTGCTGCTCAGATTCCCGCTTCTGCTGCAGCTGCATCTTAGCCATCTCAAGCTGGAAGAGCATATCTGCAGTTAAACCTTGAGGAGGAGGAGATGCAACAATTGGAGACCCACCCAAGTGCAAACCACGCTGCCAGTGACTATCGGCCTGCGGGACCGTACCCGGCTCCGGAGCCTGAGGGGGCGCCATGGTAGGAGTCGAGTGGAATGGGGGCTGGGCCGAAAGTGCCCCAGCTCCCGCTCCACCCGAAGCCCCACGCACCCCGCCGAGCACACAGGCCACCAGGTCACCTCTCGACATGCTGCTTGTGCCCACATGCCCCATGATCATGGCCAAACACTGGAGACCATACCGATCAATCCCCGACACCTGGTCCGCAGTAATAGGTATCTCCAGAAACTTCCTTGCATCCTCCTCACTAGCTATAACTCTAATGTCATCTAACAAAGCCCGCTGCTGCACCTCAGTTTCTGTTTCCCGTAATGTGTCCTCACTGTACACTGATCCGTCGTCCGACATAGTGTCCACCGAAAATTATCAACGTTTATAAAAAAAAATAAGTACCTAAACTCTTATGCAGCACTATTCACTCAAAAATACAAGATGCTCGAAGACTCTTAAGTGTTATACTACTTGCCAAAAAAAAATCCACGTGTCCACTATATTCCTTTAAAGAAAAACAAATGACCACAACACTCCTGCAATATTTCTCTTAAGTTCACAAAATCCTAAGCAAGGTCGCCATTTGTTACGACCGGGACTCGTATAAAACAAGGGCTCTTAATCATTGGACTAGGAAAGCACACAGCTACAATGGTAACACTAGATCCAACCCCTGAACTTATAATGCTGGCGCAAAAAAACACCTATACCCTCCAGAATTAAATCTGCGATAACGGGGTATCCTATAACTCAGTATAAGTGCACTACTACTACTACAGGCTGTTGATCTCTGATACAGCCTGATCACAACAAAATACAATTACGGTAATAAGGTATACTAGGAAAAGATAGAGATCTTAATTAAATCACTCCAATGATTTAATGCAAACTAGAAGAAGGTATATTTAAAGTTACTCTAAACAATAATGAACTGTCACTCCTATACTAAAGAAAGTGAACGAAAGTCCCAAAGCATCGAGCAGGAATCTTCTGAAGAAAGTCTGATGCTGGGGTAAGATGATCGTCTCGGATTTTGAACTGTAGTATAAAGCAGGAACAGGATATGACAATTGTAAGGACATATAGGGTTAACTGGCACGGGAATAATAACTGCGCAATAGTAGGAACTCAAACAGCAAAAGAAGTACTTCCTCATCAACGAAACATCCTACTAGGGTTGTGCAACTCAACAACAACCTAGACTAATAAATGCCGTGAATAATAATGCATACATAACAGAAAGAGTTTATAATCTAAATCTGGTGTCTGCTAGGCGAATAAAGTCTAGCTGGGATGTAGTAGGCTAGGAAACAATGGCTGAGCAAGCGGCTCGTAGCCTAGCGAAGTCCTTAAGGCTGTGCGGCCAAATTACGTTAATTGACGGGGTGCTCTCTTGAGAGATCCAGATCGCTAGTATCTGGTTCTCTCCTGGCGACCCTCTCAAAGTCAAAGCAAACGAGTTAGCACAGTGTTGGGTGGCAGAGGCAAAACCCCTCACTCGCAACACAGTGCTAAACTCACAAGGTACACAGTCAGAAAGACCACCTAGGCTTCCCACGTCTCCGTTGCGATTGTACAGGTTCAACAAAATATAGTACACATCGGAAATCACAACACCAGTAGCCTTATCCCAGTCTAGCATTAAATCCCCCAGCAGATCACCAAGATACAGGAAGGGAGACACCGTAAGTGTGTCAAACCTCTACAGACAAAAATGGTAACCCTTCCAAAATGCCTAACTAAACATGTGTTATCTGAGAGCTTCAGCATATAATACGATGGCCGATATATGAAATCGTGCAGAACCAAAGGGAAGTTATGATATTAAATAGAGTAGAAGAATGAGAGATAAGAAGTTGAGAGAGAGAAAGTGCTCTATAGGTAGAAGTCTGGAGACAGGGGGGCAAGGGACATGTGAAGGGTATGCTAGTCAGGAAAGCTCTGAGGAAGGAACTCCTCGGGACCCCTCCAGGATCACACACAAAGGCATGGTGGTCAGCCAATCACAGGCTGCTACGTCACCAGGCAGTAGGGCTGCAGAAGGCGCCAGGAATCACCAGCCAATCAAGAGGCGTGAGACGGCACGCGCGCGAGCCTACAAAGCGAGGGGGGAGGCAGCACATGTATACGCACGCACACACTACCACCCCACTGCCTATATTATTCTCTCTCCTTAACTACATACAATGCATCCTATGTTCAACTCATGATATAAAATGCTGCCCGTTGTCACAGACGAAAATAAAGACCTCCACGGGACTGTCTGTAACAACACGAACACTATGAAAGAAAGAACAACATTGTAAATAGACTGTAGCCAAATACCTTGACCCGGCGACTGCTAGCAAGTGGCCAAGCGAGCGCCTGAGCCCATGTGGCGTTCTGCTGAGCTGCAGGCGTCACACAGGATCAACCGGTCCTCCCGTAGGGACCCGATCGCTCCCTTCAGTATCACCTCTGGCACCGGGCAAAACGAGTGAGGAGCTTTTCGCTGAGCCTTCCTCCTCGTCCTGCACACCCTCGGTACCCTGCAGATCAGTCGAATCTATGGGTGATGCAGATTCATTACTGTACATCCCCTCGATCAGATCTATCTCTTCCCCAAACAATTCCTCCAGCTGTGCAACCTGAGCCATAGATCTCGTGACCTCACACACCGGATACAAATCGAGAGGCAGCTTCTTAGCCTACTTGTTCCTCTCCTCCGGCTGTACCTGCTCCGACACTACTACCGGAGGTGGAAAGACTCTACTCCCTGCCATATCTGCTCCAAGCAGAAAATCAATCCCCTCCACAGGTAATGTGTCCACGACCGCTACCTTCGCCGTTGCCGTGACTACAGGACACCTAAGATGAACAGGAACGAGGCTATTACAGGCCTCAGTGTTTACACCTCGACATAACACAAGCTCGTCAGACTTTATCGGCTTCCCCGTCAAGTTCAAACACAAGGACTGCTTCGCGCCCGAATCCCTAAGAACCTTGACTGGATACACCTTCCCGCACAGCTCTACTTCACCCTCATGAACGAAAGCCCGGCACCAAGCGAGCGAGGCTTCTGCATTGGTACCTAGTTGAGACACTTTGTCGGGGGCAGGCTGTGCCACGGCCGTTGGCACCCCATGCTTCACCCTTCGGTCTGCCTCCAACCTCGGTAACAAAGATTCATCCCCTCCTCCTTGGATACCAACAACTAACGACACAGGCTTAGCAAGCGCTGCAGAAGACTTTGCCTTGGGACAGTTTGGTTTAATATGTCCGGTCTGTTTACACCCATAACACCTAACAACACTGGAATCAGGTCGGGCTGAATTTTGTGATTTCTGTTTGTCTCCACCGTTATTGTTACGTGTGGGACCAGGGCCACTATTACTGTACCCTCCACTTCCACCTCCTCGGTACTTCTCGTCATGTGCAGTCGTGGGGGGGGGGGCATATCTGGCACGATCAGTAAAACCCTTGGTTGCCAACACTCGATCGTCAGCCCACACGGCAGCATCAGACAGCTTGCCGGGGCGCTTGTCACGGATCTTTTGGCAAATCGCTTTGTCGACATTATTAGTAAAGTGTTTTAGCAGGAAAAGCTCAACTGCCTCATTTAAATTGGTTACATTTTCACTCAAAAGCCAACGAGACAAACAATCACGAAGGTACTTAGCAAATTCAACATGAGTATGATTAGGCTTCTTCCTTGCATTACGAAATTTAAGGCGGTAGGCTTCTGGTCTGAGTTCATAAGCCTTAAGGATAGCCTGCTTTAAATTATCATACCCTGCTAAGTCCTCCACTGACATCCTATCATATGCCTCGAGCGCTTTTCCCTTGAGAACATTTGCCACCAATGCCGCCCAGCATTCCCGTGGCCACTCGAACTCCCGTGCTATCTTTTTGAATCGCTGGAACCATTCAGTGACTTTTTCCTTGTCAAAAGCGGGAACGAGCGTCAGGCTACGAGACAACTTTAACACGCTAGATTCCTCCCTGTGTACCGTGCCAACTTGTCCCCTTGTGTACCTACTCCCATCTACCTCAACTTGGGTTCTTTGTAACTCCATTGTCATTCTCTGTGTTTCTAACCTCTCCTTCATCTCTCTCTCTTCTCTTTTCTCCTGCATTTTTCTCTCTTTCTCTTCTCTTTTCTCCTGCATTTCCAATTTCTTCAACTCTAGTTGTACTAGAGCATCACTCGATAGCCCTACCGGGGAAAAAGTAGGGGGTGGTGTAGGAACATACACGGGACGGTAACGTGGCTGAATCGTAGAAAATCCGGCTGGGATAAATGGGGGGGGGGAGGTGTAACCTGGTTCTGTGCCGCCCAGCCAGCGGCAGGAGTAGAGTGTAAAGGATAAAAATGGGGTTGAGTAAGTTGGGGCACACCAGGGTGCATGTCAGGCAACAACGGGGGAACAACAGTAGGACATGTCAACTGGGAAGACGTTATGCTATCAATTAAAGGACTGGATGTGCGCGGCGGAGAGCGTGCAGGTAAGATATAGCCTCCTGCCGGCACAGTTGTGGGCTCAGCCTCCTCTGGAACATCATAATAATACTGCCATATATACTGCTGACATGCTTCCCTCATGGTAAGAAGAGACCCCTCTACTCCCAACACTGATGCTATCAACCTCAATTCCTCCACCCGTCTCAACTGCATCAGTTCCCATTCTGGAGAACTCCGAAGGAACACTCTCGCATCCTCCTCACTGGTGCTGTGCAACGGCACGGCACGACACTCTCCCCCTCCTCCTCTCTTGCTTGTTGTTCAGACATAGTAAAATATAAAATGCTAGACACCTATTCTAAAAAAAATCCTCTGATCAAAATAAATCTTATTAATACTGCTGGTACTATTTTGATTATCCTGGGCAAGGTCGCCACTGTTACGAATCTGGACCTCAGTTGCTTAGAGACGGTATACGAAAATAATTACTAAAACAAATGCACCTTGTCTCTCTACCAAGCAGCACTACGACGCAACAGGTATGAGCACTATAAACGCTTCCAGACTCTTCTCAGGGATTAAGGTGCACACTGCCCTGCTCCTATTCTGAATAATATGTAGAACAGAAATAATCATGTAACTTACTAGCTACGAGAACTCGAAACCAACACCGGGATTAGCAATGCTGGGTTGGATAATCAAAACAGTTAAATACATAGGCTACCAGCAGACATCAAAGAAAGACAAGTAAAAAGTGCAGATGTACTTCGAGCATAACAGGCTATGCGCACCCTCGACAATACTAAATTGTGCGCAAACCAGCCAACGGTAATCCACTCTCAACCCAAGAGAGTTGCACATAATAATATTGTATAAATATACCAATGAACTAACAATACAAGGCAGTGTCCTAATCTGACTACTAACCTCTGGGTGATATTAGTGGAAGCAGGTTGCCCTGACCACCTCTAACATCACACCAATAGATCCTACTTCAACCTGGGACCCCCACTGAAATCCCGCCCAAAAAACAATGAACTCTAGAAAGTCCACCTCCCACACTCACTTAACTATGGGGGGGGGGGGTCCAAACTGAAGCTGTATTTCTACTTACTATTAAACACTCCGTTGCCTCGGTTCGAAACCCGAGATAGGGAACAAACACACTCGATGAGGCAGAACCGTCAAGGTTATTACCAGGTCCTAAGAACAGACACTGGGAAAAATATGTAAGGGTGTGTGTGTGTGGACTGTCTATGGGATTAACAGTGATTATTATTACGGGCCCCGGCAAGCCTCCCAGATCTCTCTATCACGGATCCCGAAGTAAGCCACCGGAGTTACAGAATATATGATAAAAATGGAGATGTAATAAAATGCTGATCAGAGGAAAAGAATAATTAAAAGAATAAATGAATGTCTAGGATTCTCTGTTAATTATGTTACGTTAATATCTGTGCAAGCAAGGACAAACAAAAGGGGCAGACTGGTGTGCCACAAGAGAGAGGGAGCAACCACCTATCTCATCTGACCGCCTAGCAGAGATTGGCGAGACCAAGCGTTGAAGCGTGGCTAGCGGGAGCCGGCCTCAAAACAGGGTTGTAATATATCACCACACCTCCCCAACCTCCCCCCACTTTACCTCCCCTACACTATAGGGGGATGCCACCCCTGTCACCACACCCTGCAAGTCTACAACCTACCACAAGTGCAGACCTCCTTCAGCTCATACAGTATATGGAGCAATGCAGACAACGGGACGACTATACCAGAAGACAGGAGGAGGACCGCAGAAGACAGGAGGAGGACCGCAGACAACAGGAGGAGGACCGCAGAAGATGGGAAGAGGAAAACCGACGACAGGAGGAGGAAACAAGACGACGCACGGAGGAGGACTAAAGGAGACAGAAGGACGATGCCAAGTTCTCCGCCCTTGTCCAGGCTCTGGCCCAAATTTCCCCACCTGCCGCCGCACCTACACCCACCTCACCAGGGACAACACCCCATTCCACAACATCCTCCACCCCTACAGCTCCACCTCCACCACAGAAGGCTATCACGCAGAACCCGCCGCCCCTTCGTACTGATGCCACCTTCTAGGTTTTCAGAGAATGGAGGCGTCGATGAGACGATTACTCTATTTTGGTGGACTTATTTAAACTACCGAGGGAGAAACAATTGATCCAGATGCGGATGTGCTTAACCCTGGAGACACAGCGGCTTTTGGAGCACACATTAAGCATACCCCCTGACACTGACAAGACCGTTGACGCAGTCCTCGATGCACTTCAGGAGCACATCAAGAATTCTCGCAATGAAGCTCTCTGTCGCAGGGACCTCTGGAGTTGCAAGCAAAAACAGGGCGAGTCAGTCAACAACTTCTACGTCCGCCTCTGCCACATCGCCGAAGAAATTGACGTCTGCACAGGGAACTCTTCAGCCTGCAAGGAGACCCAACTCAAGATGGTCATTCTGATGGGCATACACGACGAAGAACTTGTACAGAAGCTGCTTTCCCTCGACACCACCCCTTCATTGCGGGACATCGTCAACACTTGCCGTGCATACGAGGCCACTCGAAGCGCTACGTCAGCCATACTTCAACAACTACACCCTTGATGCGATTGAAAATCACCGCCTCCAACGTCTGAAGGAGAAAGTCGCACCTTACCTCTTCGCAGCCGTCTGGCGCGCTGGCAGGTTCCTCTGCATCCCTGATGCGTTGTCGCGAGCCTCTGTCAGCCACCCGACGCCAGAGGATGAGTTAGCATGTGCCGACGCCACGGTTCACCTCAGGTCCCTCGTGACTGTCAATTCTGCCGCCACAGACGTCAATCTTCTTCACAGGACATGGACAGGATTCTCCAGGAACTCCGAGACGCAGCCAGAGCGGACCCTGTGTACATCCGTCTGCGTGAGAGCGTTACTTCGGGTTTCCCCACCAACCGCTACGACCTGCACAACTCTCTACTCCCATTCTGGAAACTCTGAGACTACCTGTCAGCAGATGGTGAACTCGTCCTGTACAGAGCGACGGTTGTGGTTCCTGAAGCCCTTCGCCGCTGCACCTTGGCTCGCCTGCATGATAGTCTCAGAGGTGTGGAGGCCACTAAGCGTAGGGCGCGACAGGCTGTATTTTGGCCTGGCATCAACTCGGACATCGCCAACACAGTTCAAGCTTGTGAGCCGTGTCAGGTCTTACAGCCTAGTCAGCAGCAGGAACCCATGATCAACGACGACAACCCAACTAGGCCTTTCGAGTCTGTTTCAGCCGACTTCTACGCTGTGGCGGGGAAATCTTTCCTCGTCGTAACAGACTGACTCTCAGGCTGGCCCGTTGTCGTACCCTGCAAAGGAGATACTACCGCTTCAAACACCATCAGGATCTTCTGCCGCTACTTCAGGGAAGTTGGTGTACCCCTCCGCCTACGTACAGATGGAGGCCTACAGTTTACTAGCCGTGAGTTCCGGGACCTCATGGAGCGTTGGGGAGTCAATCACCTGGTCTCTTCCGCACACTACCCACAATCCAATGGTCATGCCGAGTCTGCCGTCAAGTCCGTCAAACACCTCATACTGAAGACGGCTCCCTCAGGCAACATCGACTGTGAAGACTTTGACTGTGGACTGTTGGAGCTCCGCAACACCCCGAACTTCACAGGCCGCTCCCCGGCTCAAATCCAGTATGGCCACCCACTACGGTCTTGTGTCCCTGCTGATCCCCAATCCTTTGCAGCAGAGTGGCAAGACAAGGCCGAGGACTGTGACCGCCGTGCAGCCGCCCACACTGCGCTGGTGCAGAGAAACTATGACCAGCACGCACGCCCCCTTCCCAGGTTGAGAGTCGGCACCACAGTGCGGATCCAAGACCCGACTTCTCACCGCTGGGACAAGGTTGGGGTCGTCATGGGCTGCGGCAGGTCCAGGGATTATGAGGTTCGTCTCCCCAGTGGTAAGATATATTGGCGGAACCGTCGCTTCCTCCGCCCAGTGAATTCCCCTGGTGTTGAACCCCTCCCCCATAACCCTGAGATCCCTGTGCCTTGCACGGACCAGGAAAGAGAGTCCTTCACTTCCCCCATGGCCCCACATAGGTCTGAAAGGCTCCTAGAAAAAGAGTCAGCTCGACAACGTATTGCGAGCTTGAAGGGGGAGGGAGGTGTTGATATAGGTTAAGTGCACACATAACATATATACAGAGTATACACATGCCTTAACCCGTGGAGCCCCGGCTAGTTTTGTAATGTTTGCGCACCAGAACCCGGCCGGTTTTCAAAAAATGGTTTTATTCCAGAAACAATAGCGAATGGGTTAGGAATGAAGGAAAAACCACGAAAAACCGCTCAAAAAGCTTAAAAAATGGTCCTACAGAGCCCCCGAAAACGGATTTTATAAGAGTAAAAAATTGAAGGCAATTATCCCAAAAAAACAGGTTATTGCGCGCTCGCGCACACGCACGTGGACTTTGAGAGTTTTCAACCATCGGCACGGTTGCGTGGGATGCGTACACAGTTCCCATACAAATCTGAGCCCTCTTGAGTGGCTACACCTGAGGTTACGGTCGGCGCAATTAGGGTGACGCGCCAGGCGCGTCTCTGGGGCTGTGCGTTACATACATCGCCGACGCGTCAGGCGCGTCGCTGGGGCTGTACGGGTTAATCATATTGCAACATACACACATGTACTTTCAGGGCAATACTATCATTGTTTAATATCCCATGGTAATATACCGTACTCTTTAATAACGGCAGCGTTGCACCAAATATATCCGGCAACATTGAACGTGTTCCTCAGTAACATCCGGTCGGCACTCAGCTCAGCAGTGCCTCCCAGCTCTCTGTATCTCTTTGGCTAATATAGAACCTACAAAATTTACCTCAGACTTTTATTCTACATCCTTGTGCAAGAAAGGATTATCAAGGTTGTTATAGCTTTACATGACAATCATACAGGTGATTTAATGGTCCCATAAATTTGGGCTGGAATGTATTTTGAATGGCCAAGTTCGTTACTAATATATATTCCACGATGTTGAAGGGATTATTGAAGGGGGTGGCATTTTTATTGAGGTCCAGGCACAGTTGAAGTTGTCTTAGGCGAATTTTATTATGGGAGAGATTTGTCGCTACTGTAGCGACGTCTTCTATCATGGTGGTGGTCTGTGCTTGGTGGCAGAGAGGCAAGAGTAGTGGAGGAGTACCAAAAATACGTTTGTGGGGAGATGCAGTCCTCGTAGGGGAAGGTATTTAATCCTCACTGGATTATTTTTAGCTGGTTAGGCTAGTCGATGTTGTTAGCATCCAGGTATGTTCGCAGCAGCATGTTAGGATACATAGCGTTATTGTTAGCTTGACATAATTTATATATCTTTAACTCTTTCACTACGAGATACCGTTTCCTGTATTTACTATAAGCTCTTACTACCCAGAAAATATAATGTTTTGATTGTATAATACTGAACAATTTGAGTAAGTCATTTGAATCCCCTTGACCTCTTTTCAAAGTTTAATGCAATCACATAAAGTTGGTCACAATATTTATATAATTAATACTTCACCCTCATCCCGCCAGGGCGAAGTGGGCCACAAAAGTACAAAAACACCAAAAGATAACACTAACGAACATGGAAAACGAAGGACATTCAAACTCTCTTTAGTTCACATCATCCCTTTCTTGCCGTTTAGAGGAGCAATAATTCAGAATAATCTATAAATATCTATGATCAGGGTCCACTATGATGATTTACTCTGGTCCCTTCACAAGTGTTTGCTCTGCGTCATTGCCTGATGAGTCATCACGCCCCATAGACCACTCCACTCCAACGAGCTCAATATCTTGCAAGCCTTACACCCTTTTGAAGCTAAAGCCACTTTTCATTAAGGGGAGGCTGGCCGTTTGTTTGGTCTATTAATTAATGTATTCATATATTTTTTCAGTTTCCTTCCTAGACCTCCATCAAGCTTAGAAAAACACCCCCCCTAGATACATTTTTTGGAAGAAAAATTTGCCCGCCGAAGGCCGGTTCCTCTTAAAATTGCAGTCTCGCTATCGCTCGCCAGGAAATAATCGACACTTAAATGGCACGAAGGGTCTTAAAATTGACAACGAAATAGGGCGAAAGGTGTTAAAATCACCAAACTAATGGGCCGAACGTCTTATAAACTCAACACTAGTGGAGCTAAACATTAGGGAGAAGGGGGTCCAGAAAAACGGTCTGCCTCCCCTTAAGGCATCTTTCACAACATCTGTCTATTTCTGCCTTGGTCTTCCTCCCCCAGTCCACCTCTACTACATGTTCATTGTCATTCTCTCCACACTGATCTCAGGGTTATTTTTAATATTATGACTAAACCAAACACAAAAACATCAATATCTAACTTGATCATTATTGAAATAAACACGATGAGTATACAGTATATTTTCAATTATATGCTGCTTCAAAAAGCTATAGATATTCTACTGACCGTAATTGCACAGTTGTGAACAGGAGTATCCAGATATATTTTAGAAATACAATTCTGATATTCTGATGAAGTATATAAATAATTTTATTAAGCTATCTTAAGGGGGGGTCACCTGCTTTTATTCTCTGTCTCCCCCTTGTTCTCTCTTTCTCTGGTTTGTATCCATTCGGCCCCATTCAACCAACTGTTTTAAGACGTTTATCCCCATCAAGGTGTCGATTTCTTCTTGACGAGCGAAAGCGAGCCAGCATTGTATGGAGAAATCCTGCTTCGCCGGAGACATTTTTCCAATCGAAAAATGTACAAATTTACCTAGCTGTGAAAAGAAAAATATATATCTATATATATATATATATATATATATATATATATATACTGTATATATATATATATATATATATATATATATATATATATATATATATATATATATATAACAAGAGGAAGAATAGAGATAGAGCTGCGCCATACGCCATGTTTATTACTCGAATTTTCGGCATCAACAAGGTGCCATCTTCAGGTTATACAGACTGATCCTAAAAATATACAAAATACGTATTATACTATTGGAAATAAAAAATTACAAAAACCACCCATGTACAGTACCATGAATGTTTTTTGTATTGTTTTGATTGTGTGCTTATCAAATATAAAAGAATTTTAGCTTTTTTGTTTGATGTTCATTGTTTACAAGATGGATGTGAGGAAAAGGACCCAGTGGTTATTCCTTATTAAATACTCCTTGATATCTGCACGCCTGGCTGTTCTGCAGTGTTACCACAGTTAGGGAAAGTCCGCATAATGAGGGGGCGTTAGATTAAAGAGGGAACGTCTTTATGAGTAAATTAATGTGGGTAAAAACATTTGTAAAATACTAAACATAAAATAGATATATAAAAGCAAGAGGAAAACAAACAGGTATACATATACAATATATAAAAAATACCTATATTATGATACAAGCTGTATTACTCCAAGCTGGACATTTACCCGAAATACGTACTGAGGTTATACTTATGACATCTAGGGATATTTTGTCCCAGCCTGTTTGACGTTGGCAACTCCCCACTCTCACAACAACAATGGCGGGGGAAGGGGAAACTTGATTGTGAACCTCCTCATAATAACGACAATTTCACGATGATCTGGCCTTTACAGTTGCCTCTACTTATCTCTATTGAACTCTGGCATGTATACAGAGTCTCTGGAAAGCGTAGAATTGATAGAATTGATAGGGATTATTAGGAATTAATAGGAACCCTCCCATTTTCCTTTCTGATCATGCTGCCATTTCTCGAAAGCGCGAATCACTATTTTCAGATTTGTGACGTCTTACTTTCGACTCTATCTTTACTCTATGGTCGGATCGTGGGAGCCCTACTGTTTCACGCATGCACACATCGGTTGGGAAATATTTACCCTTCTATAATTATTACCTAAGTTCAAAGTAATTATATTATTATACCCAATACAGAACATAATTTAATATTCTTCCCAATTATACTAAATCATATTATTATTATTAATATTGTATGTATGTATGTATGTATTTTTGTTGTTTTGTATGTGAGTGAGGGAGACAAAAAGGCAGAACTGCCTGTATCGAGTGCCTCCCCCAGAGTTAAAAGAGTGACAGGGCCAAAATCAAGGGAGGTTCGAGCCAAAATGCGTAGACACTCGGAGTTTGAATCAATTTAAATCATAGGAAGAGGGAAAAACTGACTCTGGGAGAGAGTTACAGAGCTCAGCAGTTGAATAGAAGAATGACAGAATAACGTTTCACTCTTGTGTTGGAGAGTTGCAGAGAGTAGGGGTGGGTTTATGTTGCAAGACGGTTACTACGTACCCTACGTAGAGGAGGTGGTATACACAGGGAAAGCTCTTGATTATTGTAGTGGCGATAGAATAGCGAGAGAGATGCAACATTGCGGCGAGGAGAGAGATTGCAGAGACTTGGTGAGTGTGTGGGAGTTAATGATACGAAAGGCTTTCCTTTCTACTTTGTCTAGGAGTGCAGTGTGAGAGGATCCTCTCCACACATGTGAACAATACTCAATACAAGGACGCACTGTGCCCATGTACAGAGCAAGAAGCTGTGCAGGGGTAAAGAATCCCTCGAGGTGGCTTAGCATACCCAGCTTCTGGGAGGCTGCCTTAGCAAGACTGGTAATATGGTCCTTCCAAGTGAGAGCAGAAGAAAATGAGACACCGAGAATATTGAGAGAAGATGAAGGATTGATCTTTGTATTGTTGAAGTGTAAGGGTAGTCCTCTGGGAGTTCCGGCCGGGTAGTAAGATGAAGAAATTGGATGGTGGAAGCAATAAATATATATATATATATATTGTTACGTCCTGGGATATATAAACACTGGGCTCTTTCTATTGGACTAGGTATGCGGCAACAAGCAACAACGGAAAACGCTAGATCCAACCCTTATCTATAAACCCAGGCAACAAACCACCCTAAACCGTCAAGACAACGAGGTATCCTATGACTCGGTTACAGGGTGCACGCACTATAGACTGCTGATTTTCAAGCAGGCTATATAAAAGATCACACAATTAAGTTGACTTAAAGCTTCAAGGAAAAGATAGATAACGGAATTAAATTGCAGAAACAATTTAATAACAAACTAGAAGAAAGTACATTTGACGTTACGTTAATTAATACAACTAATCACCCCTGCGTGAAAGAAGGTGAAAGCAAACAGTCCTCAAAACATCGTACCGGTAGACAAGATGCGGGTTTCTAAACTGCATGCGGCTACTGTAGGATCTGATGCTTAGCAAAGAAAGTACGTTACGGATTTAGAGAACTCTTAACTCATAAGCAGGAATAAATACTAGTGATAGGACCTACAGTGTATAATGGCATAGATATAATTAAATAAAGGCAGCAACTCGCAACATAACCACATACAGGTGTGCTTCTCACTCTTAGTCAGGCAAGCCTGCTCGGACAGAGTCTCTAAGCCACCCCCTGACTCACAATGCTTACAAAAACGGTAAACTGTGGCACAATAACAAGCATACAGAGATGATAAACCCCTAGCTGTTAATCTGCCAGGTGGCAGAGGTCTAGCCGGAAGGATATAGGCTTCGGATACCCGGGCTGAGCCACCTGCTCTAGCCTAGGGACGTTCCCAGGTCTGTGCGCCAAATTACTCTAATTGAAAGGGTGCTCTCTTGAGAGACTCAGATCGCAAGTATCTGACTCTCTCCTGGCGACCCTAAAACAAAAGCAAGACGTGCTAGCGCAGTGCTGAGTGGACTAGGCAAGGGCCCTCACACAACACAACACTAGACACACAGGGACACAGTCAAGAAAATGCCCCCAGACTCCCACGGGTATCCTAGTAAAGTCGTGTGGGTCCACAGGACTCGCACCAGTAGACTTTACTAAAAGGATCGCAAAAAGCACCCCCTCCGGTCTAGCCCCTGCTAACCTGACACAAGAACACACTAGCAAGCATGAAACCACCAAATATGAGACAACAAAAAAGCTTCCTAGGTCTCATTAACAATTACGTCTCTGCATAAGGCCCAAAATCCTATCTAGTTATCTGAGAGCTCGTCGTTAATACAATAATAGATATAAGGTCTATCAAGGGGATGGGATAATTAAATAGATTGGTGAAGTAGTGGAAGGAAGGTATACAAAGTAAGAGAGAAAGTTTCTAAGTGGGGTTGAGATGGATAGATATCAAGGAGGTCCGAAGGGTACGACCGTGAGGTGAGCTCTGAGTCTTGAATCTGTCTGGACCCCGCCCTAGGCATGCAGAATACATCCCAGGCTCGGCAACACTCAACACAGTTGCCGGGTCAAAATCCTCTACCCCGTGCGTGAGTCGAAACTAAGCCTTTAAGGCAGGCGAGGTTGAAGGAAATACAGGTATCAGCATTAATTATTTTATTATTAAGGCTTTCAATAGAACGAACAGCAATTCTCAGGTGTTCTGGGAGATTGTGCAAAAGGTGAGCAAAATTCATGGTGATCCGACGCGAGAGAGAGGGGGAGAGAAAGAGAAAAAAAAGCGAGGTAGGCTCCCTTAACACCGATACCTCCTTAAACACCTACGCCTTCTCACCCCCCCCCACCCCCTCACCCTAGCCTACACCGCTGATCGGAAATGACCATTCCTAAATACCCCCAACAGTTTTTCTTAATAAAGATTAACATTCGAATTCCCACCGTTCCGCACCACGGCCTCAATCCTAAATCCTGTATCTATACCCAGTTCTCTGTTTCTTTCATTAAAGATAGTCATACAAAATTCCTGAAGCAATCCGTTGTATAGAGTGTCCCACGAGTTTTGTTAGATACTTCCAGAAATGAAATATTAAGACATTCTGAATATAAACTGTTCTATACAGTACTCATACATAGGCTGTTGAGATTTTATATGTATATATTTATATATTTTTTTTTTTCGTGTTGTATTGTTTTCAGCTATGGTCCATTAAGGGGGGTAACCTATTTTTGTTCTGTCCTTTTCTATCTTAAATGTACAAATTTAGCCTGCTTTCAAACAAAAATAAAAAATATGCTGGCTCGCTACCGCTCGCCAGTAAGGGGTTGACGCCTGGGTGGGGATAAGCGTCTTGGGGCAGTGGGCTGAGTGGGGCCAAATGGATGCAGGCCGGAGAGGGAGGGAGGGGGACGGAAATAACAAAAAGCAGGTCACCCCCCTTAAAGTTGACATATTTTGTGTTACCGGTAGTCATTTTCTAGGAAATTTTCCCGATAACAAAAAAGGATAGAGAAGAAAATACGTAGTGAATGATAGAGTATGGCATCAATACTTCATAAATGATAGAGTATGGCATCAATACTTCATAAATGATAGAGTATGGCATCAATACTTCATAAATGATAGAGTATGGCATCAATACTTCATAAATGATAGAGTATGGCATCAATACTTCATAAATGATAGAGTATGGCATCAATACTTCATAAATTATAGAGTATGGCATCAATACTTCATAAATTATAGAGTATGGCATCAATACTTCATAAATGATAGAGTATGGCATCAATACTTCATAAATGATAGAGTATGGCATCAATACTTCATAAATGATAGAGTATGGCATCAATACTTCATAAATTATAGAGTATGACATCAATACTTCATAAATGATAGAGTATGGCATCAATACTTCATAAATTATAGAGTATGACATCAATACTTCATAAATGATAGAGTATGGCATCAATACTTCATAAAGACATCCTTTTCCCGTAGCTACGAGTTTACAATACAACACAATATCGTATATTCAACGCATCGTTATGAGAAGATGAAAAGAGCAATAGAGGAGTTTGTTTTGACTCTTGACAGTATCTATACCATACCTCATCATACTCTATTCAGTTTTATCTCCATCTCTTTCAATTAGAGGAAACAAAACAACTTCAACTGACAGCCGAACAAGGGAATTGGCATATTTGTCGCCGCCAGTTTTTACCCATTGTCCATGTAAAGTAACTATAAGGAGATAACGCTAAATGTTGTATATTGGTGCATCATAATAATACTTCAATAACAACACAAACAAAAACTATGTAGCTTATTTCTTCTTTCCGTGATGATGAGTTCAAAATGTGGTTTTGTGGGTTTATTGTAATACTGTATTTAAGATAAAATTAGATAGGCATATGGACGAGATGGGTTGGGTGTGAGGGGGATCTACCAGGTGTGGGCCAATCGGCGCTCAGCAGACCCCCGTAATCTTGTGTTAATCTCTGACCGTTTTGGTGGGGTCAGTACTCAAGGTATTAGTGAGATGTGTCTATAATTGGGCCTTGTAATTGGGGTTGGGTGTGACAGGGATCTGCCTTGTATGGGCCGATCGGCTTTTTGCAGACTCCCATTTTCTTATGCTCTTATGTTCTTATGTTTCGATAGACAACTATCATCTTCAGGGAATGGAAGGTAAGTGAATAGGATGGATGGAATGGAAGTATATAGTAAAGGTGAGGCAAGTAATAATTTTGATCACTCTTATGCTTCGAATACTAGAGTTGGTACAAAGGAAGTAGTAAGGGGTGAGGAAGTGAATTTTAGTAGGAGATGAAGGCGTCGGGGCTTGACCCAACTTGCGTGAGCTGGTTTATGTTGGAGAGACAGTTTGAGGATACTTTTCGAGAGGGGACAGGACGGACAACACATAGGGAATAATAGGCATAGGCATAGGGGGGGGGGATAGAATAGGGGGGATGAAAATAGAGTTTATCAGTGGATAAAGAAGAAAAAGATTAGAAATATGAAGTAAAGTTGGAGATTAAAAGATAGTGGGCCGTCCACTTTGCTATTCTTGGTTAAGACTTAAATTATATTTCATATATATTCCGTGAGCAGAACATACCACCAGCTTCATGTTTATATTCCCTTTTTTTTATTTCCTGCCTCCATGTTTGCACTTTGTTTTTAATTTTGCATTTGTTTGTTTTCATATGCATTGTAGCATCGTTCCGGTGTTATAATTATTTATTTTGTGTTGTTATTACTCTTTGGTGTTTTGATAAGTTGTCTTAAAAACTAAAACAATTTTTGTTTTTTTGTTTTTTACAGGGACGAATTCATTGTAATTAGCATGATTTGTCATAGAGAGTGAGAGAGAGAGAGCCCCCCGGAACTTATCCCGCAAGGCTCTCTCTCTCTCCATCTCACCGACCAATGACGAGCGAGTATTCATGCGTCAGTCATTTTTTGCGACCCTGGCTCTGATTGGAGAATTCTCGACAAGTGGGTGTTTTTAGCTTAGCTAACTCAATTTTTCTCATGTCTTACATCATAATTATTGCTTTCATTCATTCTGATTTCATCCATTTATTTTAATCATTCATTCACCTTAGATTATAACTTATTATTTTTGTCAGAGACGGTACAGAACTTAGATATATACAGTGTACAAGGGACATTTTTATTGCTTTATGGATTTTTGTTTATGAATATTTTTTGTTTGTTAATTATTACATATTTAATATTTCACTCATTCATTCGATTTTTGTTTATGAATATTTGTTGTTTGTTAATTATTACATTCACTCTTTCATTCTTTCCACTTTCCCATTCATTCATAAGAACATAAGAACATAAGAAAATGGGAGTCTGCAGAAAGCCGATTGGCCCACACAAGGGAGATCCCTCTCACACATCTCGCTATATTTAGACGATATTATAAGAACATAAGAAAATGGGAGTCTGCAGAAAGACGATTGGCCCACACAAGGGAGATCCCTCTCACACATCTCGTCCATATGCCTTTCTAAATTTATCTTAAAGCTCTCTATCGTTCTTGATCCCACTATAGCACTATGTAGCCTATTCCACCTATCTACAATATTACCAAACAAATATTTGCATAAAAATATTTTCTGAAACAAAATGTATCTAGATCGCTAGTTCTTTCGCTATCACTGAGCTTTTACATCTTTCATGTCCCCTTTATTAATCCACTTGAACACTTATCATATCCCCTTTTATTAATCCACTTGAACACTATAAATCATATACTCTAACTCTGCGTCTAACGAATGTAAGCCTAATTCCTTCAACCTTTCTTCATATGGAAGATTTCTAATAGGCCTATTATTGATAATTTTGGTCATTCTTCGTTGTACCCTCTTCAAGAAATCCTGTCCATTCTGTAATAGGGACACCAAAATTGGACAGTGTAATCTGTCTTATTAACGCTATAGTTTTTTTTAAAGATTACGGCTGTTGTTCTATTAGGCTACTCACATTTCTAGATATAAATGCCTTATTTCGAGCACTAATGCATTGATTTCTAGGTTTAAAATCAAAGTTGATGATGACTCATTTTTTTTAATTATCCGAGTTTCCTATATTCACGTTATCTAATCTACATCCTGTATTTTCTATTTCCGAAATTTTACATTGCATTTATCTATAATCAACTTCATCTGCTAATTTTCTGCCCAATTGCCCATTCATGTATTGTATCTAAGTCTAAGAGATCTCTTTGGAGAGCCTGAATATCATGGATCAAAATGTATCACTCTTCCTATTTTAGTTAAGGTTTGTCTGCACTGTACTAATGAGACGCTAGATGAAAACCAACGCGCAGTAAGACTATGCAATTTATTCTTGGCCCTCTATAGATCCACCGCCTTCTCCGTGAAGCCGAGAAGTCTGACCAGTAGTTTGACAAAAGTTGTTTTGGGAGGTTAGGTTAAGTGTACTCAGTTCAGTAAGGAGGAACATGGCGTAGCCTCAACAAGGAGGACAGTAGCACCTTGTTCAACCACCCAAGGATCCCTGAGTACGTACTGGTCAGAGTGGTCATTCATTGTGGCTTCACTCATGCTATCACTCATTATTACTTTAGAGTATGATATTTTTGTTGGAGACAGTACATATTTAACAGAGGTCATGCTAGTATATACAGATTTAGTATATACAGATTTTCAGATTTAGAGGAACTAGTGTTTACAGAAAATTATGATGTGATTGGCATAACAGAATCTTGGCTCAATACACAAGATAGACTTTTTAGCAGAGTATTCACTTCCCGGTTATGTAATGTTTGAGAACAGCCGAATAAATAAAAATGGAGGTGGCGTTTTATTTTATATCAAAGAAAGTCTTAACCCGACCCTCGTGTCAAAACCTCAAATTGTGAACGTCGACGCATCTTTTGTGCTAATAAAGAATAATAAAGGTACAAAAATAATACTTGCGTTAATATACAGACCTCCAGCTCAATCAGTGCAAACTGACCGAGAAATTTACGAACAAATTGCAGATGTAAGTAACTCACAAGATACCGTAATTTTTGGCGACTTTAATTTACCTGTGACCAAGTGGGGCGATACTCTTACTTCACACTCCGGACATGACTTGTATACGAACTTGCAAGAGAGTTCGCTTTATCAATTTGTTCGAATGCCGACCCGTGGTAATAACGTTCTTGACATTGTACTTGCAACAAAAGAAGAATTGATAGAGAATTTGAATGTTGGTGATGAATTCAGTAACAGCGACCATCGTACGATAACTTTCACTTTAAAGTTTACTAGTAACGAACCAAATAGTAGCATCGAAAAAGTCCCTAATTTCAAGAAAGCAAACTTCCATAAACTTAGAGCTATGTTTAAAGAAACTGACTGGAGCTTTTTAATTAACAATAACGACATAAATACATCTTGGAAGTTATTCGAAACCACTTACCTAAAAGCAGTGCAAGACTGCATACCATCGAAAATACGGCGTCCAGGCCATAATAATAAGCCCAAATGGTGGAATAAAGATATTTCAAACTGCCTGCTTGCTAAAAAATTTGCTAATGATAGATTAAAATCCTCACAAAATGACGAAGAACGAGTGAAATTTGTAGAGCTACGACGCAAAGCCAAAAAGTTAATTAAGCAAAGTAAAAAGACCTTAGAGTTACATATTGCGAATCAAAGTAAAACAAACCCGAAAGAATTCTATAGTTATATCAGAAAGAAAAAAGTAGTTACTTCAACTGTTGGACCGTTAGTCGATGAAAATGGAGAATACACCAAAGACGAAGTACAAATGAGTAATGCCCTCAATACCTTCTTTGCATCAGTTTTTACAACAGAAGACCTCAGTGATATCCCTACACCATCGCCGATTCAGATTGATAATTCAGATGTTCTAAGCAATATCAGCGTTACAGAGAGAGAAGTATTGAATTGTTTAGATAAACTCAAGGTAAATAAAACGCCAGGACCTGATACAATCTCGCCTAGAGTTCTAAAGGAAGCTAAGAATGAGCTCTCCAAACCACTGACATTACTATTCAATAAATCCTTGCAGTCTGGAACTATGCCTGATCAGTGGAAGCTAGCCAACGTAACACCGATATTCAAAAAAGGCAGCAAATCCCTACCCAGTAACTATCGTCCAATTAGCTTAACCTCAGTTGTATGTAAAATGCTAGAAACGGTCATACGAGACAGACTCGTAAATCACTTAGAGGAAAATAACATACTTAAAGATACTCAACACGGCTTTCGTAAAAAACGTTCCTGTTTAACAAACCTTTTAGACTTCTTCCACGATATCCTCAACCTCTACGATGAGAGTAAAGCTGTAGATATGTAAACGTAGATATGTAAACGTTTGTAAATGAATAACTTTATCCTCCCCTCAGTTACTAACCCATATGTCCCCTACTAACTTCCTAGTCCTGCCACGTTAGTGGCAGGGCAGTAGTTCCTTTTCCAATGTTCCCTTACCCACTCTAAACCACTGTTTGGACACTTGATCCTCAGTGTTTTGGAGGACAAGCAACCTAGAAGGGTCACTAGACCTGTTGTTGCTTGATTTCCTTTGTACTCCTTCCTTTGTACAGGGACACGACAATGTTCATACACATGGACATATTACAAGGGACAAATGTTTTTTTTTTTTTTTTTTTTTTTTTTAGTTCATTCATGTTTCATTTGTTCAGTCTATCATTCATTAGTATTTAGAGTATAATATTTTTGTTGGAGACAGTACATACTTAACAAATTCATGATAACATATACAGAGACATCTAATAATATTCATAATTACAAGGGATTTTTTTTTTTTTTTTTTTTTCATTCATTCATCATTCGTTTTGCATACTTAAGCATTCAACTTTACTGAATTGTACTTATTTTGCTAGTTTGTTAGCGGCTTTCAGTGTTCATACATATATTGGGTTTGGTTCTTGATTTAAGTTGGTTATTATTGAAGGGGGAAACCATGAGTGTTTCCTAATTGGTCTGTTCTCTACTATGGTTGCATAATTTGGGTCATTTAATCTTTCTAACGTAGACCATATATTTTTTGTTCTTCTAAATAGTTTGACATTCATAGCCTCTGTCTTAGCTATTTCGTGCAACTGTCTGGTGTTTCTGTTGTATGGATATCTTTCATTAAGTGCATATCTGAGCGCTTTATTTTGTATCCGTTGCAGCCTCAGTGTTTGTGTTTTGCTTAGGGTGGATAATGGTGCAGCTGGATATTCCAAGACAGGAAGTACTAGAGCTTTTACTAGGTGAGTTTTTATTTTTTCTGAGAGGTCACCAAATCTGTAAAGTTTTCCTAGGGATGCCTTTCCTTTGTTAATTAAACTTGTCACATGTTTTAGTATGCCTCCCCTAGTCAATTTTAGTCCCAGTGTTTTCCCTTCCTGGTGTGTATCTAATAAATCTCCTTCTACAATTATGTCATCTTCCTTTGAGGTAGCAATTGGAAGTATGGTAAATTTTGTCATATTGGTTTTTATTTTCCATCTCTTTTCGAATTCGTTTATTTTATTGATTTCTAAGCCTACTTTTTCCGCCATAAGTCTTCGTGATTTGCCTGGGTATGTAATTATCTGGGTGATGTCGTCTGCATATTGAATCGTAGTGCAATCGATAGCAGGTAGTGGGAGGTCCATGGTATATATTGTGTATAATATTGGGGATAATATGCTGCCTTGTGGGACACCACTGAGTAGTTGTATTGGTGGGCCTAAGTGGTTTTTAATGCGGATGTGTGCCTTTCTATCTTCTAGGAAATCACACAATATTGACTCAATATGGCTTGGCAGATTAAGTTGGAGTAGTTTATATTTCAGGCCCATATGCCATACCTTGTCGAAGGCTTTACTTACATCTCTAAGAATTACGTGACATTGATTATTCCTGGCCTTTGCTTGGGAAACAGTTTCATATATGATTGCTGTGGCTGTATTTGTGCCTTTTTTGCTGACGAAACCATGTTGACTAGCCGGGATAAGGTCATTCATGTTTAGATGTATATTTAGCTATTATAAATGCATTTTTCAAGTATTTTGCCTGGCACTTCCAGTAGCGATATAGGTCTGTAGTTAATTGGGTCATATGGTGACTTGCCTTCTTTGGGTATTAGGTGAATTACAGCTGTTTTAAATTTGTCAGGGAAGTATCCTAGGGAAAGTGTGGCATTAAATATTTGTATTAGTGTTAGTATTGCTTGCTCAGAGACTTGGGAGATTATTATTTTATTAATGTTGCTCCGTCCAGGGGCTTTGTTTTTCATATTTTTTATGATATTTTTTATTTCATGGATATCGGTTGCCCTTGTGGTTGCGTTCTGATTATTAAAAATATTTAGGTTGATGGCTTCATTAGGTAGTGTTCTATTTAGATTTCTTTGGATAAAGTTTCTGACCATGGTTTCGTTGTCTTCATCGAACTGCTCATTCTCTTCATCAGATATTTTGAATATATCTCCCCATATTTCACGAAATGTGGCTTCTTTACCTATATTGTCATATACTTTCTTGTTGTCTTTGTTTAGTATATAATTAGTTGGATCATTGCTAGAACCGCTAAGTTGTTTGATTTTTGTCCAAAAAGCTTTTGGATCTCTATGCTTATTTGAAAGGTCTTCGAGCTGATTCTCCCAATTTCTGTCATAATTTATTTTACATTCATTTCTTAATTGCTGTTGCAGTAGTCTAAATCTGATATATAAGTGTCTGTGCCATCCTCCTATTATAGCGTTTTGCATGCTAGCCTGGTATTCTCTTTGTATTCTAATTATTTCTGGAGTTATTATGGATTTGTTTATTGTGATTGTGTTAGATGTAGGGATTGTGTTTTCCATGCCAGTTGTTATTGAGTGGTACCAGTTGTCTAGTGCAGTGTCTATTTCTTCTTCTCCTCCTTCACTAAGATCAAAGTTGTATCTATTTAGTTCTAAGTCTACCGGTTCTCTAAAGTTGTCCCAGTTCACATTATTCATGTTTAATTTGGGGGTGCTGGGAATGGTGATTTTATCGGCAGTGATCGTGAATATTATGGGGAGATGGTCAGATGTTGTGATCGGGCCACATTCAATTCTAGAATTATGAAAGGCTCTGTTATTTGTTAGTATGATGTCAGGGGTAGTACTTCTGTTATGCGAAAGGTATGTTGGGAAGTGGGGGCCTAGGTGTACAAGGCTATTTTGGTTAATAAAACGGGCTAGGCCCTCCCCTACTGCATTATTTGAGTTATTTCTCAATAGGGTATGTTTTGCATTGAGATCACCTAGAATGTAAGTAGGTAAATTATTGTATGCAAGTCTATGTATATCAGGGAAAGGAAGGTAGGGGCGTCTAGGGGGTAGGTACATGGTTGCAAAATTAACTGGTCCTAAGGAGGTCTCGATTGTAATGCAGAGAGTGTCAGAAATAAAGTCATCATACAGCTTATATTTAAGTGTTTTTTGCAAGAATGGCACTGCCATCATTAATTTCATTTGAAGAGTTCTTTGAGTGGGTATGGTATCCATTTATCTTTATTGTTTCGTTATTTGTATTGCTGTGGCTATTAATTAAGATTATATCAGGGTTGATTGATAGATATGTATTAGTTAATTCGATTTTCCTATTCTGCCAGTGTAACACATTATGTTGTATTATTGTTAGCTTGTTAGGGTCTCCTATGGTCTGTTGTTTTGTCCCTTGTTGTGTCTTAGCACCGACTTCTTTATATTCGGACTGGCAACTGGTACGTTATGTATTGTTTCATATTCACTACTATCATCAAGGGTATAGGCGCCTGACTTAATGTCATTTTCTAGTGCTGATTGTTGCACATGGTGATAACGGATTAGGTCAGAAGTAAAGTGATGGTCTAGTAGTCCATCCTTTATGTCTTGAATAACTTGATGGGCTTCCTGGTAGTTTTTCGTTCTTGTAAATCTCACTCTTACTTGCCGTTGGCTGTGCCAGTTGATGAGTTTTTTCTTATTCATATTATTTGGCGCGTTTTGGTCACTGTGGTATATTTTGATGTGTAACTCTTTTATAAAGGCTTCCTTTTCTTGTACTGTCATTGTTTCCATTCGGCGTGTCACGGTGTTTTCTTGAGATATGCTGTCAGAGTCACTCAGAGTTGCTTCTTCGGTTTCTTGTTCATGTGACTCATCTAAAGTAAGGGGGCTCATGGGGGTCTCTCCTGTTTGGCTGATGGTGTCTTCAGCTTGATTTTGGGTCGGAATGTCGTTATGGGTTTGTTTCATGATATTCATGTTTTCTTCGCCGCTAATGTTTGAGAACAAGTCATTTGAAGGTGGGTTGTTTGGGAAATTCATTTGGGAATATCCATTTTGTTTCAGCATGCTGTTTAGTTCTGTTGCATATGATCCGGGTCTTGCCATGTTATGTAAGTGGGCATGCAACATACATGCTAACATTGTACTGGCTGTGTTCGGTTTTATGTCTACTTGGGGTATTGTCTGAGGGTTCATTGTTGCCGATGTTGCTGCATTCTGGTGACCGGCTGCTTGACTGTAGGTTTTATTGGCATGTACTGTTTTGATGCCTCTTGTTTCTCCTTCCTTTTCTTTTTGATTGCTTGCTTCCGGACTTCGCACTTCATTGAATTTGTCCTATGATCCTGAAGGCAGTTTACACATTTTTTGACTGTTGCAGTGCAATTCTTCCAGGTGAGACCTTCCTGAGCACATTCTGAGCAAAGTTCGTATTCTTTTTCCTTGGGGCATTGATTGGTGTGATGGCCCTCGACTTTGTGGCATCTGAAACAGTTGGTGAGAGGAATAAAGTCTTCCTGTCTTATTTTCTCATGTGGTATGCTTAGGTTAAACATGAGCATGCCTTTCTGAGTGGCTGTCTGTGCATTGTCCACACTTTCAAAAGTTATTTTTAGTGTGCGGCTTTTGTCAAATTTATAGACGGCATCCACTTTTCCCTGAGCCCAGACATTTTTCTGTTCTATTTGCTCTTGTATCACCTGTTCGTTGTTCAGGTAAATTAGGTCATGAACATTGAATATAATAACTGATCTTTTTGCTGCAAGCTCTGGAGGTAGAATTGGTGTGTACCCTGCTGCATTCAGTTTAGTGATGGTGTCTCTTGCAAAGATTTTGTCTTGATCAATATCATTTGCTGTAATTACAACAAATCCTGTGTCTGAGATGTATATATTGGTAGCATACACTCCTTGTCGTGATAAGGCTTCCAACAGTTGGACCCTAGCTTGTTGTTTGTCACCTGGGTGAGAGTATTTTATTCTTGTCCTCCCCATTGTTAATGTGGCGACGTAGGGTTATACATGTTAGGTTAATGTCTGAATTTACTAGATTCTTAACTGTGGTTATATTTAGCAATTACTTTAAATGGAGAATGTTCTTGAGGTGATGAGTTATAATTCACGCTCAGATGATGGATAGGTGAAATTGTGGTTAGATTTAATACTTCATAAATTCAACACTCGACTCTCGCCAGCAAGAAAAACCTACCTAAGACTGTCAGCTAAAGAGGCACCGATTACAACTCCCCCCCCCCCCCCCCCTGCTAAAAGGGGTGTGTTTCTTGGGCAACACAAAGGGAGGGTCGAAAAGCCTGCTTTCAGTCTGCCCCCGAAGGGGACCTAGCACTAGATTACCATCTACCCAGATGGTAAGGAGACGGGTTGCCTACCCTGTTGATTCCTGTAACCACCCCTCTAAGGGGCCCCCTCGTGGCAATGCCTTCAGGGTTCAGCGTCGGAATACAACAGGGGACTGTAGGTGGCGGATATTGCTGGCAAGAGTGGAATTGCTGTAGATATAAAAGAAGAAATATCAATTTATGTTAGGCTAAATGATTATAAAAAGATTTAATATTTACTTTACTTTATTATTAAATCAAATCAAGTAGTAAATTGAATGTTAGTTAAATAATATAAATTACTTTAATGTTTGAAAATGTAGAAATGATTAAATTTACGTTAAGTGTTAGAAGTAGATTACTAGGCTCTGATTGGTCAAATGTGGTAAAATCTCTCGTTTTTTTGGATATAACATAACAGCGTATTTATACATATTAGGAAGATCACAGTAAGGTTTATTGTGTGTTGGCTAGCATATGATTGGCTAGTTGGCGATCAATGAGGCGCGCGCTTTTCCTGCCTCCTGGTTGGCTGGGCGGGTTCGTAGATGCTAGATGTTGTCATAGGGGGTCTGCTGTGCGAGGGGGAGGCTGGGCCCTTGTGAGGGGCGGCGGGCCAGTTGTATCTCGGGTTTGGTCCGGTTTGAAAGCGTAGGGTTGAGGGGCGGCGTGCGTTGGTTAAATGAAGTAGTGGGGGGGGGAAGGGGAAGGGAGGAGAGAGAGGGTAAGGGCAGAGTCTGGGTGGTAAGGGGAGTGATGTTAGGGGGTGTTTGAGAGTAACGTTTAGCTGATGGGAGTATTTGGAGGTCGAGAGTTTGATTATTTATGGAAGGATTAAGAGTTTGAATATATAGGGCTTCAAGTACAGCAAGTCTTCTGGGTTCTGTCTCTTTATCAATTACGGAGGTGTTTTTTATCTAGGTCAGAGCGAGTAAGGGCTTGGTGGTGGGGGGCTTTATAGTGGTCTTTGATAGCTCCAGATTGGAGATGGAGGGTGAGACGGCGTGATCAACGATTTTGTGTCATACCAACGTAGGTTTGAGGTCCACAGTCCACATTATTGCAATTATTGCCTCCTGCCTTTATATAGTTTAAGATACGAGCATCTTATGAGCATCAGACTTTCTTCAGAAGTTTCCAGGTCTATGCTGTAGGACTATATTTCACTTTCTTTCAGATAGGAGTGAAGAGTTTATTGTTGTTTAGAGTAACTGTATTCAAGCATCTTTTTATTGTATTAAATCTTGCAGTGATTTAATTGATCTTTCCATAGATTCCTTTTTATGCATTTTAACGTAACTTGCATCTTGTTTGTTATCAGGCCATACCAGTGTGGGTTAGCCTGAAGTAGAGTACATTTATGCCCAGTTAAGGATACCCCGTTATCGCAGATTAACTCTGGAGGGTATAGGTGTTTTTGTTCGCCAGCATATAAGTTCAAGGGTTTGGATCTAGCCTACCGTTGTTGCATAGTGCCCTATTACTAGTCCAATCTTTAAGTGCCCTTGTTTTATTCGTAGCTCCGGTCATAACAATATATATATATATATATATATATATATATATATATATATATATATATATATTGACACCTGGATGGGGGTAAACGTCTTAACACTCCACGAGCGGCTAGGTTAATACCTTCTACTACCTGCCCAGCGGGCATATTTACCCTAAATGAGCTTCATTCCATGCTCTTTTTCATGCATAAAGAAGAGCCAGAGCGTAATACAATTATGTATCCGTGAAAGGGCGTTAATTGAGCTTTCCAATGACACCAGAACCATCCTTCTACGACCACGGGTTCTCTTGCAACGATCGTGCAACACGAAGGAAAAATCCCTAAAGTAAGGTAATTTCCTTACATAATTCCCTGTCTAGCGAGGTAGTGGGTGTGGAGGTAGGGCCAGTTACGGCACGGGAGCCATGCCGAACGGTCAGAGCCAACCTATGCTCCTCCCACCGCTCGGATTCTCTCTCAGAGCAAATTATGTGCTCAACATCGCAACCGACTTAAGGCGGGCCCCGCTCTTTTGTCCATGGTTCTCTAGACCACCTTAAGTCGGGCCCCGCCAAAGAGGGGTTAAAACAGTAGGCTGAATGGGGCCGAATAGATACAAGCCAAAGCGTGAAAGAGGAAAAAAAGCGAGGTGGGCTCCCTTAAACAGAGGATTCGGTTTCACTAATCAATGCTAACTTTCTCGTGTTTACCACGACTGTACATTGATAACCCGTTCAGTACCGGTGATATTAGTTTTATTATATTCTGGCTACTATTAGACGACTGTATTTAGCTTAAGAAGGACGTCTACCTGTTAAATGTTTGCAGACTATCTCAATTAATCCTTCTAGCTACCATATATCCTACCTAAGCTTCATAAAATCATCAAAATGCAGCTGATACAAATATATATAGACGACGCAGGTACAGAAGGGATTAAGGGAAATGTATTGTGTCTCTATAATAAACAAACAGGACATATTATTATCATCACCCCGTGCACACACTATATGTCCAGGCATATCGATCGTTAAGGGGAGGCAAACCGTTTTTCTGGACCCCCTTCTCCCTAATGTTTACCCCCACTAGTTTTGAGATTATATGACGTTCAGCTCATTAGTTTGGCGATTTTAACACCTTTCGCCCCATTGCGTTGTCAATTTTAAGACCTTTCGTGCCATTTAGGTGTCGATTATTTCCTGGCGAGCGAAAGCGAGCCTGCAATTTTAAGAGGAATCGGCGTTCGGCCGGGAAATTTTTCTACCTAAAAATGTACAAATTTATCTTGTGTCTTGTCTAGGGGGTATTTTTCTAAGCTTGATGGAGGTCTAGGGAGGACACTAAAAAAATATATATGAATAAATGAATTAATAGACCAAACGGTCAGTCTCCCCTTAATATCATGATCAGGGAGATTATTCGCCTTTGTGTTCCGATGACGTTATTTCACAGTTTATTCTGGTTGTAATAAGACAATTTCATTCAATATAGGAAGGGTATAGGTGAGTCAAAGGGTTAGTTGAGACTGTTTTCATCCATTTTAGTTCTCCAGATACTTTCTAAGCTGCATTAAATCGCCTAATAATCATCCAAACTATATGTGAAATAGTCATGGGTACTCAATGGGTTGTTTGAAAGAAAAAAGTATGATGTGCTTGTATTGAATAAAACAAAAATGCAAGAAGAGGGTGAAGTGGATTTTGGAAATGTGAAAAGTAGAATTTCTGGAGTAGAGGAGGGAGTCAGCGCGAAAGAGGGAGTGGCTCTTCTCTGTATTCTCCTCAGTGCAATTTAAAATGTACTTGTGCAAAACAGAACAGAACCCACATACTGTAAGAAAACTGGCACACATTTTAAGAGTATTTATTTGAAGACATTTTAGAAATCTCACTAATATATTCATTAGTTATAATAGAACACCTCTTAAAAAAACGATGAATGTGTTCCCAAGGCCTAATATAAGTGTCCGAATTGTGGCATACAATAATTATTACAAACAGTACACATACCCATGCGGCTACAAACTACAGTAAGTGTCCTCCATGGCATAATGCAATTTTACAGTGTTTCGCAGACTGAACAGAATGTAATCTCGATGGTTGCCTTTCATGGTAGCGGCCCTTGTTGTAGAGTTCATACACGGTGAACAATCATGGGTTTGAAAAAGGCAATTAAATTATCTGAAATAATATTCTCATATAACGGTATTATGGTAATAATAAATCCATCTAATATATGGATAGGGGGGCTGACTCTTTGTCACAGCGTCAGGCAATGTATGTATGTATGTATGTATGATTGCATATATATACTCAGGCATATACCCCATTGCTGGGGGTGGCCGACTCAAGACAGAGCCCAAACAGAAACCTGTACAGTTCCAATTATTAGGGTCCGAGACCACTTTTGCGTTCCCTCGCCCTTTTCTCTGTCTCGTTGAGTAGGATTATTTTTACAAAGGGAGGTGGATTCTTAGCCTTTGATAGAGTCTGGCATAAATCTTTAATTTCTAAACTACCCTCCTTCGGTTTCTATCCCTCCATCTGTGCCTTTGTCTCTAATTTCCTTTCCGGCCGTTCCATAGCCGCAGTTGTGGACGGCCATTGTTCACTTCCTCACCCTATAAACTCTGGTGTTCCTCAGGGCTCTGTCCTATCTCCTATTCTCTTTCTAATTTTTATAAATTATCTCCTTAACTGTACCTTAATTCCCATCCATTCATACGCAGACGACTCAACCTTACACTACTCCATTACTTTTTCAGAATGCCCCAGCCAGCAATCCCTCAACGCCAACGTAATGAAGCCATACAACTCTTAAATTCTGATCTAAATACTATTTCCAATTGGGGCAGAGAAAACCTTGTTAACTTTAATGCTTCCAAAACCCAATTTCTCCATCTATCTACCCGTCAGGATCTCCCAGCGGACTATGCCTTATTTTTCATCAATACAAAAGTCAACCCTTCATCTTCTCTCAATATTCTTGGTGTCTCTTTTTCTTCTGCTCTCATTTGGAAGGGCCATATTACCAGTCTTGCTAAGGCAGCCTCCCAGAAGCTGGGTGTGCTCAACCGCCTTAGGGGGTTCTTTTCCCCTGCACAGCTTCTTGCTCTGTAAAGGGGCATAGTGTGTCCGTGTATTGAGTATTGTTCACATGTGTGGGGAGGTTCCTCTCACACCGCTCTCCTAGACAAGGTTGAAAGGAAGGCCTTTCGTATCATTAACTCCCGTCCACTCACCAACTCTCTGCAATCTCTCTCTCTCCGCCGCAATGTTGCATCTCTCTCGCTATTCTATCGCTACTATAATAATCAGTGTTCCTCAGAGCTATCCCAGTGCATACCACCTCCTTTACGTAGGGCACGTGGTACCCGTCTTGCAACTCAATCCCACCCCTACTCTGTGCAACTCTCCAACCCAAGAGTGAAACATTACTCTCAAACTTTCTTCTACTCAACAGCTGAGCTCTGGAACTCTCTCCCAGAATCAGTTTTTCCCGCTTCCTATGACTTAAATTGCTTCAAACTCCGTGTGTCCAGGCATTTTGGCTCGAACGTCCCTTGATTTTGGCCCTGTCATTCTTTCAACTATGGGGGAGGCACTCGCTATAGGCAGTTATGCCTTTTGCCTCCCTCAATCACATAGAAAAAAAAATGAAGATGACATAAGCTATGTCGAAACGTTTGGCAATAAAGACGATGTTGTTTACTGCGCTTTGGTTATCCTATTCCTACTTAAGATTTGGTACCCCGCGAACCAACCCTTGTCGGATATATACAGTATATATATATATATATATATATATATATATATATATATGCATGTATATATCACAGTGGATAGCGTCGTGGACTGCATACCAAGAGGACCCCAGGTCGAGTCCACGCCAAACGTTGGGGTTTTCTCCAAGGTGATCTGATAGTACCTGCTGTTCTACATATATTCTGGCTACACCGACACATCAAGAAAACACCCCCTATATCGTCACCAATTCATAGCATAGAATGATAGAAGATGCCCGACCATATGCGAAGATGCTGTGAACGACCGTATATCTGCTCTCTCCAAAATCAAGTGACGTGCATTGAGATACCAGCTTTTTTTATAGATGAGGAGGTGTTTAGGGCTACATAAACTACAACGTATGTATGTGGGTTCTGTTGTGTCGAGGGAGATGTGTTGAGAGGTGGAATAGTGAGGACGCAAACTTGTAACAGTTAATAAAGTGTTATTAAATATAGGTATGGCTATTTACATGGACAAATTCATGGTAAAGTACAAAGACAAAAGCTAAGACAATGGACATACAAACAATTAGGACATATACTGCGAGACATCAGTTAATTTAAATGAGACTCCTATTAGGATTAATTGAGCGAAGGGGAATAACTAGCTGGAGTCAAATGCATTAATATAAGTAAAAGGTCAGTGGACATATATATAATTAGGATATACACTGCGAGCCATAAATCATATTATATTAGACTGTTATGATGATTAATTAAGTATGGGGGAAGTAGCTTTATATATATATATATATATATATATATATATATATATATATATATATATAGTATATATATATATATACTGTATATATATATATCGTATATATATATATATATATATATATATATATATATATATATATATATATATATATATATATATACCGTATATATATTCATATAAACAGTATATAGGTAGATTAGTTCGATTAATTGGTACGTATAATCTATAGTGATTCTCAATAGATAGACATGACTCATGACCGTGAATGTACTCCATCATCCACCACCAATGTCTGGGTAACTAAGCACAGATGCTACTTCACAACATAATGATAGTGAGTTTGGTAATCTATGAAGTGATTATGATCAAGTGCGTATTTTGTTCTTATATATACTGTACATACAGGTATATAAATACATACATACATACATACATACATACATACATATATATATATATATATATATATATATATATATATATTTTATTATGTTACCTCCACCAACCGTCTTTACTCCTAAACTCAATTAATGAAATCATCAAATACATGTGGCAGTCCAGGGATTCGAACCTAGGATGCTCCCACCGAAATTCAGTGCCTTTATCCATTGCGCTATGAAGACAGTTATATACAGTATACATATTATTATTATTATATATATTAACGACTCTGCGCCTTTACAGAAAGTGCCTCTATTAGTTCATCATATAGCTTCCTACTCGTCTTGTGCCTATGTGTGCTATACCTTAGCATGTAAGGTAATTGCTTCCAATCCTAGTCCCATTTTGTCATTAGCGTTAGTTAGCCATTTTAAGCCTTGTTTTATTATATGCATCATGTTTATTAAGTCAATTGTTTACCTGCTATTCGTTGCCAAGGAATGTTTATGGGAATCATCTCTTTCTTTAAGCCTTTATTGTGTTCTGGTTCCGGGTTTTTTCCATACAGTCCCGCTAAATGTTTCCTACTTGAGTTTAGTATCTTGCCTGTTTTTGGCTCTCATCCCATTTCAATGACCAACCTGGTGAACAAGCCTACATCTTTTCTATCCTAGAGCACTTAGTCCAGCACCCTACTCGAATTTCTGACCACCTTGGAGATCGGTCGAACATTCTTGACTTACTTTTAACTTCTAATCCTTCTACTTACGGTGAAAATCTATTATCTCCGATGGGCTCTTTCGATCACAACCTTATCTCTGTTACCTGTCCTATCTCTCCAGTACGGCCACCCGATCCTCCCAGCCGGCGGCGCTTCTCGCACTTTGGTGCTGCCGACTGGGAGGCTCCTCGGCAGTACTTCTTTGATTTTCCATGGAATTATTTTTGCTTCCATGGCCAGGGACCCTTGGAATGTGCCGAGCACATAGCCGAGGTAATCCTCTCGGGCATGGAGGCATACATTCCATTTTCATTCTCTCAGTCTAATGCAAAAATATCTTGGTATACTTACTCTTGTTCTACTGCTTACCGCAATAAAGAGGAAGCATTCAACCGTCGCTTTCAAACTAAAAAATCTTGTGCTGTATACGTTTCTGCCCGGAATCAAGCCAAATTTGTTCTTCGACTAGCCAAAATTTCTTTTGTCAATAAAAAAAAATCTGAACTTTCCAACTCTAGCTCTTCCCAAGCTTTCTGGCATCTAGCCAAGTAATTCTCGAACAATTATACTTCTTCATCTTTCCCTCCTCCTCTCCAGTCTGACAGCAGTACCGTCACTTCTGAACTGAACTCTTCGATCAAACTTTCGCTAAAAACTCCACCTTGGATGATTCCAGCGCCATTCCTTCCTCTTCACCCCCTCTCACTTACTTATGCCTAAAAGCATAATCTCTCTAAGAATGTACTTTCTGCCCTCTCTGGGCTTAATACTAAGAAGGCGTTCGGATCGGATGGTGTTCCTCCTGCTGTACTCAAAAACTATTCTTCCGTGTTGAATCCCTGGCTAAGCAAACTCTTTCGTCTCTGTCAACCTCTAATGTCTTTCTTTCTTGCTGGAAGTTTGCTCTCATTCAACCTGTCCCAAACAAAGGTGACCGCTCCCAACCCTCCAACTATCATCCAAAGTTTTTGAAATTATTCTTAACTCAAAATTTGTTAAGCAATTATCTTCCCATAATCTACTTTTAGTATGGTTTCCTTAAGGGCCGCTCTACTGGTGATCTTCTTGCTTATCTTACTAACTCTTGGACATCCTCCTTTCAGGACTTTGTGAGACTTTCTTATTGCGCTGGACATATCGAAAGCCTTCGATAGAGTCTGGCACAAATCTCTAATTTCCAAACTATCCTCCTTTAGTTTCTATCCCTCTATCTGTGCCTTTGTCTCAAATTTCCTATCAGCCTGCTCCATAGTTGCAGTTGTGGATGGCCATGCTCACTCCCTCAACCTATCAACTCCGGTGTTCCTCAGGGTCCTGTCCTGCCACCAAATTATCTTTTTAATATTCATTAACCCCTACTGTACCGTAGCATACAGTAATAAAAGTTCCCCCTAGTCCCAAACAATGTGGCTAAAATGGCAAGATAGAACAACCTTCCACCTCAAGAGATGAAGGAAGACTGGCTCTCTCAGGCTTCAGAGGGTTAGATATAAGCTGAGAAGTGTTGCCATATCGAGAGCAGTGCTCAAACGGTCATATTACCAGGCACAGCCTGATACTGGCAGTTATAAGGAAAGTACATTACTGAATGCTCCCAGCCGTCGCTGGGACTGGGGAGTGACTTATCTACTGACGGCTGGTAGCCGTCGCTGGGATTGGATGGGTTAATTATCTACTCAACTGTACCTATAGTCCTATCCACTCATATGCTGACGATTGTATCTTACAGTATTCAACTAGTTTTTACAGCAACCCAGCATGCAAGCACTCCAAAAAAAAGGTGACGAGGCCATAGAACGCCTATCTTCTGATATATCAATTATTTCTGATTGGGGGGGGAGAAAATGTAGTTACTTTCAATGCCTTCAAGACCCAGTTTCTGCCTCTATCTCTCCATCACAATCTTCATCTAGACTATTGTTACGACTGAGGTTTAAATATATCAGGGCTCTTATTCATTGGACTAGTAATGGCATAAATGCTACAACGGAAAGCGCTAGATCCAACCTCTGATCTATATTCCCAGTGAACAAAGAACACAAATACTCTCCAGAGTTCTATATGCAATAATAGGTTATCAAACTCTCAATAAATGTGCGTCTACTCTAGGCTTAATGTTATGTGAAAACAGCCTATTACTACCTATAACCGAAGGTGCTTGGTTATGGTATGCAAAGTAAGGTGGTAAGAGAAGTTACAGCTTACGTTACTTTAATCAATAAATGTCAGGCACTCCTGCATGAAAGAAAGTGCACTAAAGTCCTTCAACACCAACAAGGAATCTTCTTTAAATGTTAGATGTTATCAAGATGCTCGAATCGGAAATGGAACCCAAAAAGGCAGGCAGCGGAACAATGCTCGTACAGGCTATGCCCACAAAAGGCAGGAGATATAATGCAGTCGGAGCCAAGAATATCCTAAATGCTACAACAATAATAATAATCGGCACGACAATGCAGTATTCCTATCAACAAAAAGAGCCTAAGTCGTTTGTGTCTCAATACATCAAACTAGGCTGCAAAATGCTTGTGTAATCATAAACGGGTATGCATAATAAGAGTAATTGGTTTAATATACTTAATGTCTACTATGACTGATAAAGTCTAGCTAGAGTCAATGATACGAGATACTGGTGCGCATGGCATGCCGCATAGCCTAGTGCAAATCTCAAGTCTGTGCGTCAAGTATTACGTTATAGTGAAGGGTAGCTCTCTTGAGAAACCTTAATACCGAAGTATCAAGCGTTCTCCTGGCGTACCTCAAAGACAAACAACCGAGCTTAGAACAGTGCAGAATGGTATAGGCAAAAAGCCCTCATTCGTGCATGCTCTACTCTCAATGGCACACAGACTAGAATTTACCCAATCAACTACAGTTCTCAGGTATGTCGTGCAGCTTTTAACTAAAGCCAGCACCCATCGGAAACAATACCTTATAATATCAGACTCCTAGTCTAGCATTATCTAATCCAGCAGAACACTAATAATTACAGGAAGCAGTACTGAACAATATGAATGCCAACCAATGCTTCGTGATCAACTTATCTTAACAACTAAACATACATGGGTAGACCTTAACGCACAATACAACTGGCCAGCATGAAGCTGATTATGCAGAGTTAACCAGAGGGGGTATAATATTAATAAAAGGTGGTGAAAGATATGGAAAATGAGAGAGATAGGCAGAGGAAAAGGTTCTCAGGTGCAGAGAGGGTGACAGATATCAAAGGGATAAGAGGGATGCGTTCTAGAAACCAGATCTGAGGGAGAGAGTGGCAAGAGAGCTGTATATATACTAGCACTAGCTCGCACCGTGTAAGCAAAGTGGTAACAAGTCCTCCAGCCAATCCCAAAGAGGCCAACCAACCATGACGTCACCAAGCATGGTAAAAAACTCCTCCAACCAATCCCCAAGAGGCCAGCCAGCTGTGACGTCATCGAGCATGGCAAAAAAACACTGCGCGCATCCCCACACTCTGTTCTACTCTCTCTCTCTCTCTCAAATCCTATCATTACTACTTAATGATAAAACATATACTTTGCAATTAAATATATAAAGCTTTGACATGGGCGAAAACAAAGAGCCTTTCTGGACTGCCCATGACACGAGCTTTCATATGAAATAAAGCACACAATAATACATCAACTGTAGCCACATCCACTGCCCTGGCGATCCTAGCGAGTCACCGTAGGACAAGCCATGCGGTTCTAATGGAGTGGTTAATATCACACCCCCCCCAAGATTTTTTTTAGAGGCCCAAAGCTCAAAAAAATTCTGATGGTTAGAACCCATGCTATATCTCTACTTCCCATCACCCAGCGGCAGTAAAATATCTGGCATAGTTCTCAACAAAACATTTTACAAAAATATAACCCTCCCCATCACAATAGGTTAAATCATATGTAGTTATGCTCCTCAAGAGCGAGCTTCTCTAGCCCAGCATTCTGGGAGGAGTGCAACTCAGAATTACTGCTATAACATACTGCAAAAATTCAACTATCAAAGAAGGAGTTATTTTTTGATTTTTATGTTTTTAATTTGTTTATTTCGGCTGCACTATAGGGGCAAGCCTAGTTTTTTCTTCTATACCAAACGCTCAACTCCTGCTTTACGACCCAATATGCTGGGCTACAACCGCGAGCCAACAAGCACCAAGCGCAAAATACTATTCAAACTAAAGCAGGAGGCTACCTGTGTGTCAATCTACCCAGGATCATATACCCTTGAAAGACAATCTGCAACCACGTTGTCACAACCGGCAATATGGCGTATGTCCAGGCTATACTCCCGTAACACCAGCGACCACCCGGTCAGCCTCATATTCCGATTGTGAAACTGGTCCAAGAACTTGAGAGGGTGATGATCTGTGTAAACTACAACGACTGGACCATAGGCTGGAACATAGACCTCGAAATGCCTCAGTGCAAGTACAATTGCCAGCAGCTCCTTCTCGACAACAGAGTAGTTCTTTTGGGCTAAATTGAACTTCTTCGAGTAGAAACTAACAGGATGTTCCAGCCCATCATCGTCCCTTTGCATAAGGACGGCACCAGCCCCCACACCACTAGCATCCGTTGCTAGTTGGAAAGGTAGGCTAAAGTCAGGGGCCCTGAGGATCGGGTGAGTGCACAACAGGTGTTTTACTACTCTAAACGCCTTCTCACACTCAGGCGCCCAATTGACTTTCTTATCCTTCCAGTTATCCTCCACCTGAGCTTGACTGTCCCGTTCTCCTTCTCCACCTTGACTGCTAAACGTCATCACAGGCACAGTGAGAGGCTCAGGGGGGTGTCTCACATACTCCTTCATGAGATTAACGTGACATAACTGATTGCGCTTACGTCTGTCTGGAGCGGCCACCAAGCAATCCAGGTCCGATAGCCTCTCAACCACCCTATAAGGACCAGTGTACTTCGCGGATAAGGGATGACCTACAAGGGGCAGTAGAATCAACACCTCCTGACCCACGTGAAACTCCCAGAGTTTAATCTTGAGGTCGTACCTGTCCTTCATGAGGGCCTGAGAGCTAGTCAAATTACGGCCAGCCAACTCCAGACTGCGCAACATCCGTTCTCGACTGTCGAGGACATACTTGAGCATAGAACAAGGTTTTTCTGCACCCTCCCATATTTCTTCAACCATATGGAGAGGCCCTCTGACACGGTGTCCAAAGCCGAGCTCATTAGGGCTGAATCCCAAACTTTCCCCAGGTACCTCCCGTGCAGCAAATATAACATATGGCAGGCCAAGATCCCAACCTTTCCCACTCTCAAAGCAACAACAACGAAGCACAGATTTCAAGGCTGAGTGCCATCGCTCCAACACACCCTGGCTCTCTGGATGATACGCAGATGACACAACCGTAACAATCCCATGCTGCGGCATTGCTTGAACAAAGAGGTTAGAAGTGAACTTGGATCCTTGGTCTGACTGAATCCCCTGCGGGTAACCATACCGGGAAAAATACACTAGCAAGTTTCGGACCACCGTCCTCGCTTACCCATTTCTCATAGGGTACGCGTCAGGGTACCTTGTTGCTACCTCCATGATGGTCAGGGGATACTTGTAAAAATCTCCCGACTGTGCATCACTGTCCTCCTTCAACTCGACAGCACCGGTACCACATTCAAGAACCTCCGGGTCGTCTAATTGCAATTTACGAATGTCCGAAGGAGCAAGCCTATCTAAGTGTTTGCGAAACAACTCATGCCCCCTCCTACATTGAATTTAGCCTCCCGTTGCTCTCTCTCTGTGTATCGTTGCTGTCTCTTCGTCTTTTTAAGCCCATCCTCTGCCTTCTTAGTAACAGTTAATGGGTCTTCTCCAGACTCGAAAATTGGTCCTAATAATGAGTCCCCGAGAATGTCCGTTGATACTAAACTCGCAACTGCATCAACTTTCAACCCCTTCTCGGTACCTTTCCTCCGCTTGTCTAAAGACTGTTGACCAGAATGTGACTCCCTGGATGCAAGAGATCTGGTGACAACACACGCCATAGGTTGCACCTGACTTCTCAACCCTGCTCCTCCCTACTCACGTCGGCCGGCTTCTCAGCAACGACTAAGGGTGGAGCCTCAGAAGTAGGCCCCGCAAAGTCGTTGCCGAGAAGGAGGTCGACGCCCCCAACAGGTAACTTCTCCACAATTCCTTCATCCAGGTCACGAGTCACACCATCAACTTCCATCTTCATTCTTACAAGCGGGTATGACCTTGTTGCATTAACTCCCTGAACCACAACCATCCGCGCCGTATTTACAGGTTTACCAGTGAAATTTCTCAACAGTGTTTGCGATGCCCCAGTGTCACGCAAAATTCTCACCTCATGTCTTCTACCCCCCCCCACTCCACACAACCGAGTCCCCTGTGGTCACTAAAGGCATCACGGACAGGGAATAAGCCTTCCGGATCCTTCTGCACTGGCTGTGTATTTACCTCGGAAGAATTGCCTCTAACAAACTCCGATGTCCTCTTGAACACTCCAATGCCATGAGCAAAAGACACGGCTGGCTGCCGGAGGAGGTTGACTAGGGCACTCATTTGCCTTATGACCCTCCTGGTGGCACTTAAAACACATAAATTTCGGTTTCGGCCTATACTGTGATGTAAAAGGCCCCTGACTTGTCCTATACGGCGTGGTGTCAGGTTTGGATTCAGTTTTAGTTTCATTGCTCTTTTGTTTAAATGTGTCATTGCTACGGGGAGGGGGAGGATAACGGTCCTTAGCACTTGCATCGTACTTCTGTGAGGACCCGCAACCCCGAATCGACGACAGCCGTCGATCAGCCATTTCTGCTGCTTCGACTAGAGTTCTTGGGTTTTTCTCCTTTAAGTTCAAAGTTAGATCACCGCCCGTGCTCTTAAAGAACTGCTCCAACATCATTAACTGCTTAATTCCATCAAATGTTGTTACCCTCTCAGATCGGAGCCAGTTCCCCATAGCATCGGACAAGTCCCGGGCGTGTTCCAAAAAGGTGCTATCTCTTCCCTTGGTTACACCCCGGAACTTCAAACGGTACGTTTCTGGTTGCAGTTCGTAAGCCCTCAGGACAGCCTCCTTGAGATCCTCATACACAATACATGACTCCAAAGGTAATGCATCGTAGGCTTTAAGACCCTTGCCTATTAATCTAGAGGATACAAGTGCTGCCCATTTATTCTCTGGCCACTGGTGTTCCTGGCACTTCTTCTCAAAGCGTGCAAAAAATTCTGTTACACCACTCTCATCAAACACCGGAACCAGTTTCAATAAGTGCGAGAGAGATTGATCATGAACACGGTTACCAGCCCCAAGTCGCTGTCCCGTTGTCTCTACTCGCGACTTCTCTACGTCCATGTCGGCACAGTACCTAGTCGACTCTAAATCAGCTTGGATTTTTGCTAGCTCTATGTGCTGAGACTGCTGACTGATAGTTTTTCTCTCTTCTATCTTGGCTAATTCTATTTGCTGCTCAGATACCCTGATAGCCTTTCTCTCTTCGATCTTAGCTGATTCTATTTGCTGCTGATGCTGAAGCTTAGCTAATTCGAGCTTAAACAATAATTCTGGAGATAACCCTTGAGGAAGTGAAGGTGCTACAATGTTTGAAATTACCGGTGGTCCCCCCAGGGGCAGCCCACCCTGCAAGTCACCACCCAACCGTGGAAGCGTACCCGGGGTCGGCAAACCACTGGGATGGCTGGGAGTCGAGTGTAGGGGAAGCATGGCCGAAGGGCTCTGAGCACTCAACCCATCTCGCTCACCAGTCACCCTGCCCAGTACACACGTTATCAAGTTATCCCTGGTCATGCTGCAAGTACCCGCATGACCGATAGCTGTGGCCAGGCATTGAAGACCGTACCGATCCATACCCTCCAACCGCTCGGCAGTAACAGGCCATTGCAAAAATATCCTAGCATCCTCCTCACAGTTCTCCTGATTAACCATTTCATCATACTGCTGTTCCTCAGTTTCGACATTACGTACTGTGTCTCCATTCTCCTCTGATCCGGTATAAGACATGATGCTCACAACACTTTTTCACCTCAATATTCAGAAAAGAAGCACCCCAAACTCTTATACCTCAATATACACACACAAATTCTCGGAAATACTCAAGGGCTATACTATGTTGCAAACAAAAATTATTCTTGCTGATCCCCGCAAAATATTCCCCAAAACAACAAATGTTCCCTGCTAATAAATGTAGGTTCACCAAATCCTAGGTAAGGTCGCCATTTGTTACAACTGAGGTTTAAATATATCAGGCTCTTATTCATTGGACTAGTAATGGCATAAATGCTACAACGGAAAGCGCTAGATCCAACCTCGGATGTATATTCTCAGTGAACAAAGAACACAAATACTCTTCAGAGTTCTATATGCAATAATAGGTTATCAAACTCTCAATAAATGTGCGTCTACTCTAGGCTTAATGTTATGTGAAAACAGCCTATTACTACCTATAACCGAAGGTGCTTGGTTATGGTATGCAAAGTAAGGTGGTAAGAGAAGTTACAGCTTACGTTACTTTAATCAATAAATGTCAGGCACTCCTGCATGAAAGAAAGTGCACTAAAGTCCTTCAACACCAACAAGGAATCTTCTTTAAATGTTAGATGTTATCAAGATGCTCGAATCGGAAATGGAACCCAAAAAGGCAGGCAGCGGAACAATGCTCGTACAGGCTATGCCCACAAAGGCAGGAGATATAATGCAGTCGGAGCCAAGAATATCCTAAATGCTACAACAATAATAATAATCGGCACGACAATGCAGTATTCCTATCAACAAAAAGAGCCTAAGTCGTTTGTGTCTCAATACATCAAACTAGGCTGCGAAATGCTTGCGTAATCATAAACGGGTATGCATAATAAGAGTAATTGGTTTAATATACTTAATGTCTACTATGACTGATAAAGTCTAGCTAGAGTCAATGATACGAGATACTGGTGCGCATGGCATGCCGCATAGCCTAGTGCAAATCTCAAGTCTGTGCGTCAAGTATTACGTTATAGTGAAGGGTAGCTCTCTTGAGAAACCTTAATACCGAAGTATCAAGCGTTCTCCTGGCGTACCTCAAAGACAAACAACCGAGCTTAGAACAGTGCAGAATGGTATAGGCAAAAAGCCCTCATTCGTGCATGCTCTACTCTCAATGGCACACAGACTAGAATTTACCCAATCAACTCCAGTTCTCAGGTATGTCGTGCAGCTTTTAACTAAAGCCAGCACCCATCGGAAACAATACCTTATAATATCAGACTCCTAGTCTAGCATTATCTAATCCAGCAGAACACTAATAATTACAGGAAGCAGTACTGAACAATATGAATGCCAACCAATGCTTCGTGATCAACTTATTTTAACAACTAAACATACATGGGTTATATAAGACCTTAACGCACAAAACAACTGGCCAGCATGAAGCTGATTATGCAGAGTTAACCAGAGGGGGTATAATATTAATAAAAGGTGGTGAAAGATATGGAAAATGAGAGAGATAGGCAGAGGAAAAGGTTCTCAGGTGCAGGGAGGGTGACAGATATCAAAGGGATAAGAGGGATGCGTTCTAGAAACCAGATCTGAGGGAGAGAGTGGCAAGAGAGCTGTATATATACTAGCACTAGCTCGCACCGTGTAAGCAAAGCGGTAACAAGTCCTCCAGCCAATCCCAAAGAGGCCAACCAACCATGACGTCACCAAGCATGGTAAAAAACTCCTCCAACCAATCCCCAAGAGGCCAGCCAGCTGTGACGTCATCGAGCATGGCAAAAAACGCTGCGCGCCTCCCCACACTCTGTTCTACTCTCTCTCTCTCTCTCTCAAATCCTATCATTACTACTTAATGATAAAACATATACTTTGCAATTAAATATATAAAGCCTTGACATGGGAGAAAACAAAGAGCCTTTCTGGACTGCCCATGACACGAGCTTTCATATGAAATAAAGCACACAATAATACATCAACTGTAGCCACATCCACTGCCCTGGCGATCCTAGCGAGTCACCGTAGGACAAGCCATGCGGTTCTAACGGAGTGGTTAACGTCACACTATCAACTATTCTTCAACAGTACACAAATCAACCCTTCATCTCTCAATATTCTAGGTGTATCTTTTTCATCTGACCTTTCTTGGAAAGTTCATACTACCACTCTTGCTAAAACAGCTTCCCAAAAGTTAGGTGTGCTCAACCGTCGCTGTGTGTTCTTCACCCCTGCACAGCTTCTTGCTCTGTATTGGGGCACAGTGCGCCCCTGTATTGAGTATTGTTTGCATGAGGGGGGAGACTCCACCCATACCATACTTTTTGAAAAAGTAGAGTTCAAAGCATTTTGTCTCATCAATTCACTTCCTCTTACTAGTTCCCTACAATCACTTTCTACACGCTGCAATGTTGAATATCTTTCACTCTACTATCGCTATTACAACAAACAGTGTTCTTCAGAGCTCTTTCAGTGCATACCCTCTCACTTGCGGCGAGTTAGGCACCCACCTTTCAACACAGTCCCACTCTTATTCTTTCCAGCTCTCCAACCCAAGAATTGGCAATTTTTCTGTCTTTTCTCTAATCAACAAGTGAACTCTGGAATTCTCTCCCTTAATCAATATTTCCCTCATCTTATGACTTAAGCAGTATTTAACTTTATGCGTCCAGACATCTCGATCCCAACATACGTTGAATTTGGCCCTTTCACTCTATTGGCTTTGGGGGAGACTCTCGTTACAGGCAACCTGCCTTATGGCTCCTTCATACATATAGAAAAAGCGCATCCTTGACTACTTATATACTAATGTTATCTTCCTACTCGAGTGCCTAATTTCTCCTTCTGGGCTCTCTACCTAGGCCTTTTTAAATTTTAACTTTGTTTAGTTGCCGTTACTTTTCATCGGTGCCTCTGGTATTGTTTTAGTTGCCGTTACTTTTCATTGGTGCCTCTGGTATTGTTTTAGTTGCCGTTACTTTTCATCGGTGCCTCTGGTATTGTTTTAGTTGCCGTTACTTTTCATCGGTGCCTCTGGTATTGTTTTAGTTGCCGTTACTTTTCATTGGTGCCTCTGGTATTGTTTTAGTTGCCGTTACTTTTCATTGGTGCCTCTGGTATTGTTTTAGTTGCCGTTACTTTTCATCGGTGCCTCTGGTATTGTTTTAGTTGCCGTTACTTTTCATTGGTGCCTCTGGTATTGTTTTAGTTGCCGTTACTTTTCATCGGTGCCTCTGGTATTGTTTTAGTTGCCGTTACTTTTCATTGGTGCCTCTGTATTGTTTTAGTTGCCGTTACTTTCATCGGTGCTCTGGTATTGTTTTAGTTGCCGTTACTTTTCAGCCTCTGGTATTGTTTTAGTTGCCGTTACTTTTCATTGGTGCCTCTGGTATTGTTTTAGTTGCCGTTACTTTTCATCGGTGCCTCTGGTATTGTTTTAGTTGCCGTTACTTTTCATTGGTGCCTCTGGTATTGTTTTAGTTGCCGTTACTTTTCATCGGTGCCTCTGGTATTGTTTTAGTTGCCGTTACTTTTCATTGGTGCCTCTGGTATTTTGAGTGGATTCAATATTGTTGCTTCTGCACTGTATTGGGAGGCTTCGGTAGCTTACATTATAATAATAGAAAAATAATAATAATAATAATAAATATAATAATAAAGTAGGTGTGCAGTTTTCGCATTACCCAACAAAAAAAATGCATACGCAACTCTGTGACCTACAATTCTGCAAGTATTGAATCTCTTAGGTAAAATCGGTATATATATATATATATATACTGTATATATACTGTATATGCCGTATATATATATATATATATATATATATATATATATATATATATATATATATATATATATACTAAATGTGTTTATACTCACAACCGGACTTGAACCACCGACAGTCAGAACAAGTGCCCATACTTTAATCCACTATACCACAGTGTCATAGAGGATATTTGTCTGCAGTGATTAGTAGGTAGTAGGGGTAGGCAGCCCCGCCCAGGGAAGTACTACCGCCAAGGTTTCGGGAGACTCAGGGAATAGCCTGAATTCCATTTTCTCTCCCAGGCCTTGGTAGCTGGATACATATCTTTCTGCCTCACACATCAGGGGTATCAGGAAAACCCTCTTTATATAACATACACATCCAACTTCACGACATTGCCCTACATCGCTATCCTCTATCCATAAAATACTACTCTTCCCACTACATACCATACATGTAACACCATACACTTACCTTAAATATGGCAGTACAATTGTTAAGAGCAAACCTGGTGGTCCCTCGGATATCCACCCCCGGCAGGGTGGGTTATTGACACAGGGCCCTCCCGGTCGTCATCATGCGACTGTGTCAAGAGCATTGCAACGTCCCAAAGCTGCTTGTCAGTACAGCTATTTCTTTAGTAATATAAGGGGACTTCACTCTAACATCAATTCTGTACACCAATTTCTTCAAGCAGAATCCCCTACTCTCCTTTTTTTGACAGAGACTCAAGTAACATCCACATCTGACACATCTAGATTTAATTTTCCAGGTTATCAACTGCTCCAAAATTTCAGACCTAAAGGTGGTGTATGTTGCTTCGCAAAATCTGAAATTGCCCTGGAGGAGGTTACTAGTTTCAATTGTCCCTATTTTGATTATTCTATATACAAATTAATTTCTGCTGGTAAATTTAAATACATATGTTGCATCTACCGTTCCCCAAATACTCCTCCAGAGCAAAGTCTTTTTGATTCTCTGTCCTCACAACTCAGTGTCCTCAACTTAAATGCTTCTTCTGAAATCACTGTGTTGGGTGATTTTAATGTCCATAATGTTGAATGGCTCACACTGATGATGCTGGTCTTGAATGTGAGCTATTTGCAGACTCATTTAATCTCATTCAACTAGTCAACCAACCCACCCGTGTACCAGATAATCCTAATCATAATTCCCACCTACTCGACTTATTTTTAACAACCAATTCAGAAAATTATGATGTTACAGTGAGGTCCCCACTTGGATCTTCTGATCACTGTCTGATACAGGCCACCTGTCTATCACCTACCACACCTTCCCACTCTGAACCTGTTTTGGTGACTAAATGGCATTACGATAGGGCAGACTGGGAGGGTCTTCAAGGTTTCTTTATTGATATTCCCTGGACCTCTTTCTTTTCTAATGATGCACACTCCACCTTGAGCCACATACAAGATTTTGTAAAAATTGGAATTGAAACTTTTATTCCTCATCAAAAGTACAGTAAAGATCTAATTCACCTAAATGGTTTGACCATAATTGTGCTAGAGTAACTGAACAAAAAGCAATAGCCTACAATGCATACACAAGATCAAAAACACATGAAGCCTTTAATTACTTTAGAAACATCAGAAATCATGCCAAAACTGTATTAAACCTAACTAAATCAAACTTTCTCCATAAGCAGGCAAATAAACTTCTAAATAATCCAAATGATAACAAAATATTTTGGTCTACTCTTAACTCATTCAAATCCAACTTCACTACTGCTTCATCCATTCCACCATTAAAATCTCCGACTGGCAATCTTGTAAGTGACCCACGAGGTAAAGCTAACCTTCTTGCAGATATTTTCTCCACCAACTCAACCTTAGATGACATAAATCAAGATGTCCCTGTACTTAATTTTAATTCACCTGAAATTCCCTCACTTAAGATCCACACCAGACATGTCAAAACTATTTTGCAGAATCTCTCAGTAGATAAGGCTCCTGGTCCAGATGAAATTCCTCCAATAGTACTTAAGAATTGCTCCTTGGTGCTCGCTCCTGTATTGGCAAAATTTTTCCGTCTGTGTACTCATACCTCATGCTTCCCAGTACCCTGGAAAGAAGCAAACATCCATCCAGTTCCTAAAAAAGGTGCCTCTTCAGATCCATCAAACTACAGACCAATAGCTATAACTTCCACTCTTGGCAAAGTTTTTGAAATTATATTAAATAATCACATAATTAAGCATCTGGAGAATAATAAATTAATCAGTGATAGGCAATATGGTTTTAGACGATGTCGATCAACTGCAGACATTCTTTGCCTTCTTACGCATCAAATCAACCAAGCTACAGACCAACATGGTGAAACACATACAATAGCACTGGATATATCAAAGGCATTTGATAGAGTCTGGCATCAATCCTTATTGTCGAAGATGTCACACTACGGCCTTGCATCATTAGTTCCACTAATTTCTTCTTATCTTCATAACAGAAAAATACGTGTAATGGTAGATGGCCTTTATTCTCAATTTCACTCAATAAATGCTGGTGTTCCCCAGGGATCAGTTTTGGCCCCAACTCTGTTCCTCATTCATATCAATGATCTCATATCTACCACTCATAATCCAATACATTCCTACGCAGATGACTCAACACTCCACAGTTCCTTCACATTTACCAATTCTTTCACCCAACCCGATCTTATAAATTCAAAAATAAACACTGCAATTTCTCTGAACCAGGACCTTTCTAGAATTAATGAATGGGGACAAGAGAATCTAGTTTCCTTTAATGCACAGAAAACCAAGTACATTCAATTTTCTAACCGACAGAATCTCACTGACTCCCATATATTTTTTAATGATGTAAATATTCCCACTTCCCCTAGTATTGACATTCTCGGTGTAACATTAACTACTAACTTGAGCTGGACACATTATGTTAGAAGCATTGCTAAGAATGCCTCTAAAAAACTGGGACTCCTGTACAGAGTTCGAGAATTCTTCACTGACGAGCAGTTGGCCGTAATATATAAAAGTCATGTGCGCTCTCAGATGGATTACTGTTCACCTCTGTGGGGTGGAAGTGGAGTGGTTGCATTGAGGCAGTTGGACAAAATTCAAAATAAAGCTATTAGATTAATCAATAACCCTGCAATCACACAGGACCTTCCTACATTAGCCATACGAAGAAACGTTGCATCCCTTGCATTATTCTACAGATATTTTCACAGCAATTGTTCCGAGGAACTTGCTTCAATTGTGCCGCCTCTCCACATCTTTCCCCGTAGAACTAGGGCAGCTGAGAGCGCCCATGAATTTACACTTTCTCCTCCACAATGCAGAACTTCTGCTTATCAGAATTCATTTATCCCCAGAGCTACTACTCTTTGGAATTCACTTCCCTCGAATTGCTTTCCACAAACTTACAATCAACAAATGTTTAAATCCAGTTGTTACAAACATTTTATGAATGGAGGATGCCTTTAGGCACATGGACCTTTTTGTTTTATCTGTGTTTTTCCTTCCTCCATTCATTGTCTCTTAAAAAAAAAAAAAAAAAAATAGAATAGACACTCTAATAGCTAATAGACTACACTATTTTGTAGCGTTTTGAATATGGTGTAATTCAAATTTAGAATTTATATATGAAATAAATAGTGACCATAATCTGTGACCTTCACCATTCACCTTGACCTTTGAATAACAAAAACACAACATTTGGACAATCGTTGCATTAACCAACCGAATTTGCCAGCAAAATTTGTTGACGATACATAACCCGTTCAGTACAGTTCTGTTAGTTTCATTTCATACTGGATATTAAGACGATCTTATTTAGTTTATGAAGGGCCTCAATAAAATTAGTAGGCTTTTAACTATCTTAATTAACCCTTTTTACTACCAAAGATCCGTCATACGCTCCACAAAATCGTCTAATTATAGCTAGACTACTATAAAAAAGACGTCACCGGTACACAAAGGGTTAAACAGTCTAGGAAGCGTTTAAACAAAATTATTAACATAAGTATTATAATATATATATATATACAGTATATATATATATACAGTATATATATATATACAGTATATATATATATACAGTATATATGTATATATATATATATATATATATATATATATATATATATATCTATATATATGATTGAAATATATATTTAGGTAAAATACAACTAACAGTCGTCAGCTTATCGAAAATTGAGTATTTTATATGATGAAGGTTAACTTATGACCTTGGCCTGTGACCTTGACCTTTATGTAGGATTATATTTTTGTTTGCTTTGATGTAACCCTAGAAAATCAAATAAGTGTGTCAAATTTCATTAACAATTATCAGTTAGATTCAGAAGTATTAAAGGAATAGTTGACCTTGACCTTTGACCTTCATCTTGACCTTCATGATGTCTGAAAAGTTAACATTTTAATTTCCCCTTAGAGCACAACTGTCTAAACGAATTTTGTGAAGTGTACATGAATAGTAAAGAAATTAGCTTATTGACCTTATATTTGATGTTGACCTGTGACCTTGACCTATGAAATGGAATTATGTTCATACTTGTATGATTTTGGTCTAGGCATTCCGAATATGCATGATATGCCTAATGAGAATCTTATATTAAATAGGAAATACTAGTAAAAATCATATTTCGAACTTTAATTAACCTTGACCTTTGACCTTAGAATTTCTAATCCAGGATTTAGTTAACTTAACAGCAATGTTCATAATAACTAGCATTATGAATATGGTGTAATTCGTATAAAAAACATATTGATTACAAATAGTAATCATATACTGTGACCTTGATCTTTGACCTTTGACTTAAAATAAAATACATATATTTGGATGGTCGTCGCATTGACCAACTGAATTTGCCTGTAGCCTATAATTTGGTGACAATACATTAAACAATCTAGGAGGAGTTTAGGGAAAATTACAAATACTCTTGTTTTGACCCTGACCTCTGACCTTAACTATTACAATATTTGTGTGAAATTTGATATATATATGATATTTAACACCTTATTGGCGGGCTAGGCGGTTTATTTATATGTACCGCCCAGCGGGGTGTTTTTAGCCAAAATAGGGCTGTTTACGTGATCATTTTCATGCCTAAATAAGACCCAGAGCGTAAAACAAGTATCTATGCCTGAAAGGGCATAAACAGAGCTTTCCAATGACACCATAACGATCCTTTTATGACGGCTAGTTTTCTTGCAACAACCGCGCAACACGAGTGCAAAAAGCATGTAATTCGGTACTTTCCCCATACAATTCAGTATGTAGCGAGTGAGAGAGGGAGGGAGGAGGTGGGATTCATGTCAGTAGGTTCGCCGCGGTGGTCTGGAGCAGTCATACGCTCGCTACTCTCCTGCCACCACTTGTCTCTCTCTCTCAGCAACATTACGTGCTGAAATTGCCACACGACCTATGTCGCGCGCCGCCAGATAGTCCAGATTTATTATACTCGACTTATGTTGCGCGCCGACATTTAGGGGTTAAGTAATAAGCCATAACACAGCCAGTTTTCCAAAATTTGAGTAATTTTTTTTAACCTCTGAAGTGCGCATGGGGGTAATTAGACACCTCTCCCTGTGCGCATTTATTTGAGGTGTTTCCGTCACTAAAATATTCATTGTACCATTAATAGCATTAATACTTATCCATATGCGCCTATTATGGGTTGATTATAAAGGTATTAACCTGAAACAACAATAAAACGAGTGAAAACAGCGTTTGGATGGTCAAAATCGGAGATATAGCCCGCGAGTTGTATAATGTATGAGTGAGGCAAGCTGCTTTCCCGCCAATTTCCCCCAAGGCCACTGAGACACAGTCGATCGATACTCTCTCTCTCTCTTGCATTCGCTTGCTATCAGTGATGACCACACCCTGCAACCGGATTTCTAATGTTAGCACGAAAATATACCTCAGAATAAGGGAATAACAGGGAAAATAGGTGATAACTGAAGGAGAGGAGGAAAGTGGGGAAGGAGGGGAGGTAGAGGACTGAGATTTTGCATGGCCCAGGGGCCAAAAAAAGATAAAAAAAATAAAAAATAAAAATAAAAAAGTAAAAAAAAAATTCGATGTCAAAAGTTGATTTGTTTTTCTCTGACTCTTAAGAGTCTCCCCGCAGTCCGCCGGGGGAACTCTTAAGAGTCTCCCGGCAGTTCCCGGGTTAATAAATAATAAAAGTTGACCTTTGACCTTGACCTTTATGTAAGAGTACATTTTTGTTTGCATTGACATTGTCCATGAAAATCAAATAAGCATGCCTAATTTCATTAAAACCCATCAGTTAGATTCATATATATTAACAGAATAGTTGACCTTGACCTTGGACCTTTATCTTGATCTTTATATGTCTCAACATTTATTATTTTCCTCTTCACTTAAAGTGCAGCTATCTCACCAAATGTTGTGAAGTTTGCATGAAAAGTAAAGGAATAGCATATTGACCTTTTATTTGACCTTGACCTTTCATTTGGAATTGAATAATATCTTGTATGACCTTGGCCTAGGTATTCCGAATATATATGGTAAACCTAGTGAGAATCTAAGTTAGTATAAGAAATACTAGTAAAATCCCATTTTGACCTTTGACCTTGAAATTTGACCTTACCCTTCAAAATATTTGTCTATGATATGGGCAATACAATATTAAGGTTACCAGTAACTTGTGTTGTGCAAATGAAGACATTTGAGTAAAAAGTAAAATAAATAGTAAAAGTTGACCTTTGATCTTGACCTGTGACCTGGACCTTTATGTAGGAGTATTTATTTTTTTGTCATTGACATTGCCCTGGAAAATCAAATAAGCATGCCTAATTTCATTAAAACCCATCAGTTAGTTTCATATATATTAATAGAATAGTTGACCTTGACCTTTAACCTTTATCTTAACCTTTAAGATACGTGTATCCAAATGTATTATTTTCCTTTTCATTTAAAGTGCAACTATCTCACCAAATTTTGTGAAGTTTGCATGAAAAGTAAAGAAAATAGCATATTGACCTTTTATTTGACCTTGACCTGTGACCTTGACCTTTGATATGGAATTGTATTGTTTCTTGTATGACCTTGGCCTAGGTATACCAAATATACATGGTAGGCCTAGTGAGAATATAAGTTAGTTTAAGAAATACTAGTGAAAAACTTATTTTGACCTTTGACCTTGACCTTTGACCTTACCCTTTAGAATATTTACCAAAAATTTGGTCAATACGATATTAAAGTTACCAGTATATTGTATAGTGAAAATTAAGACATTTGAGCAAAAACTAAAAAATATGAAATATTGACCTTATTTTTAACCTTGACCTTTGACCTTAACCTTTAAGTTAAATGGAAAATGCCTTTTTGACTGACCATAGCATTGACCAAATGGATATACCTGTGAAATTTGGTGAAAATCCATCGAACGGTCTAGGAGGAATTTCCGGACAGACAGACGGACGACGACGACGGACGACGACGGACGACGACGACAACGGACAACGACGACAGACAGGCTGGCTCGTGGTGCACAGTATACGGGTGGGATCTGTTTGCGCGATACCAGTCTGCTTCGCAGAGTTGATAATAATAATAATAATTAAATAATAATAATAATAATAATATTAATATTATTATAAATAATAAATAAATATAATAATAGTAATAATAATAATAATAATGATAATAATGATAATACTAATACTAATAATAATGATACAAATAATAATAATAATAATAATAATAATAATAATAATGATAATAATGATAATACTAATACTAATAATAATGATACAAATAATAATAATAATAATAATAATAATACACCTCCCAAAGTGTTATTACTGGGAGGAATAGTCTATAAAGACACAAGATAAAAACATAATTAGGTAAAAATATATTTACTTAACACTCAACGAGCGGCTAGGTTAATAACTTCTACTACCTGCCAAGCGGGCATATTTACCCTAAACGAGCTTCATTCCATGCTCTTTTTCATGCATAAAGAAGAGCCAGAGCGTAATACAATTATGTATCTGTGAAAGGGCATTAATTGAGCTTTCTAATGACACCTGAACCATCCTTCTATGATCATGTGTTGTCTTGCAACGATCGTGCAACACGAAGGAAAAATCCCTAAAATACGGTAATTTCCTTACATATTTCCCTGTCTAGGGTGGCAGTGGGTGTGGAGGTGGGGCCAGTCGCGGTGCGGGAGCCGTGCCGAACGGTCAGAGCCAACCTACGCTCCTCACACCGCTCGGACTCTCTCTCAGAGCCAATTATGCGCTCAACATCGCATACGACTTAAGGCAGTCCCCGCTCTTTAGGTCTGGGTTCTCTTGACCGCCTTAAGTCGGTCCCCGCCAAAGAGGGGTTAAGTACAAACAAACTTATTAGGCATATGTACTGTATACAACATATTAGGCATAGGTAGTGTATACAACAAATTAGGCATAGGTTAAAGTAAAATTATTAAAAGGGCGAGCATTTTGACACTATATATTAAATTCCTTTGGTTCCAGTTGACACAATAAATATGCTTGAATACTTCGATATAATCCCTTACTTAGCACACCTTAAGGGGGTAGTGAACATTTCTATGTCTTTTAATAAATGTATTTATATATTTTCTAATTCCCTCGCTATGCTTCCATCAAACTTTTAAAAAAAACACTCCCTTGATCCCCCTTCAAGATAAATGTGTAAATTTTTTTGGTAGAAAAATGTGCCGGCCAAAGGCTGGTTCCTCCTAGAATTAAAGGCTCGCTAATGCTCGCCAAGAAAAATCGACACATAAATGGCACGAAAAGTCTAGGAGATTATCAAAGAAAGGGGGCGAAAGGTTTCAAAATCGCCAAACTAATGGAACGAACGTCTTGAATTCTTAAAGCTAATGGGGCTAAGCATGAGGGAGAAGTGGGTCCAAAATTGCAACTACCTCCACCTTACGAGTTATGTTATCTACTGTAAAATACTCTGATTGATGTTGTCATTGTGTTTATCTGTTACTGTTGATGGTTCCGTGCTAGACTGTGTTCCAAATAAGTAGGTTAAAACTCTTGAACATTAACCTCTATAACTCACAACACTAACGACTAGAGTAATTGAGTTAATGTTTCTAATATTTGGGAAGGGTCAGCCAGGGCAGGTGTAGGCATTTACATCCTATTAGCTCTAGCCCTTTTTTGATCTATAAGGGTTAGGGTTCAGTATTTCTGGGCTACCTATTTGGAACATGGCATAGGGTTGTGTTTATAAATGTGTTGATGTGGTTGAATTGGCTCATGAAACAATTGCTGCTGCTGCTGCTGTTGTTGTTGTTGTTGTTGTTGTACCTTGCTGTGGTGGGGATGGCAGGAAGAGGCCCAGCACCACACTAAACAGTAAACAGATGGAGCAAAACCACAGGCTCGCCACATAGCTCTCACTCCAGTCTCGCATCACACCTGCAGAGAAACAAAAATACTCAAGTTTCGCATCACACCTGCAGAGAAAAAGGTCTCTCAAGTCTCGCATCACACCTGCAGAAAAAAGGTTACTCAAGTATTGCATCACACCTGTAGAGAAAAATGTCTCATACGTCTCGCATCACACCTGCAGAGAAAATGGTCACTCAAGTCTCGCATCACACCTGTAGAGAAGCTATAAAACAATCTGATATTGAACAAAAACTACTATATAATTACCATTTTTATTGGCGCTCGGTTATTTCACTTCGGGAAATGAGCTACATACTAACTAGTATAACAATATTATCATCAGGAAAGACACGAACAGTGTCCTCTGTTAGGATTGTAATTCTAAAAAGATGATTAGACATATTATTATTTTATGTATTTATTTACATGGGTGATTACTTATAACTACCAACTTGATAAAACAGGGAGTGTGTGAGGGAAGGATAGTTTTTAGAGCAATGGGAAGTATGTGGAAGGTGAGAAATCTCCAAATGAAAGCTAAAAGTGCAATGCATCAAGGGGTAGTTATACCAACATTGATGTATGGGGCTGAGACATTGGGTCTGAATGTAAAAGAGAAAAGAAGGTTGGATGTGAGGGAGAGGAGCTGCTTGAAGAGTATGTGTGGAGTACGCATACAGACAGATGCATGAATGAAGAGGTACGTAGGAGAGTGGGACAACAGGAACCCTTCTCTGCCAGAGTGGAAAGAAGGGCGCTATGCTGGAATGGACATGTTGAACGAATGGGTGCGGAAAGTCTTGGAGGAGATTATACGAGTCAGAAACAAGGGACAATAGATTGAGAGAAAGACCACAGGAGGAGAAGGAGAGATGGTGTGAAATTATCATTCGAAGATAGAGAGATGACTGAAGAATTGGTAAGATAAGTGGTGATAATAGGAATAAGTGGAGAATGCTCTTGAATAGATGAGTGATAACGCAGTTGTAGAGAGTGTGGGTCGGACGCAAGTTAGACTAGATAATAGTCCGTAAGGCACCCGGCCCGAGGAGCTGGTTTATATTATGATGGACCCTGCCTGGAAGTATGTGGGCAGGCATTGTGGCGAAATTCCGCTGTGTGTCTGTCTGCTGTGACTGGAACCTCATCAGGAGATATGGGACCTGGGAGTCTGGAGCCTGGAGACCCCTCATTGTCCTTTGTCTCTGGGTCTTCTCTTGGGCGACCTACATATGTGTGCATGTTAAATTTGTATGTTATTTTGGTGTTTCTGTTCGGGCTCATAATCGGCTAGAGCTAATGGCATGTACCTTTCTACACTTATTTTCTGGTTGACCCTTCCCAAATGATAGACAAATTAGCTCGATTACTCTAGTCTAGTCGCTTGTGTTGTGAGTTATAGAAGCTAATGTTCATGAGTGTTCAGTGTTCACCTATTTATTTGGAACAGGGTATAGCACGGAATCAGTAACAGTCACAAAATAACACAATGACAACAACAGCAACACATCAATCAGAGCATTATATAGTAGATAACAACTCTTAACTGGGAGGTAGTTGCTTTTCTGGACCCCATTCTCTCTCATGTTTAGCCCTATTAGCTTTGAAATTTCAAGACATTTATTCCATTAGTTTAGCGTTTTTTAGACCTTTCGCCCCAATTCTTTGTCAATATTAAGACTTTGCGTGCCATTTAGGAGTCAATAGATTCTTTGCCAGTGAAAGCCAGCCTGTAGTTCTAGCAAGAACCAGCCTTCGGCTGGAACATATTTCTACCGGGAAATGTGCAAATATTTCTCGAAGGGGGATATTTAGAATATTTGCTCAAGCTTGATGGAAGTCTAGGGAGGAAACTAAAACAATAATAAATAAATATACTACTTAATAACGCCCCCCCTCCCCTTAACTAATTGTACCACATAATTATTTTGACTGAGTTTTACTGCATTGACATCTATCCAATTATAGCTTAATGGAGAACGTAATATATACATTGGCTGTACCCGGTAGTTCATATATTTACATTGACTACTAGTAACCCACTGAGCACCAGGCAATATAACATAAAATATGTACACTCCAGGACCGGAGGGGAAAAAACCCCGATCCCCTAGGTCATTAAGGGGTCCTATGGGGCGCTTGAAATTCGGAATTAACATGGGGAAGTGGGTAGGCATAAACATGCAAAAACACGTTTTGCGCGCTCACGCACACGCAGCTGGACTTTGAGGGTTTTCAACGATCGGCTTTGTTGCATGGGATACTTACACAATTCTCATACAAATCTGAGCCCTCTAGGTGCCATAGAACCGGAGTGATTAACCGCGACAAACCCTATGTGGCGCTGGGGTTTAGCGTTACATACATTGCCGACGCATAACGTGCGTTGCTCGTACTCGAGGGGTTAATGGAGAACGCTATGTATAAATTGGTTGTACCCGGTAGTTCATACATTTACATTGACTAGTATTAATGGAGAACGTAATGTATATATTGGTTGTACCAGGCTAATTAGTCCTTTTATATTAACCCTTACTGCCCAGAGAAGTTGTGCAGTGAGCTATGAGAAAACTTGGCGTAGAGGAGTGGCTGGTGCATGTGGTAATGAAGATATACAAGGACTCTCGAACGGCAATGAGGGCGAAAGGTGAACTGAGTGAGGAGTTAACAGTTTGTGTCAGAGTTCACCAGAGCTCTGTGTTAAGCCCTCTCCTCTTTGTTATGGTTCTGGAGGCACTATCTGGTGAATTCAGAGTTGGGCTCCCATGGGAACTGCTATATGCAGATAACCTAGTACTTATCGTAGATAGTGCACGGGATGCCGAGTCCAAGTTCAGAAGATGGAAAGAGGGCATGGCAAGTAAAGGCTTAAACATTCTATCTATCTATCTATTGCCCGACGCCGTGATCCCCGAAGGGGTGGCCACGAACGAACCACCCCCATGCATCTCTGTCCCCAGTCAGTCGACGCCCCTCCCCCCAACCAGCACCGCCTTCGTTCTTATACTTCCTCACTCCATCCTTCCACCTCTCCTTCGGTCTACCTCTCCCTCTCTGTCCTTCCACCTCGCTCTCGTACACCCGCTTCATCATTCTCTCGCTTTCCATACGTTCCATATGGCCGAACCATCTCAAGTTGTTCCTTTACACACTGTCCAGCACATCTACCTCCACACCACACCTCCTTCTTACTTCTTCATTAGTCTGTCTATCCCTCCATGTAACTCCGCACGCACTTCTTAAGTAATTCATTTCCACTGCTCTCACTCTTGGTCTGAGTCTCTCAACCAACGTCCATGCTTCGCTTCCGTAAGTCAGTGTCAGGATTACCACAGTCATGCAAAAGTTTATATAAATAAAATAAAGGTTTTACATAGTGGATTAGGGCTAGGAAAGGTAAACAAATGCTGGGCAGTATGCAGAAAAGGGGTGGGCGTGAACTCAATACAGTGTAGCGTCTGCCACAGCTGGGTACATCACAGGAAGAAGCGCTGCACTAAAATAAAGGACCCTCTACCAAGGAAGAAGTCCGAAATTGAGAAATTTGTATGCATAGTATGCAAAGGTGAGCTTGTATTGAATGACCAGCTCTAGAGTGTTACCTTTGGCAATGAGGCACTGTAAGGTATACGCTTAATGCGTTAGTTAAAAGCGCAATGACATATGTTTCAGAAACGTGGCCTGTCAAAGCGGATAATTCCAACAGAATGGAACACAATGAGATGAGAATGGCGAGATGGAAGTGTGGTGCCAAATTGAACGATAGGATATCAAGTGTAGAGCTAAGGAGAAGGTTAGGTATCAGTGATGAGATGTGTACTAGCAGGCTTGGATGGTTTAGACATGTGGAGAGGATGGATGAACAAAGCTGTGTGAGAAGATGCAAGTCTATGAATGTGGAGGGAGCTGTACCAAGGGGTGGACCAAAACAGACATGGGATCGGACTTTGCAGTCTGATCTTAAATCAAAGAACCTGACAAGTGAGGCAGCTCTTAACAGGGCTTCCTAAAACGCCGCCATTAGGACATGAGACCAGCACCGCATTTTGTGTGGAGCACTGGGTCCTTAAAATTATTTACCGAAAAATGCACAAATTTGTCACGAAGGAGGGTCTTGGGGGTATTTTTTGTTAAAGCTTAGTGGAGGTGTAGGTAGAAAATTTAAAAAAATATAAATAAATGAACAAATAAATACAAAACCTCCTCTTAAACTAACTAAGAGGATATTCACCGGCTGCAATCTCAAGTTTGATTAGGGTCGCTGACAAACCTATATTGACCCTCTTACTGATGAGTGCAAGAGGAACAGTTGCTTACGTGAGTTCCATTCCTCGTTGTGATCTTGCTTTTGAAAGTAAAATAGCATGGGGGAATTGCGTGTGTGGTTTATTTTGATGATCAGTTGACTAGTCCGATGAGTTAAGAGGACGCTATTTGTTTTATGTTTTTATTTCTTACTATTACCAGTATATATATATATATATATATATATATATATATATATATATATTCTGACATACGGAGCCCTGTATGTGTTTATTTAAGAGTTAGAGTTAAGAGTTGAAGGAGTGCCGAATTACACAGGCGGCGAAGCAGACCAGCGAGCGTGGGAACTAGCTCGCCTGCATACCAGCAAACAAGCCTTCACACCTGCGTGCGTCATATGGGGGGGGAAATTTGATGGGTGATTGACGTCATTACACAACCTGGCCCCTCCTTTCGGACCCTGCAAACTACTTCGATAACCCGATGCTATGACGATCATCGATGCCATTGGACCACGCATCTGCTACGCAACTAGAGGAGTTGTGATTGGGGCGCGCAGCATCCCCGCCTCCTGATTCGTTCCTACACCATCATTGCATAGTATATAAGACCCAAGTAGTGGGCATTCAAATCAGTCACATTTGGAGTTGGGAAGCTGAACAATTAGCAGCTGGAGGAAGACGGGGTGTAGTATTATAATGGGATTGTGACTGTCAGTCAGATTAAATAAGTGTCTGTTAAGTGTGTTCGGTGTAAACACTTATGTTGGTTAGTGAGATATGTGATTGGGAATTAACGTTAACGCTACTATTATGTACTTAACTATTTTAGTTGACGGATTTGTGGACTAAAGCAATTCTTTAAGTAATTGGGTTATGATAAAAGTAATACTATTGTTTTATATTAATACTTACGAGTTCTTTCATTTTCTTGTAATTAAGCTTACATTGCTGGTAAGAACAAAAACGGTGATACTATTGTCTCATATTAGTAATATCGCCTTAGACTAACAGGGCTGTTTTAATGTTATTTCTAGTGATTTCCTAAGCTGAAGAAAATTATTTTAGCTTCAAAATATTATTTTTGCTTTTCATATTATTTGAGTGAGACCTGAATCGAATCTATGAAGAGATCCTGTAACTTAATTTACTCATAATCAAACCTCAATGTTACGTGGTTAAGAAATACATTTATCTAATTATTAAATATATATCTAACTTTTTATGTGACTTTCATATTATTCCTGATAATAATAATATAATAATATTAACGTAAGACAAGAACCAAGAATAATAACTATATTATATATAAATAAAAGGACATGATATAAGAAAACTATATATTCATTTCAAAAAGGGTAAGAGATAGAAATATTCTGACCTTAATATTTATCTTTCAAGACTTGATATATAATTAATAATCCTTCTTTAGATATAACTTATTCGGTTCATAACCATAGCCTACTAAGCTTCGGTTAAATAATAATTCTTTATAAATACTACATGACTTTAATTAGTTTCAGTATTTTTTCATAATTAAAGAGTATCAGTCAATTAAGGATACCAAGTCCTAAGATCCAAAAGGAAAGGAAGCAACAACAGGAAATAATTTTATTATATTTTACTTTCGTTTTGCCTTCAGCTGACTGATACCTTAATATTATATCTCTGTGCTATCTAGTTTCATCAAGTTAACCACTTGAGGATCAAGATACGTAACAGAAGAGTGGCGACCTCGCCAGGATTCGTTTCATACAGTTTCACTCAGTTTCATTACCGTTTCACTACTTAAAAATCAAATATTAATCATGCCTGATATAATTAATGACGAAGATGCTCGGGTTTTCATAGAATCAGAACCCACAACCCCTGATATTGACCGTCTGTCAAAAACCGAACGAAAGTGCTTGCCTCACATCTCCAATTAACTGTCTCAAACATGTCCAAAGTAGAGGTGGCTCAGACCATAAAATCCCACCTGTTCCCTGTAGAAGGCGAGGAGGGTGGCGGAGCAGTTGGTGGGATCCCGAGTAATGCTAGCCAACTTGATGAACAATTACCACCTGGTTTTACCGTTGATCAATTATTCGAACTAGAACTAGCCAGAATAAAGACCGAACAAGCCAGAATAAAGGCCGAACAAGACAGAGCAACGACCGAACAATATCAATGTCAATATAGTATGGCTCAACAAAATGTCAATACAAATGCTCCCTTAATTGCTCCCCCTCTGGGATTGACTATGACCAGTGTCATTCCACCTTTCACTGAGGATAATGTGCAGGATTTCTTTGTTTTGTTTGAGGAAGTTGCTGGAGGTATGAGGTGGACAAGAGATCAATGGCCTTTTATGTTACAAACCGTTTTGACAGGGCAGGCTCGAGCCACGTATTTGTCAGAAGTAGCAGAGGTTAGGCAGGATTATGACAATCTCAAAGAAGCTATCCTAAAAACCTATCAATTACAGCCTGAGGCTTACAGGCAATTTTTCCGTAAAAAACAGAAGAAAGTAGAAGAAACCCATAAGGTATTTGCCAGGACCATGACTAAAACTTTCAATTCTTGGGTCAAGAGTAAGAAAGTCACAAGCTACAACGATCTGAAGGAGTTGGTCCTGTTAGAAAATTTCCTATTGAAAATTGATTCTTCTGTAGCCTATCATTTGAGGGGAAAAAAGGTAGATTGTCTTGCCGACGCCGCTGACATGGCTGACATACGTGCTCAACAACAAATTTCGTGGAAAGAAGCCCTACGATATTTCTAGTTCTAATTCTAAGTATCCCAATCACAAATCTGACAGACCCAGTCACAAGCCTGTAACGTCTTCCCCAGCTAGCCAAAATAGAATTGTTCCCCCAACTAAAAATGCGACTCAGGGCAATGCTAACAGAGGTGGGGCCCAAAGTATTAGTAATGCTCAAAGAGGGAACGTTCCCGTATCTCCTGTAGATATTATATACCTTGATTTTCAAAAGGCCTTTGACAAAGTTCCCCACAAACGTTTACTGCTAAAACTAAAAGCGCATGGAATACAAGACGTTGTGTTGAAATGGATAGAAAATTGGCTCAGCGACAGAAAGCAAAGAGTAGTCATAAACGGTAAGGCATCTAAATGGACCAATGTAAGTAGCGGGGTACCCCAGGGATCGGTACTAGGACCAATTATCTTTCTAATTTACATCAACGACATAGATGAGGGTCTTAGCTGTACAATCTCAAAATTTGCTGACGATACAAAAATTGCAAATAGCGTACTCTCAAAAGAACAAGTTGACGATATGCAACACAATCTAGATAAATTGTCATGTTGGGCCCAAATTTGGCAAATGAGTTTCAATGCGGATAAATGTAAAGTACTACATATCGGATACCTAAATGAGAAAGCAAACTATTCGATGAATGGCACTCAGCTTAAGAATGTAAACAGAGAAACCGATCTGGGAGTAAGAATATCGAGTAACCTAAAACCGAGTCAACAATGTTCAGAAGTTGTTAAGAAGGCAAACAAATAATTGGCTTTATAGGCAGGTCATTTGAGCATAAATCCAAAGAAGTTATCCTAACCGTTTACAATTCCTTAGTCCGCCCTCTTCTGGAATACTGCGTTCAATCCTGGTGCCCTTATTACCAAAAAGATATAAACAAGCTAGAACGAGTTCAACGTAGAGTTACCAAAATGATGCCTAGCCTAAAGAACAAACCATACGAAGAGAGTCTTAGAGAATTAAATCTATTTCCTTTAACCCAGCGCAGATTAAGAGGTGACTTAATTCAAGTGTTCAAAATCATCAAAGGCATCGACAATAGAACTGTAGTAAGTACTTCACTATCGACCAATCTAATTACACGCGGGGAAACGGTTGCAAAATTATTGGTAAATCTTTTAACTCACACGAATCTAAGAATTTCTTCTTCAATCGAGTTGTCAACTTGTGGAATGGGCTTCCCCGAAACGTTATAGACTGCATCACCGTTGATTCATTTAAACTCCGCCTAGACAAATATCTCGCATCAAACCCGCTACTGACTGCGTTTGTAAATGAATAACTTTATTTTAGCCCCCCCTCAGTTACTAACCAATCTGTCCCCTACTAACTTCCTAATCCTGCCACGGACATTAGTTCCAGGGCAGTAATTCCCTTTCCAATGTTCCCTTACCCACTCTAAACCACTGTTTGGACACTTGATCCTCAGTGTTTTGGAGGACAAGCAACCTAGAAGGGTCACTATATCTGTTGTTGCTTGATTTCCTTTGTACTCCTTTGTACTCCTAAAGTATGTACGTTTTGTGGCAAGAGAGGCCACCTAGCTTATCAGTGCTGGGCCAAGGAGAGAACCGAGAGATCGGGGCAGACAGTTTCCGCCGTATCTCAAACTCCATATGTGCCTTTAATGCAGGACTCCCGACAGAAGGAGTACCTAGCACCAAAAGTTCCTTTAATACAGGACTCCCGACAGAAGGAGTACCAAGCAACTAACGTCAACCATCTAGACAGGGGTGTAGTAGCATGCGTGGTGCAACCCACTAGGGTTAAGCCAATAATAATTTCTCCATCAGTGCAGGACAGTTACCGTCCCTTTATTTCATCTGGCAACGTGAGATTAAATGGTTGCATGCATGAGGTAAAAATTCTGAGAGACACAGGTTCTACTAGCACCCTCATGGTGAATCCTTACACTGAGTGCCCACCTGGCGAACCAGTTATAATGAGAGGTGCTGGAGGCCAATTTTATGCATACTTGGTAAAAGGCAAAATTGAATGTGAGTTACTACAGGGTGAGGCCACCATAGCTTTGTGTAGGTCCCAAGATATCCCTGTGTCTGGGGTAACACTCCTTTTGGAGAATGATGTAGCAGGTGAGAAGGTCCGACCAAACACCATTTTGTCACTTTCCCCTGTTAACGAGCCACTAACCGGTGAGCTCGAAAAGGAGATGCCAACAGTTTTCCCTGTGTGTGCTGTCACACGTTCAATGTCTCAAGTAGCAGTTTCCTCAGACAGAAATGTACCGATTGTAAGAGTTGATGAAAGGGATGATGAGAGTGTGAATGATGCTCCAACTGTGCCTGATGATGTGACTGAGGTGGATTTATCTGACACTTTTATTGCTCATCTTGACCCTAACGATGACCATGAAACCCCTCCAAATTGTCCTAGTGGCCTGGTAGAGCTACAGAAAGATAATAGAGAATGCAAGGAGTTAGCTGCCAGTGCCGTGAGTGAAGAGGAATGTGAGAAGGAGGGTGGTGAATGTTTCTACCTCAAAGGAGGAGTATTGTGGCGTAGATGGAGACAGCCACACAGACCAATCGATGATGGGGCCTGGGACGTCCATCAAGTAGTAGTCCCCAAACCTTGTCGTAGAGATATCTTGGAAATGGCACATTGTATACCATTGGCAGGACACCTAGGTGTGAGAAAAACTCTAGACAGAATCAGAGCCCACTTTCACTGGCCGGGAATGCATGCAGAAGTAGTGGAGTTTTGTAGAGTGTGTCACACTGCCAGATGACAGGAAAACCCAATCAGAAGGTGCCTGTACATCCTCTGGTGCCCTTGCCCGTCTTCGAGAATCCTGTTACTCGGGTGGTAGTGGACATTGTAGGCCCATTGCCTAAGACTTCCCAAGGTAACATTTATTTATTAACGATTATGGACATGGCAACTCGCTACCCAGAGGCTATACCCTTAAGGACTACCTCTGCTCCAACTGTCATCAAGGAACTGCTCAAATTCTTCACCAGAATGGGTTTCCCCCATGAGGTGCAAAGTGATCAAGGAACTAATTTTACCTCTAACATTTTTCAGCAGTCCCTGAAGGAGTTGGGTATCGAGCATGTGTAGTCGAGCACCTACCACCCAGAGAGTCAAGGGGTTCTCGAACGGTATCATCAAACTTTGAAAGCCATGTTACGTAAATATTGTACAGAGACCGGAGTTGAGTGGGATAAGGGGGTACCTTTTCTTTTATTTGCTACTCGTGAGGTTCCAACAGAATCCCTGGGTTTTTCCCCTAATGAGCTAGTTTTCGGTCACCAGGTAAGAGGTCCTTTGCAACTATTGCAGGATAGCCTAGTTGGCCAGGAGGGGAACCAAAACCTCCTCAAGTATGTTTCAGATTTCAAAACCCGGCTGAGATCCTCATGTGAGTTTGCAGCTCAAAACTTGACAGTGGCTAAACGCTCCATGAAGAACTGGTATGACAGAAAAGCCCGTGAGAGGGAGTTTCAGCCCGGTGATGAGGTTTTGATCCTGCTCCCCCTTTTGGCCAACCTTTATCTGCCAAGTTCATGGGCCCATATAAGATCATTCAGAGGGTGAGCATTACCGATTATCTAGTAACTACCCCAGACAGGAGAAAGCCCACGCAAGTATTCCATATAAATATGTTGAAACCCCACCATAGGTCCCCTGATTCCTCTCCTCCAGATTCTCCCACTGTGGCAGTGAATGTCAGGACCTGTGGACAGCCTGGTGCGGACGAAGTCTTCAGTTCTCTTACTGACCCGCAACAGACTGTTCCAGAGCCTGAAGGTATCCATGCAGACTTTGACTTGTCATGTAGCCTATCCAACTTTAAGTATAACTCAGTAGCTTGGGGGGAATTGCCATCTAAACTATGTCATCTTCCCTCTGATCAAGCGAACCAACTAATCTCTGTTTTATCTCAGTCTCCCAGTGTGTTCCGTGATACTCCAGGGCTCACTTCTTTGGCCGTGCACGACATCGATGTAGGGGATGCAACACCCATTAAACTATCCCCCTACCGTGTCTCACCACAACGCAGGAGTATACTGCAGGTCGAGCTTGACTTCATGTTGTCAAACGAGCTGATCACTAGGGCCTTAAGCCAGTGGAGTAGTCCGGTCATACTTGTGCCAAAGCCAGACGGGAGCCATAGGTTATGTATGGACTATAGGCAAGTTAATGCTGTCACAAAGAACGATACCTACCCACTGCCACGGATCGACGACTGCATTGACCAGATTGGTACAGCCACCTATATCAGCAAGATTGACTTAATGAAGGGATAATGGCAAGTAGCTCTCACCCCTAGAGCGAGGGAAATATCATGCTTTGTAGTCAATAATCAAGCCTTCTGCTGTAACGTAATGCTTGAAAAACGCTCCAGCTACATTCTAGCGCCTCATGAATTTGGTGACTGAAGGGGTACCCGGATGCGTTGTCTACAACGATGATATTCTTATCTTTTCACAGTCATGGGAGGAGCATCTTTACCAACTTAGATTGCTGTTCTTAAATCTTGCTGATGCCAATCTGGTGGTATATCTTAAGAAATGCACCTTTGTAAAGAGTACGGTCCAGTATCTGGGATATACGGTAGGTCAGGGGCAGGTTGCACCTCTTCAAGCAAAGGTAGAGTCTATTCTAGAATTCCCAACTCCTAGCACTAAGAAACATCCAAAGGTACCTAGGAATGATTGGTTGTTATAGGCGTTTCATCTTAAAATTTTCTAGGTTAACAGCTCCCCTGACAGATCTTCTCCGTAAGGATGTGAAGTTTGAGTGGTCCTCCGAATGTGAGGAGGCCTTTAATGCTACCAAATATATTTTATCAAATTATCCTGTGCTCCGAGCTCCTGATTTTAACAGATCTTTTTCCCTAGCAGTGGATGCGAGCAATACCGGGGTTGGTGCAGTATTGCTACAGGAAGACGACTGTGAAGTATTGCATCCTGTGTGCTATTTTAGTAAAAAATTATACTCTGCTCAACGTAACTATTCAGTCATTGAGAAGGAGGTGTTAGCATTAATTTTATCCCTTCAATACTTTGCTGTCTATGTGCAATCTGCCTCTGGTGCCATCACTGTGTATACTGACCATCACCCCTTAAAATGTTTGCATAAGTTCCAAAATAAAAACCAACGACTGACCAGGTGGAGCTAGTTGCTGCAGGAATACTCCCTGGATGTTAAACATATAAAGGGGGTCCAGAACACGCTAGCCGATTGCCTATCACGTATCTATTAAAGATTGCATTTACCAGGTTGGCCTCATGCAGCAGTAAGATTAACTTAATGAGAGGATTTTGGCAATTAGCTCTCCCTTGTAGCGAGGTAAATATCATGCTTTAGTAGTGCGCTTTCAAGCCTTCAGCTGTGAGATAATGCCTTGCAGTTCGAATAACGCTCCAGCTACGTTCCGGCTATGTTCTGATGTGGTACCTGGAGACGTTGCCTACTTTGGGTGATATCCTTATTATATCCTCATTATAATCTTGCTGTTGCCAATCTGGTGGTGAATCTGATTATGTATTATGTATATTATGTACTATACTCCTTAAACTCTTTTCTAGGGGGGAGGTCTGACATACGGAGCCCTGTATGTGTTTATTTAAGAGTTAGAGTTAAGAGTTGAAGGAGTGCCGAATTACCCGGGTGGCGAAGCAGACCAGCGAGCGTGGTAACTAGCTCGCCTGCATACCAGCAAACAAGCCTTCACACCTGCGTGCGTCATATGGGGGGGGAAATTTGATGGGTGATTGACGTCATTACACAACCTGGCCCCTCCTTTCGGACCCTGCAAACTACTTCGATGACCCGATGCTATGACGATCATCGATGCCATTGGACCACGCATCTGCTATGCAACTAGAGGAGTTGTGATTGGGGCGCGCACCATCCCCGCCTCCTGATTCGTTCCTACACCATCATTGCATAGTATTATTATGTTCCTTCCAACAACCAACAATACTCCTAAAATCGATTAATGAAATTTACAAACACATGTGGCAGTCCGTGGACTCGAACCCAGGATGCTCACACCGAAAATCAACACCTTATACATCGCACCACGAAGACAGTTTATATAAAACCCGACTAGTGGGCATTCAAATCAGTCACATTTGGAGTTGGGAAGGTGAACACTTAGCAGCTGGAGGAAGACCGGGGTGAAGTTTTATAATGGGATTGTGACTGTCAGTCAGATTATATAAGTGTGTGTTAAGTGTGTTCGGTGTAAACACGTATGTTTTTTTTTTTTGTTTTTTTTTTTTTTTTCTATATTCAAACTTACTACCTCTCGGGCATAGACTGAGAGCCTTAACATTCACCGCTTTACAATGAACAGTGAAGCCCGTGAGGTCTTGTTCCAGTCTAGGGAGTGAGACATGTGAAGCACGTAGAGTACAACGAGCACCTGCCATCTTGCCTTCACATTAGGCATGGTGCTCACTCATGGCCCGAAACGACCCCATCTCTGAAGCCACCTCGTTCCCGTGCTTCACTGTCTCACCGCCTACACTCGGACTCTCACACTTACACACACACAACGCCACCTGTTGAGCAGATAACTCACCAGGCATTGCACCCCTGCAGCATATTTTGAATATGGGAATATTCATACAGTGCTATTTAATCAGGGAACAATGAGGGTATTTTATTGACGTTTCGGTGGGCTTGTGGTAATGCACTGATACTAGGTACAGCACAAATTCCATCCCAATAATATCTTCCCATTGATACATCGGGATTTGAACCCGGGACCTTTGGATTACCAGGCCAGTGGCAAGACCACTCCACCACACCTCCCCTAGATAGGTTAGTGAGATATGTGATTAGGAATTAACGTTAACGCTACTATTATGTACTTAACTATTTTAGTTGACTGACTTGTGGACTAAAGCAACTCTTTAAGTATTTGGGTTATGATAAAAGTAATACTATTGTTTTATATTAATACTTACGAGTTCTTTCATTTTCTTTTAATTAAGCTTACATTGCTGGTAAGAACAAAAACGGTGATACTATTGTCTCATATTATTAATATCGCCTTAGACTAACGGCTGTTTTAATGTTACTTCTAGTGATTTCCTAAGCTGAAGAAAATTCTTTAAGCTTCAAAATATTATTTTTGCTTTTCATATTATTTGAGTGAGACCTGAATCGAATCTATGAAGCGATCCTGTAACTTAATTTACTCATAATCAAACCTCAATGTTACGTGGTTAAGAAATACATTTATCTAATTATTAAATATATATCTGACTTTTTATGTGACTTTGATATTAATCCTGATAATAATAATATAATACTATTAACGTAAGACAAGAACCAAGAATAATAACTACATTAAATATAAATAAAAGGACATGATAAATTATAAGAAAACTATCAATTAATTTCAAAAAGGGTAAGAGATAGAAATATTCTTACCTTAATATTTATCTTTCAAGACTTGATATATAATTAAATTAATAATATTAACGTAAGACAAGAACCAAGAACAATAACTACATTAAATATAAATAAAAGGACATGATATAAGAAAACTATCTATTCATTTCAAAAAGGGTAAGAGACAGAAATATTCTTACCTTAATATTTATCTTTCAAGACTTGATATATAATTAATAGTCCTTCTTTAGATATAACTTATTCGGTTCATAACCATAGCCTACTAAGCTTCGGTTAAATAATAATGCTTTATAAATACTACATGACTTTAATTAGTTTCAGTATTTTTTTCATAATTAAAGAGTATCAGTCAATAAAGGATACCAAGTCCTAAGATCCAAAAGGAAAGGAAGCAACAACAGGAAATAATTTTATTAGATTTTACTTTCGTTTTGCCTTCAGCTGACTGATACCTTAATATATATCTCTGTGCTATCTAGTTTCATCAAGTTAACCACTTGAGGATCAAGATACGTAACAATATAAATATATATATATATATATTTGTTTTAGTTTGCTCCCAAGACTAGTACCTGCATCAAGCTTAAATATAAAAAGCATTCCAAAGCCCTCCCTTTGAGATGAATTTGTACTTATTTTGGTAGAAACATGTCCTGGCCGAAGATCGATTCCTCCTAAATTACAGGCTAGCTATCGCTCGCCCAGAAAACATTTACATTTAAAAGGCACGAAAAGTATTAATATTGACAAAGAAATTTGCGAAATTCTTATGATTTGAAAAACTAATGGGGCTAAGCATGAAGGAAAAGGGGGTTCGGAAAAATACAAATACTTTACCTTAACCACAGGATGAGGAAATACCCATGTAACTGAATCATGTGCATTATTTGTCCATGCATAAGATGATGGGGAGTAAAATAACTTATGTGGGTAACTGTATATGAATAACTGCAAAACTATAAGTTAACGAAACTTGGTCAGCGCCTTAAATCGTCTACCATATATATCGTGATAAGGGGAGCTTTGTATATATTTGTTAATTTGTTTATTTATTTAATTTTGTTTTCTAGTTTCCTCCCAAGACATCCGTCAAGCTTAAAAAGTATACCTCCAAGACCACCTCTTCGGGATAAATGTGTAGGCCTACATTTTGTCGGTAGAAAGTTTGTCCCGGCTGAAGGCCAGTCACTCCTAAATTTAAAGCCACGTTATTTCTCGCTAGGAAAAAAAGAGACACCTAAATGGCACAGAAGTTCTTACTATAGACAAAGAAATGCGTCAAAAGGCCATGAAATCGCCAAACTAATTGGGCAATCGTCTTACAATCTAAAAGCTAATGGGGATAAACATGGGGTCAATTGACTTCATTACCTGCTATGGGCCCCACCAGCAGGAACAGACACCCGGCCATAAAGTTGGTGATGCTCAGAGTCTATTCATTTATATATTTATCTTATAGTTTCCTTGCTAAACCCCCAACAATCTCAAAAAAACACCCCAAGACCGTCCTTCATGATAAATTTGTTTTACTGAAACAGGCTCGCTAGCACTCACCAGGAAATAATTGACATTTTTTTATTTTTTCTATTATGTATCAAGGAGACAAATTGCACAAAAATTCATAATATTCATAGATAAATGGTGTGACAGGTCTTAAAATCGATAAACTAATTGAATTAACGTTTTATAATCTACAAACTAATGGGGCTAAGCATGAGGGAGAAGGGGCTGACATTACCTGTTAGGGGCCCCACCAGCAGGAACAGACACCCGGTCATAAAGTTGGTGATGCTGATAGTCGGGAGGAGTTTGTTGAGACCAAGTTCATCCACGATATACAGACCAAAGAGCGACGCGGTGATACCATAGCCGGCACCACACAACCCTGTGGCAAGTACCTTCCCGTGTAGAGTGTTCACCATGCTAAGCCCTTCAAACACGGAGAAGGATAAGTTTATGTTAGGGAAAAGCTCTGTGCTACGGACCCCCATGAGCTTACTAACCAAAAATTATGTTCAGGAAATTTAAAAACATAACTGCTCGCATACAGGAAACATAGGTATTATTTAGAAAATAGACACAGCAGCGCGCAGGGTATGTCCTCGCTTCCGATGCACTCTTTGCTCTCGTTTAGTTGCGAATTGTCCCCGATTGTTTCAGTGCCATCTCTTAGTATCAAACACTCATAGTTCATCAATTGAGAATACAAAATTAATTACATATATCTATTATTGTAAACTGCTCTTCAGTGCGAATTAGCTCATGGTTTTAAAGCTGTATGAGGTGTTGATTATCTGAGTACTGTATAGTTGAATGAGATTATCAGCATCAGCCAGGAAGTCCAGAATGATGTGATTTGATCATTTGATACATATGTTGAACACAATTGTGAAAAGAAATTAGCGCCTGTAACGGAAAATGGTATAACGTAATTGCTTACCTTTTGAGGATTAATTGAACAATTTGATGTGGCAGTTTCTTACAAATGGCTAAATTCAATATAAATTATTCCTTCTACTAAATTGTGACTCATAAGTAAATCAGTAGTCATGTATTTGTTTTGCCTTTAACAAGCCTGATAACTGTGTAATTTAAAATGTGTGTAGCATACAGGGATTCAGGGATTATTTTAAATACCAAATAATAAAATTAAAATATTTTGCAATTATTTTGAATTTCCAAATGGCGTAAATGTCAAAGCTATCCTAGCTATGTAATACAATGGAAATCAATCCAATACTATTTAGATTGTATTCTCCGACATGTTTGGTTATGATGTGACAAATTATATATATTGAGTAGAATTCACAGAATATTCCCAATGTTATTACTAGAAAAACTTGGGGTTACTACTGCTAGGCCACGTGTTGTAAATAAATGTTATAAACCTTGTCTATTATATTGTAAAAGACGGATTTATAAATCGACAAAACATTTGTATATGCAGTAGATATTCAGTTAGTGCATTTCATTAAGCCCTCACCATTAATTTGAAACACTATATTATACCTATAATTGAAGATGCAGAAATCAAGGATCCCAGCATATACCAGGTTCTTACTCTTATCTTGGGGCAGATTAATATGAAAGCAGTCAGTAGTCGTGTGGAAAGATTACACATGCCAGCTACTGTCAGGCAGAAGGACGACTCACGTTGGCTGAACCCAGCATCTTGCATTGCAAATGGCATCATGCTGAAAATGTTGAAATTAACTACGATATTTGTTGCAATCACGAAAGAGGTTTTGAAAAAACCAGTTGATTTTAGCAGTCGAACATTCCTTATGGCTACTCTCAATATTCTCTTATAGGTTCCTACTGGCATAAACTTCTTAACAGGTTCATCTCTCGTTGTTGTCTGAAGTGTGTCAGATATCGTTCTGTGCCAGTGAACTGGATGAAGAACCATGGCAACGACGCAGCAATTGAGAGTCAAAGCTCCCGTGATGAGTGTTGCGCCCCTGAAGCCATACTCCTCCTGTAGGTAGGTGACCAGTGGCGGCATCACCATCTGGCTGACACAGGATCCTGTTGTCATCAGAGAGTTGGCCACAGTCCTCCAGCGAACCATGTAATGCGGAACAACCAAGTAGCAGATAGCCACCAAGAGTTGAGCATTTGAACCTGGAATTGCAGAGAAAGTGTTTAAATGTTTAAAGCCTGTTAGAAAAGTATATGATCAGTATCATATAATTTGTGTCATATATTTGATTTGTAAATTTTTTGTATGACAGTCAAATTGATTGAAGGTTACTTTTGTGAGTACCGTGTGCTTGCATTGTCTACAATAGTGACAATACTAAGCAAAACAAAATAAGTCGTTCCCATCTTTTGGGAACACAGTTCAAAGCTAGGATGTTGAGCAAGGGTGATAAAGTAAACTTGCCTATGGTTGACTCAAACAGAGCAGATAGTTTGCAATGACATTACCAGAAGTGATGACGCCCCCGGACTTGGCACCCAAAATATTGGAGATTTCCACTGCTGATACCATTACCAATACGGACACTGTTGATTCATTTAGTCCCACAAATGCTATGTGAGCTTTAAGACATATATTGTGGATTAAATGAAAAACAAAAAATCACATAGCCATAAAACACACGTTGCGCTTTTCCTCTCTAGTCGTAGGTTTCTGAGAGATGATACTATTCATGACTGAGTGTTTGCGTGTAGTCCATCTCCGCAAACATGTGGGCAATCCTACCACATTCCTTCACCTATTACAAATGCAATTCTCCAAACTTCAATCTAACTTTTCTACCACCGTTCCCACGTGCCACTAATCTTCCTCTCCTCCTACCCAAAGACACACGCCATCCCTATTCACGACGTCTCCTTCCCTGTTCTTCTCTCCTGTAAGGAGCGACCCATCACTTTCCCTCACTCTAGAGAGAGATATGTGTTGTCCATGTTTGTCATCATTGCCATCACTTGCCTCTGTAAGAAGATCTCAAAATCATGATAATCTAACAAAGTTAACTCCCAATGATGCTCAGTTCAATGGAATAAAAACAGCTACCAAACCAACACACACATGGGTGAGCTGTAACGTTTACTCAGGTTGCATTGCCCTTTATGTGTGCCTATTAACACACCGATCATTACATCACACCACTTAAAAGTTACAGGTGGCAGCTGTTGTTGTTGTTGTTCCCCAAGCTGCCTGGCCGAACAGCCCCAAGGCCCCGAGCAATTCCAAGGCCATAACCGAGCGCCCCCACAGAACCCTCCCTGCCGACCACAATAAAGCCTGGGTGACCGAAGCCACTCCATGACGGGGAGCTGAGGAGGGTGCGGAAACGCCCGGGAAACCAAAGCACCACCCAGGGCCCTGTGCCCCTCAGCAATTATGAAGAGAAAGTTGAGGGGCAAGGGAAAAATGTGACGCTTTGGCTTCCAATCTTGGTAGATTGGGAGATCAATCCACGGAAGAGACGCCGTCACTTGAGATCTAGAAAATATATAAGTTAAAGGAACAGTCAGAGTAAGCTATGGCTATGGCAGAGATCGCTCAGCTCTCACTCTGATAGACCAGCCCATCACCAGCTGTTCATCCGGCTACTGTATCTCACCTGCATACAGTTATGTTTGTTCATAATATTATTGCTTACGTTCCCAAGACTCTGCCCTTTGCTCCCTTTTAATTGGTTGCAAGTATCATTTACCGTGTCTCACAGTTCGTTCCTCATTTAGTCAACCATCTTGTGATTACTCGACTGCTGGCTTATCACTATTTATAGAACAATTGATCCCTCCATACCTCATTCTGGGGGATTTTAACGCTCATTCCCTTTATTGGGTGGCTCTTCCACTGACACTCCTGGCCGACATATTGAATCTCTTGTCTATCAGGCTTCCCTATGTTGCCTGAATCTTGGCACTCCTATTTACCGATACTCATGAGATGTACTCTCCAATATATTTATCACTTGTTTCTGCATCTGCGGCCCCTCAATTTGATTAGTCATTATTGGAAGATCGCTTCTCAAGTGATCACCAGCCAACTCTTCTCACGTTCATACGCCCGGCCCCTATATCACACATTCCATGTTTTATTCTATTCAAGGCTGATTGGGAGTCATTCCAGTGCTGGTCTGCGATGATTTGTGAACTCTCCCCCCACTTGACTCCATCTGACATAGTACCAATATCTCAAAAACCATTTGAGTTCAGTTGCTGAGGACTATATCCCAAATACCTCTTCTGTTGTATGTGCTCGGCAATTTCTTTGATGGTCTCCTGAATTGGTCCAATTAATTAGGTTTAAACACCGCTTAGAAAGCCGCCTTAACGCTTACGCTGCTGGCAAGTTTCCACCTATTTCCCCCATATTAGGGCTTATTCAGGCACTCCTGATTGATTAGGCAAGTGTCTGCATAAAATGAAATGTATTCAGGCGAAAACTAGAAGAAAATAGCTTCCAAATGACACCAGAGCGAGCTTTGTAGCTCGCAGGGTTCACCCGCAGTGCTACCATAGACATTCGCTAAAATGAGCAATTCTCGCTAATGTCGCGCTATTTTTGCCTTTGGCAGCACTGTATATCTAGCGAGACTCTGACTCAGACCCTTCAGTGTACTGGGCCGCTGCCTGGGAAAAGAAAGGGTGGCCTGTTGGCGCTCTCGCTCCCTCGCACTCGATTTTACAGGCTTTAAGAGGCTCTAAAAGCCTGTAGATTGCTGTAAATTGCCATGGCTTTCGGGAACATCTCCCGCAGCCAATGGGTTAAAAATATACCAGTGACGGTTCAGTTGAGGAAACCCCAAGTTGCTTTCTCCAGTGATTCCAACTTGTCCCTGTAAACTGGCATTCTTACCACTGCGCTCCTTAAAACTTTGTTGAAAACATTTTATAACAATGGTTGTGGTTCTACCAAGCGTGCCATTATCCAAAGCAAACAGCATTCCTAGAGGTAATATATATATATCTGAATTCACCTCATATACGCCTATCTCAACACTCTCGACTAAATTTCATCACATCTGTGGTTTGCGTTCCCATTCCCAACTTTCTCTGTTGCAAAATCCTGTCACTGGAGTATTAATATAGACACCAGCCAACAACATTGATATAATTCATGCTGATCACTTTTACATATGTTATATGTGTAATATGCACATATGGTGCAGTAATGGTGGGGAGATTGTAGGCACCAATCGATCAGGGCTAGACCCAGGTGAGGTTATAGGCATGTGATAAAGAGTCGCTGGAACTCCTGTTTCATTTGCTTGGCCTCTCTTACTGATTTTCTTTGTGCCTCATTTACACTGAGAGCAATCCAGCTAGCTCTCACAAACACCTCCTCCTCCTATCCACTTCACTACACTAAACATGCACACCACACTTCATTCCTCCACACCAAAATTAAACAAAAACAAAATGATGAATTTTAGCCCAGCCTCGGAGTCCCCAGGGGGGGGGACCATAAATGCCCCCTCACCCGACCGTCCATCCCCTGACGACCCCACACAATTACCTGGACCTCGGCCTGTTACTCTTTCTATTAATTTCTGCAACATTCGCGGACTTTCCTCTAACTTTCACTCTGTTGAGCACCATCTCTCCTCCTACAAACCTGATCTTCTCTTCCTCACCGAAACCCAGGTGTCTGTAGCAACATCCAGCAACCCCTTCTCTGTATCCTCCTACTTTCTCTATCCTAGTTTCAAAGCCAAAGGCGGATGTTGTGCATATGTGCACAACAAACTCACTTGCTCTCGTGTTCCCGATTTCGACTCCTCTGAATTCTCAACTTTATGGCTCAAACTTTCCTGTCATTCTCTTACTAAATATTTCTGTGCTGTCTATCTTTCCCCTAACTCTACCAACTTTCCGAAATTCTTTGACTATTCTGACATACGGAGCCCTGTATGTTAATTTAAGAGTTAGAATTAGAGTTCAAGGAGCCAAACTACCCAAGTGGTGAAGCAGACTAGCGAGCGAACGAGCGAGTGGGCAAACCATCTCGCCCCATACCAGCTCGCCCCATACCTCGATGACCGATGCTATGACGTATGATCGACGCCAGGAGCTGTGAGTGGACGACACACCTGTTATGTGATTCGAGGAGCTATGATTGGAGTGCGCACCATCACTCGCCTCCTGATTCGTTCCTACACCATCATTGTTTGGTATATAAGACCCGAGTTGTGGGCATTCAAATCAGTCTCATTTGGAGTTGGGGAAGGTGAACTTGCAGCTGGAGGAAGACGGGGTGAAGTATTATAATGGGATTGTGACTGTCAGTCAGATTATATAAATGTGTGTTAAGTGTGTTCGGTGTAAACACTTATGTTATGTTGGTTAGTGAGATATGTGATTGGGAATTAACGTGAACGCTACTATTATGTGTTTAACTATTTGATTGGGAATTAACGTGAACACTACTATTATGTGTTTAACTATTTAATTGGGAATTAACGTGAACGCTACTATTATGTGTTTAACTATTTGATTGCGAATTAACGTTAACGCTACTATTTATGTACTTAACTATTTGATTGGGAATTAACGTTAACGCTATTATTATGTACTTAACTATTTTAGTTGACTAACTTGTGGACTAAAGCAACTCTTTAAGTAATTGGGTTATGATGAAAGTAATACTATTGTTTTATATTAATACTTACGAGTTCTTTCATTTTCTTTGAATTAAGCTTACAGTGCTTAATGGTGCTTAGTACGGTGATGCTATTGTCTCTTATTAGTAATATCGCCTTAGACTAACATGGCTGTGTTAATATTACTTCTAGTGATTTTCTAAGCTGAAGAAAATTCTTTTGCTTCAAAATATTATATTTTGCTTTTCATATTATTTGAGTGAGACCTGAATCGAATCTATGAAACGATCCTGTAACTTTATTTACTCATAATCAAACCTCAATGTTACGTGGTTAAGAAATAAATTTAACTAATTATTAAATATATATCTAACTTTTTATGTGACTTTGATATTACTCCTGATGATAATAATAATATAATACTATTAACGTAAGACAAGAACCAAGAATAATTACATTAAATATAAATAAAAGGACATAGAAGAAAACTATCTATTCATTTCAAAAAGGGTAAGAGACAGAAATATTCTTACTTTAATATTTATCTTTCAAGACTTTTTATAAAATTAATAGTCCTTCTTTAGCTATAACTTATTCGGTTCATAACCATAGCCTACTAAGCTTCGGTTAAATAATAATTCTTTATAAATACTACACGACTTTAATTAGTTTCAGTATTTTTCATAAGTAAAGAGTATCAGTCAATAAAGGATACCAAGTCCTAAGATCCAAAAGGAAAGGAGGCAACGACAGGAAGTTGTTTTGTTGGATTTTGCTTTTGTTTTGCCTTCAGCTGACTGATACCTTAATATATATCTCTGTGCTATCTAGATTCATCAAGTTAACCACTTGAGGATCAAGATACGTAACACTATCTAAACTCTACAGTGGAACACATTCTATCCATTTCTCCTTTCTCAGAAATCTCCATCTTAGGAGATTTCAACGTTCACCACCGCCAATGGCTCTCCTCTCACACTACTGATCCACCTGGTGAACAAGCCTACGTCTTTTCTATCCTAAATGACCTAGAGCAGTTAGTTCAGCAACCCACCCGTATCCCGGATCGCATCGGAGATCGGCCCAACATTCTTGACCTGTTTCTAACTTCTAACCCTTCTTCTTATACTGTCGATCTTTTCTCTCCTTTGGGCTCCTCCGACCATAAACTTATCTCTATCACCTGTCCTATCTCTCCAGTACAGCCACCCGATCCTCCTAGCCGGCGGCGCTTGTGGCACTTTGGCGCTGCCGACTGGGAGGCTCTTCGGCAGTACTTCTTTGATTTCCCATGGAATGATTTCTGCTTCCATGGCCGAGGACCCTCGGAGAGTGCTGAACGCATTACCGAGGTAATCCTATCGGGCATGGAAGCATACATTCCATTCTCTTTCTCTCAGACTAATGCTAAAAAATCTTGGTTTACTCACGCCTGTTCTACTGCTGTCCGCAATAAGGAGGAAGCATTCAAACGGTACCGACGCCTTAAAACTCAAGACTCTCATTCTTCATATGTTTCTGCCCGGAATCAAGCCAAATCTGTTCTTCGACTTGCCAAACACTCTTTCATCAATAATAAATGCACTGAACTATCCAACTCTAGCTCTTCCCAAGCTTTCTGGCATCTAGCCAAAAACCTCTCCAACAATTTCTCTTCCTCGTCTTTCCCTCCCCTTTCCCACTCTGATGGCACAACCATCACTTCTTCCTCTGACAAAGCTAAACTCTTCGCTCAAACTTTTGCTAGAAACTCCACCTTGGATGATTCCGGTGCTATTCCTCCCTCTCCGCCCTCCTCTCTCTTACTTATGCCTAATATCCTAATCTCTTCTAAAGATGTACTTTCTACCCTCTCTGGGCTTAACACTAATAAGGCGTACGGTCCGGACGGTGTTCCTCCTGTTGTTCTCAAAAACTGTGCTTCCGTGCTGACTCCCTGCCTAGGCAAACTCTTTCGTCTCTGTCTATCCTCTAACGTCTTCCCTTCATGCTGGAAGTTTGCTCACATTCAACCTGTCCCAAAGAAGGGTGACCGCTCTCAACCCTCCAACTATCGTCCAATTGCTCTTATCTCTTGTCTTTCTAAAGTTTTTGAAACTATTCTTGCTTCCAAATTTCTTAAGCATTTCTCTTCTCATAATCTGCTCTCAGATCGCCAGTATGGCTTCCTTAAGGGTCGCTCTACTGGTGATCTTCTTTCATATCTTACTAACTCTTGGTCATCCTCCTTTCGGGACTTCGGTGAGACTTTTTCTATTGCACTAGACATATCGAAAGCCTTCGATAGAGTCTGGCATAAATCTTTAATTTCTAAACTACCCTCCTTCGGTTTCTATCCCTCCATTTGTGCCTTTGTCTCTAATTTCCTTTCCGGCCGTTCCATAGCTGCGGTTGTGGACGGCCATTGTTCACTTCCTCACCCTATAAACTCCGGTGTTCCTCAGGACTCTGTCCTATCTCCTATTCTCTTTCTAATTTTTATAAATGATCTCCTTAACTGTACCTTAATTCCCATCCATTCATACGCAGACGACTCAACCTTACACTACTCCATTAGTTTTTCAGAACGCCCCAGCCAGCAATCCCTCAACGACAAACGTAATGAAGCCATAGAACTCTTAAATTCTGATCTAAATACTATTTCCAATTGGGGCAGAGAAAACCTTGTTAACTTTAATGCTTCCAAAACCCAATTTCTCCATCTATCTACCCGTCAGGATCTCCCAGCGGACTATCCCTTATTCTTCAACAATACAAAAATCAACCCTTCATCTTCTCTCAATATTCTTGGTGTCTCTTTTTCTTCTGCTCTCATTTGGAAGGACCATATTACCAGTCTTGCTAAGGCAGCCTCCCAGAAGCTGGGTGTGCTCAACCGCCTTAGGGGGTTCTTTTCCCCTGCACAGCTTCTTGCTCTGTACAGGGGCATAGTGCGCCCTTGTATTGAGTATTGTTCACATGTGTGGGGAGGTTCCTCTCACACCGCTCTCCTAGACAAAGTTGAAAGGAAGGCCTTTCGTATCATTAACTCCCGTCCACTCACCAACTCTCTGCAATCTCTCTATCTCCGCCGCAATGTTGCATCTCGCTATTCTATCGCTACTATAATAATCAGTGTTCCTCAGAGCTATCCCAGTGCATACCACCTCCTTTACGTAGGACACGTGGTACCCGTCTTGCAACTCAATCCCACCCCTACTCTGTGCAACTCTCCAACCCAAGAGTGAAACGTTACTCTCAAACTTTCTTCTACTCAACATCTGAGCTCTGGAACTCTCTCCCAGAATCAGTCTTTCCCTCTTCCTATGACTTAAATTGCTTCAAACTCCGTGTGTCCAGGCATTTTGACTCGAACGTCCCTTGATTTTGGCCCTGTCACTCTTTCAACTATGGGGGAGGCACTCGCTATAGGCAGTTATGCCTTTTGCCTCCCTCAATCACATAGAAAAAAAAAAAAAAAAAAAAAAAAAATACTGCTTTATATGGTAAATATTAATAATTTTGTCCGAACTAAAGCTAAACCTTTGGTACTTTGCACTTGTGCACTTTTGCCGAAAGAGCTCTATCGCACCTGCCAAGTTAAAAATACAGTCCACTTAGTGAAAGGTGGATATGAGTCGAGGGGCCAAAGTGTTTTTACTTATCTCTTAATTATCTGTTATATAAGATAAATGATAAATCTTACCTGTCAAGATGGAGAATGAAAAGAAGAGAAACTCTGGCGAGCTGGCAAAGGCAGAGAGTATCAAACCAAGAGCAAACAAGAGACCGGACACGAAGGTCACTCTCCGCCACCCAAACTCATCCACCACGGGACCTAGCAAGAAGGTGACGAAGCCGGAAGTGACGAAGGCTAGGTTGAAGATCCAAGCGGTGACTGTTGACGACGTTTTTTTCTCCAGCAGGAAGCTTGAGAACAAGATCCCAAAATTGGTACTTGGGATCATCGCCATATACTGAAAAGTAAAATGTGGTTCACCCCTTCAGTACCGGAGACGTAATCTTCATCATATTCTGGCAACTATTAAATGCATTTATTCAGCTTAAGAAGAACCTCTAGCAATAAATAAGGCTTCAAACTATCTCAGCCAACCCTTTTAACTACCACAGATTTTTCCTAAGCTGCATAATATCGTCTAAATATAGCTAGAATAGAATATAACGCACGTTGCTGGTACTCAATGGGTTAACAAACACTGAGAAAAATGTAAAGAACGTTGCGTATACTGTAGTAAACTTATGATGGATGTTAAATTAACTATGAATCGTTGACAAATGAATATAAACACCATATGAGGAGGAGCATTGTATTGACAACGTTTTGCAGATAGTTACTTGAAGAAGCTACCGTATCTGCGAAACGTTGTCAATAAAGTGTTCCTCCTCATATGGTGTTTATATTTACCCTATGATGGATATAAGAGTATGCTACATTAACCCATTCAGTTCCAATGACGTTCTTTTAACTTTACTCTGGCTGCTATGAAACAATTATATTCAGTTTAAAAAGGGCCTCCAACAATTAAAAGGCCTCAAACTATCTCAATTAACCATGTTTACTGCCACAGATTCTTCTTAAGTTGTGGAAAATCATCTAAATATAGCTTGAATACAATGAAAAAGACGTCGCCGGTACAGAAGGGGTTAACAGTAGTGTCATAGTCATGCTCTGACTATAGTAATTGATCATAATGTGCTATAGACTATTAATTATTATCAGGTCAGAAATATTGATCACCAACCTCTAGCGTGTGGACCGAGAAGCAATGTGGAAGTTGCTTAGAATTGATGAAATTGGAGGAAATTTGTTAAGACCAGTCAAGAGCTTTTATGAAGAGAGCAGAGCATGTGTTAGAGTAGGAAATAATGAGTTGAGTGAGTGATTTGAGGTAAATGTAGGTCTGCGACAGGGTTGTGTAATGTCACAGTGGCTGTGTAATGTACATATTGATGGTATGGAGAGGAAGGTGACAATGAGAATTATAGGTAGAGGATTGGGTTTAGTAGGAAAGAATGGTAGAGATTGGGAGTTGAACCAGTTGATGTTTCCTAATGACACAACGTTGGTGGTGGATTCTGAGGAGAAACTTCAGTGAGTAGTCAAAGAGTTTGGTGTGGTTTGTGAGAAGAGGAAGCTGAGGGTGAACGTCAATAAAAGTAAAGTGATGGTGAGTGATAGAGGTGATCGTAAGGTGAATCTAGATGTACGGCTGGATGGGGAAATACTGGAACAACTGGAGTGCTTAAAATATCTAGGAGGAATGATAAGCAGGAACGGAGGTATGGAAATGTAGGTAAAACAGGGAGTATGTGAAGGAAGGCAAGTTTTCGGAGCAATGGGAAGTATGTGGAAGGTGAGAAATCTCGGAATGAAAGTTAAAAGTGCAATGTATCAAGGGATAGTTGCACCAACAGTGATGTATGGGGCTGAAACATGGGCTCTGAAGCCAAAGGAGAGAAGAAAGGTGGATGTGATGGAGATGAGCTGCTTGAGAAGTATGTTTGGAGTAACTCATAGAGAGATATTGAGGAATGAAGAGATACGTAGGAGAGTGGGGCAGCAGGAACATTTGTCGGCCAGAGTGGACAGAAGGGTGCTGTGAATACAAGTTGAGCGAATGGAAGATGAAAGGCTTACAAAGAGAATATGTGAGTCAGATACAAGGGGCAGGAAGACCTCCATTGAGATGGAGAAAATGTGTAGTACAAACGTTGGAAGATAGAGGAATGACTATAGATCAGGCAAGAGAAGTGATAATGAATAGGAATGAATGGAGAATGCTAGAGAATAGATGAGTGAAAACGCGATCGTTTGGGAGAGGGGGTCAAGTGTCAGTTGGACTAGATAATAGTCTATCAGGCACCTGGCCTGGTGATCCGGTATATATGAAGGGTACGCCTGGATGCGTGGTAGGTGGGCTTGTGATGGTAGAGCTTAGCTGCATGTTTGCCTGCTGAGATCGGAACCTCTCCGGGAGGTCTGGTACCTGGGAATCTTGCTGGGAACCCCAAATGGGCCTGGCCATGGTTCTCTGGGTCTTCTCCTGGGTAGCCTAGATGTATGTGAATTTGTGTATGTTTTTTATTTTTATTTTTGTTGTCCCTGTTCGGTCTCCGTCTCAAGCCGGCCACCCCCAGCTATGGGGTATGTGCCTGAGTATATAGATAGATAGAACCTCTATAACTTAAACAATAAATATATACAATCAAGCTACTTTAACTATAATTTCGGAAGAGTCAGCCAAGGAATAGGTGTGGACATTTACAGCCCATTTGATCTAGTACGTTTTGAGTTACAGAGGATAAAGGTATTGGTTTCTAGTCCACTTATAAATAATGAACTAGAAGGCTGCCTGGTTGAGGATATACTGTATAGGAGGTTAGTTCAGTTTGTATTAATATGTTCTTATTATTTTATATATCATTTAGTTTGCTCCCTAGATCTATATCAAGCTTAAAGAAATACCCCCAACACCCTCCTTCCAAATATATGTGTACATTTTCCGGTAGAAAAATGTCGCAGCCGATGGCTGGTTTCTCAAATTACATGCTCGCTACCGCTCGCCAGGACAAAAACTCGACACCTAAATGGCACAAAAGGTCTTAATATTGTCAAAGGAATGGGGCAAAAAAATTGACAAACTAATTGGGCAGACAACTGAAAACTCATAACTAATGGGGCTAAGCATGAGGGAGAAGGGTGTCCAGGAATACATATATTTCCCCTTATCGAGGAAGGAATGCGCTCACTATTATAAAATCAAACTTAAGATCGATCTATCTATCTATCTATCTATATGCTCAGGCTCAATCTCCACTTTTCCTATTTATATTTTTATTTTCTATTTAATGTTATTTTATTATTTGTATTTACTTTGGGGGTGGCCGCCTCAAGACAGAGCAAGAACAGGGAAAACACAAAACACAACATAAAACAACGAATAAACACAAACAAAACACAAATTCACACACATCTAGGACACCCAGGAGAAGACCCAGAGACCAGGGTCACCAAGGTCGCTCCAGCACTCCCTCCGCCCCTCCGATCTCGGCAGAAAGACATGCAGCGGAGCCGAAGGCACTAGCCCGCCCAACACACTTCCAGGCGCACCCTTCATATTAATCGTCTCACCGGGCCAGGCGCCTGATGGACTATTATCTAGTCCAACTTGCGCCCGACCCCTTCCCCCAAATGACCACGTGTTCACTCAACTGTTCACAAGCATTCTCCATTCATTCCTGTTTATTACCACTTCCTTTGCCTGATCTATAGCCTCCAAAGCTTGTCTTACACAGTCTCTCCATCTCAATGGGGGTCTTCCTGCCCTTCTATCTCCCCTTGTATCTGACTCACATATTCTCTTTGTAAGCCTTTCATCTCCCATTCGTTCAACATGACCATACCAGCTCCACTCTGGCTGACAAATGTTCCAGCTGTCCCACTCTCCTACGTATCTCTTCATTCCTCAATCCGTCTCTACGAGTAACTCTACACATACTCCTCAAGCAGCTCATCTCAATCACATCCAGCTTTCTTTTCTCCTATTTCTTCAGATCCCATGTCTGAGCACCATAAAACACTGTTGGCACAACAATTCCTTGATACATTGCACTTTTTACTTTCATTCCGAGATTTCTCGTCTTCCACATACTTCCCATTGCTCCGAAAACCTTCCTTCCGTCACACACTCTGTTTTACCTCCATTTCTATACCTCCACACCTGCTTATCGTTCCTCCTAGATATTTAAAACACTCTACTTGTTCCAATATTTCCCCATCCAGCCTCACATCTAGATTCACCCTACGATCAGCCCTATTACACACCATTACTTTACTTTTATTGACGTTCACCTTCAGTTTCCTTCTCCCACAAACCACTCCAAACTCTTTGACTACCCGCTGTAATTTCTCCTCAGAATCCGCCACCAACGCTGTGTCATCAGCGAACAGCAACTGACTCAACTCCCAATCTCTACCATTCTTTCCTACTAAACCCAATCCTCTTCCCATAGTTCTCCTTTTCACCTCCCTCACCACACCATCCATCAACACATTAAACAGCCAAGGTGACAATACACAACCCTGTCGCAAACCTACCTTTACCTCAAACCATTCAATCAACTCACCATTTCCTACTCTAACACATGTTCTGCTCCCTTCATAAAAACTCTTAACTGCTTCCAACAAATTTCCTCCAATTTCATAAATCCTTAACACCTTCCACATTGCTTCACGATCCATACGATTATACGCGTTTTCCAAATCTATAAAAGCCCAAAATATCTCCTTATGCTTCTCTAAATACTTCTCGCATAACTGTCGAAGTTTAGTAGCATAAATAGCGATATATCTCTCAGGGAAAAGTAATGTACGATAAAGGGGGAGGAATGCGTTCTGGTTTACTCTAACGACATTATATCAGCAACTATATATATATATATATATATATATATATATATATATATACTAGCAGGGCTACCCGGCGTTGCCCGGGTACTACCACCACTACTACTACCATAATCACCATCATCAATCAGTACTACCACAATCATCACAATACTACTACTGCCATAATCACCGGCCTCGACCTCCCTGTGCCTCATTAAACGGCGACCTCGATTTCGGCCGCTAAATGACCTCCGATTTTGGATCTGACCTCATCCGTACCCCCATTTTGGGGGGCTGCGAACAACTTTCGTTCCATACACCTTTTCGATCGGAGGCCTCTTTCTGCCCCAAACGGCAATTTGTTTTCATTTGTTTTCAATTTCGGCCTCGAAACGACCTCCGATCGTGCCCTCGCCCCCTCTATGACCTGACCCAGGTCAATTGACACCCACATGCAAAGTTTCAGCTCCCCAGGTCCAAAACTGCGGCCGCCTATTAAGAACGCACAGACAGACAAACAGACACACGAACTGATTTAATAATATAGATATATAGATATACAGTATATATACATATATATACTGTATATATATATATATATATATATATATATATATATATATATTATATATAGATAGATAGATAGATATTAACTGAGAGTGAGGGTCTGAGTCTGGTGGGTGAGACGGTGAAGCGCTTGAGCGAAGAAACCAGCCGCTTCAGAGATGGAGCTGCTTCGAGCCATGATGGATGCTTCACATGTCTCACTCCCCAGACTGGAACAAGACCTCACAGGCTTCACCGTATTGAGCGGTGGAATGTACAGGCTCTCAGCCTATGCCCGAGAGGGAGTAGTTGGAATATAGAAAAAAAAAAAAAAATATATATATATATATTGGTAGATAAATAGATAGGTATTTTGTCCCCTCTAGGACTTAAACAATCTATATTCTTACCAATAGAACAAATGAAGAACAGGTAACTAGCCAACCCCAGAGAGGATCCGAGTCATTTTGTGTTGGGGAGGATTCGGACTCAGTGTGTATGAGTTTCAGTGTCGCCCCGGAATCATCTGTTGTCTGTGTGCACGTCAGGAGAGGGTTAAGCTCTCTTGTTAATGTCATGGCCTCACCAGTCTCCTCTGTTGTCTGTGTGCACGTCAAGGGATGGTTAGACTCACTTGTTAACATCACGACCTCACCAGTCTCTTCTGATGTCTGTGTGCACATCAGGAGAGGGTTAAGCTCTCTTGTTAACGTCATGGCATCACCAGTCTCCTCTGTTGTCTGTGTGCACGTCAGGAGAGGGTTAGACTCTCTTGTTAACGTCACGACCGCACCAGTTTCTACTGTCGTAGTGGTTGTACCACATATATTCTCAGGCTTATGTTCCATCTGAGGCGGTGTTTTGGTTAAGGTGAGGTCATTATGATGTCCAGCATAATGGGTGTCAGCTTGTTCAAGACAATTGCCGCCAGTTAGATGTCCACTACCATTGTTGTCAAGTTGCTGCTTCACACAACTGTTGTCACGTTGCTGTTCAGGGTAACTGCTCATTGTGGTATGATGCTTTCTAACGGGATCCTTGTTGACGAGTCTTGTTTGCTGTAGATACAGAAAATATATTAGTATATTTGAACACATTTTGAGTAATTGAATCACATACATTGTGGGGGATTTCTGTGGCCAATTCTGTCCCTTACCACACTAATCAAAATTAAAGGAAGAAAAGAGAAGGAATAAAGGTAAATAAATAGATAGGCTACCTTAGGACATGGATGTTAAATAAAGATGGTGGATATTAACTCGGTATTGCCTATCTCTCAGAAACCCCTAGCTAGACATTGTATAGATGGCCATATACTGTATATCAATAGACTTAGCTATCACTAGAGTCCTGGCGTTGTTCAGAGGATCCCGACTATGGTAGGTAGGTAGATAGGTCCTAGACTCCAGGCCGGACACTCGGGGTGAAGCGAGAGGTCTCGAGACCCGTGTTGGCGGTTCAAGGGTTAAAAGAGATCTGGTCGGAATTTCAATTCCGACCCTTAAGTTAACTATATACAAATTTGTTACCGAGGGTTCATTCCCTCTTCACGAAATCATATAAATAATAATCAGCATTTAAATTATATAATTATCAAGGTAAACATCATTTCACAACGATTTGGTGAACATAATATCAAGAAATTAATGACCCTAAAGCAAACGGTGGATCGCGTATGCGGTCGCGGGAATATTTAAACTGATCCCCAATACAGTTCTTCTAAACTTATTTCTACAAGGTTTTACAACTAAATTAACTTGGCCAAGGTAATCTTATACAGTACTATATTACTTAATATTAATTACTCTTTACAATATATACAATCACCAGGTTCTGGTAGGAAATTGTTCACTCTAGTGAGGTTACCCTATCCGAAGGTTGTTGCCAACAGTCCCCAGATACCGGTGTAGTCAATTTATTTCTCACATACATCAATATATTGGTATTTATATGTGTGCATTAGACCTTCACATTATTAATAGAAATTTTGTTCTATCTACAATCATAAACTATCTAATATGTGTGCATGCGTACTGTAAGTAACTAGACAGTTAGGAGATTATATTCATGACAGATAGAACAGAGTCATCGTTCAAACACTGAAACAGTAACACAGTTTGAAGAGTGAAACGGTAATCCCAATTGTTCTTCTTTTCAATAGCTGAGCTCTGGAACTCTCTTCCCGAATCCATCTTTCCTTCATTCTATGACCTAAATTGCTTCAAACTCTGTGTTTCCAGACATTTTGACTCAAACATTCCTTGATTTTGGCCCTATCACTCTTTCAACTCTGGGGGTGGCACTCGTCACAGGCAGTTTTGCCATTTGTATCCCTCATCCACATATAAAAACCGATAATAAAATAAACATACAAATGTGTACGCCTACACGTACTGATGGAAAGCAAAGTATGTCAAGATTCACTGACACCTACTGTACTAACTGACTACCCCCCAGGGGGTAAGGGGGCCTCCATCTTATGGTGGATGAAAAAAATAATATGGCCCACGCGTCCTACTGCGTGTCGTACAAGGCGACTAATAGGGGGAATGGGGGTAGATTGTAGGTACCAATCGAACATGGCTATACCCAGGAGAGGCTGTAGGCATTAGATAAGGAGTCGCTGGAACTCCTGTTTCAATTGCTCCGCCTTTCTTACTGATTACCTTTGTGCCTCACTTACACTGAGAGTAGTCCAACCAGCTCTCACAAACACCTCCTCCTCCTGTCTATTTTACTAAAATTAACATGCACACCACACTTCCTCCTACCACAAAACAAAATATTCAAAGATGATGAACACAGGCCCAGCCTCGGAGTCCCCAGGGGGGGGGGGGGGGGGGCATACATGCACCCACACCTGCCCGACCTTCCCCTGACGACCTCTCTAAATGCTCTGGACCACACCCTGTCACTCTTAATATCAACTTTTGCAATATTCGAGGTCTTTCCTCTAATGTTCACTCAGTAGAACACCATCTCTCCTCCTACAAACCTGATCTTCTTTTCCTCACCAAAATCCAGGTATCTGAGACAACTGCCAGCAGCCCCGTCTCTGTATCCTCTTACTTTATCTATCCTAGTTTCAAAGCCAAAGGTGAATGTTGTTCATACGTGCACAACAAACTCATTTGCTCTCATGTTTCTGATTTCGACTCCTCTGAATTCTCAACTTTATGGCTCAAACTATCCTGTCATTCTCATACGAGATATGTCTGTGCTGTCTATCTTTCCCCTAACTCTACCGATATTCCCAATTTTTTTGACTATCTAAACTCTAAAGTGGAACACATTCTATCCATCTCTCCCTTCTCTGAAATCTCCTTCTTAGGAGATTTCAACGTTCACCACTGCCAATGGCTCTCTTCTCACATGACTGACCAAGCTGGTAAACAAGCCTACGTCTTTTCTATCATAAATGACCTAGAGCAGCTGGTCCAACAACCTACCTGTATCCTGCATTGCTTCGGAGGTCGGCCCAACATTCTTGACTTATATCTGACTTCTAACCCTTCTTCTTATACTGTCAATAATTTCTCTCATTTGGGCTCTTCCGACCATAAACTTTTCTGTGTCACCTGTCCTATCTCTTCAGTACGGCCACCCGATCCTCCCAGCCGGCGGCGCCTGTGGCCATTTGGCGATGCCGACTGGGAGGCTCTCCGGCAGTACTACTTTGTTTTCCCATGGAATGACTTCTGCTTCCGTGGTCGAGGACCCTCGGAGAGTGCTGAACGCATTACCGAGGTAATCCTCTCGGTCATGAAAAATCTTGGTTTACTCACGTTTGTTCTACTGCTATCCACAACAAGGAGGAAGTATTTAAACGGTACCGACACTTTAAAACTCAAGAATCTCATTCTTCCTATGTTCCTGCCCGGAATCAAGCCAAATCTGTGCTTCGACTTGTCAAGCGCTCTTCCATCAATAATAAATGCACTGAACTATCCAACTCTAGCTCCTCCCAAGCTTTCTGGCATCTAGCCAAAAACCTCTCCAACAATTTGTCTTCCTTGTGTTTCCCTCCCCTTTTCCACTCTGATGGCAAAACCATCACTTCTTCCTCTGACAAAGCTGAAATCTTCACTCAAACTTTTGCTAAAAACTCCACTTTGGATGTTGCCAGTGCTATTTCTCCCTCTCTCTCCTACTTATGCCTAATATCCTAATCTCTTCTGAAGATGTACTTTCTACCCTCTCTGGACTTAATATTAAGAAGGCGTACGGTCCGGTCCGGACGGTGTTCCTCCTGTTGTACTCAAAATCTGTGCTTCCGTGCTGACCCCCTGCCTAGGCAAACTCTTTCGTCTCTGTTTCTCCTCTAACATCTTCCCTTCTTGCTGGAAGTTTGCTCTCATTCAACCTGTCCCAAAGAAGGATGACCGCTCTCAACCCTCCACTATCGTCCAATTGCTCTCATCTCTTGTATCTTTAAAGTTTTTGAAACTATTCTTGCTTCTAAATTTCTTAAGCATTTCTTTTCTCATAATCCGCTCTCAGATCGCCAGTATGGCTTCCTTAAGGGTTGCTCTACTGGTGATCTTCTTTCATATCTTACTAACTCTTGGTCATCCTCCTTTCGGGACTTCGGTGAGACTTTTTCTTTTGCACTAGACATATTGAAGGCCCTCGATAGAGTCTGGCACAAATCTTTTATTTCTAAACTACCCTCCTTCGGTTTCTATCCCTCCATCTGTGCCTTTGTCTCTAATTTCCTTTCCGGCCGTTCCATAGCTGCGCTTGTGGACGGCCATCGCTCACTTCCTCATCCTCTCAACTACGCTGTTCCTCAGGGTTCTGTCCTATCTCCTTTTATCTTTCTAATTTTCATAATTGATCTTCTCAACTGTACATCCAGTTCCATCCATTCATACGCAGACGACTCTACCTTACACTACTCAATTAGTTTTCCAGAATGCCCCAGCCAGCAGTCCCTCAAAAACAAAAGTAATTAAGCCATAGAAGACTTATCTTCTGATCTAACTACTATTTCCAATTGGGGTAGAGAAAACCTTGTTGCATTTTATGCTTCCATGACCCAATTTATCCATCTTACTACCCGTCCAGAACCTCCAGAGGACTATCCCTTATTCTTCAATTATACAAAAATCAATCCTTCATCTTCTCTCTTTTTCTTCTGCTCTCACTTGGAAGGACCATGTTACCAGTCTTGCTAAGGCAGCCTCCCAGAAGCTGGGTGTACTCAGCCGCCTCAAGGGGTTCTTTATCCCTGCGCAGCTTTTTTTTTTTTTTTTTTTTTTTTTTCTATGTGATTGAGGGAGGCAAAAGGCATAACTGCCTATAGCGAGTGCCTCCCCCATAGTTGAAAGAGTGACAGGGCCAAAATCAAGGGACGTTCGAGCCAAAATGCCTGGACACACGGAGTTTGAAGCAATTTAAGTCATAGGAAGAGGGAAAGACTGATTCTGGGAGAGAGTTCCAGAGCTCAGCTGTTGAGTAGAAGAAAGTTTGAGAGTAACGTTTCACTCTTGGGTTGGAGAGTTGCACAGAGTAGGGGTGGGATTGAGTTGCAAGACGGGTACCACGTGCCCTACGTAAAGGAGGTGGTATGCACTGGGATAGCTCTGAGGAACACTGATTATTATAGTAGCGATAGAATAGCGAGAGAGATGCAACATTGCGGCGGAGAGAGAGAGATTGCAGAGAGTTGGTGAGTGGACGGGAGTTAATGATACGAAAGGCCTTCCTTTCAACTTTGTCTAGGAGAGCGGTGTGAGAGGAACCTCCCCGCACATGTGAACAATACTCAATACAAGGGCGCACTATGCCCCTGTACAGAGCAAGAAGCTGTGCAGGGGAAAAGAAACCCCTAAGGCGGTTGAGCACACCCAGCTTCTGGGAGGCTGCCTTAGCAAGACTGGTAATATGGTCCTTCCAAATGAGAGCAGAAGAAAAAGAGACACCAAGAATATTGAGAGAAGATGAAGGGTTGATTTTTGAATTGTTGAAGAATAAGGGATAGTCCGCTGGGAGATCCTGACGGGTAGATAGATGGAGAAATTGGGTTTTGAAAGCATTAAAGTTAACAAGGTTTTCTCTGCCCCAATTGTAAATAGTATTTAGATCAGAATTTAAGAGTTCTATGGCTTCATTACGTTTGTCGTTGAGGGATTGCTGGCTGGGGCGTTCTGAAAAACTAATGGAGTAATGTAAGGTTGAGTCGTCTGCGTATGAATGGATGGGAATTAAGGTACAGTTAAGGAGATCATTTATAAAAATTAGAAAGAGAATAGGAGATAGGACAGAGCCCTGAGGAACACCGGAGTTTATAGGGTGAAGAAGTGAACAATGGCCGTCCACAACCGCGGCTATGGAACGGCCGGAAAGGAAATTAGAGACAAAGGCACAGATGGAGGGATAGAAACCGAAGGAGGGTAGTTTAGAAGTTAAAGATTTATGCCAGACTCTATCGAAGGCTTTCGATATGTCTAGTGCAATAGAAAAAGTATCACCGAAGTCCCGAAAGGAGGATGACCAAGAGTTAGTAAGATATGATCTGAGAGCAGATTATGAGAAGAGAAATGCTTAAGAAATTTGGAAGCAAGAATAGTTTCAAAAACTTTAGAAAAACAAGAGATAAGAGCAATTGGACGATAGTTGGAGGGTTGAGAGCGGTCACCCTTCTTTGGGACAGGTTGAATGTGAGCAAACTTCCAGCATGAAGGGAAGACGTTAGAGGATAGACAGAGACGAAAGAGTTTGCCTAGGCAGGGAGTCAGCACGGAAGCACAGTTTTTGAGAACAACAGGAGGAACACCGTCCGGACCGTACGCCTTATTAGTGTTAAGCCCAGAGAGGGTAGAAAGTACATCTTTAGAAGAGATTAGGATATTAGGCATAAGTAAGAGAGAGGAGGGCGGAGAGGGAGGAATAGCACCGGAATCATCCAAGGTGGAGTTTCTAGCAAAAGTTTGAGCGAAGAGTTTAGCTTTGTCAGAGGAAGAAGTGATGGTTGTGCCATCAGAGTGGGAAAGGGGAGGGAAAGACGAGGAAGAGAAATTGTTGGAGAGGTTTTTGGCTAGATGCCAGAAAGCTTGGGAAGAGCTAGAGTTGGATAGTTCAGTGCATTTATTATTGATGAAAGAGTGTTTGGCAAGTCGAAGAACAGATTTGGCTTGATTCCGGGCAGAAACATATGAAGAATGAGAGTCTTGAGTTTTAAGGCGTCGGTACCGTTTGAATGCTTCCTCCTTATTGCGGACAGCAGTACAACAGGCGTGAGTAAACCAAGATTTTTTAGCATTAGTCTGATAGAAAGAGAATGGAATGTATGCTTCCATGCCCGATAGGATTACCTCGGTAATGCGTTCAGCACTCTCCGAGGGTCCTCGGCCATGGAACCAGAAATCATTCCATGGGAAATCAAAGAAGTACTGCCGAAGAGCCTCCCAGTCGGCAGCGCCAAAGTGCCACAAGCGCCGCCGGCTAGGAGGATCGGGTGGCTGTACTGGAGAGATAGGACAGGTGACAGAGATAAGTTTATGGTCGGAGGAGCCCAAAGGAGAGAAAAGATTGACAGTATAAGAAGAAGGGTTAGAAGTTAGAAATAGGTCAAGAATGTTGGGCCGATCTCCGATGCGATCCGGGATACGGGTGGGTTGCTGAACTAACTGCTCTAGGTCATTTAGGATAGAAAAGACGTAGGCTTGTTCACCAGGTGGATCAGTAGTGTGAGAGGAGAGCCAATGGCGGTGGTGAACGTTGAAATCTCCTAAGATGGAGATTTCTGAGAAAGGAGAAATGGATAGAATGTGTTCCACTGTAGAGTTTAGATAGTCAAAGAATTTGGGAAAGTTGGTAGAGTTAGGGGAAAGATAGACAGCACAGAAATATTTAGTAAGAGAATGACAGGAAAGTTTGAGCCATAAAGTTGAGAATTCAGAGGAGTCGAAATCGGGAACACGAGAGCAAGTGAGTTTGTTGTGCACATATGCACAACATCCGCCTTTGGATTTGAAACTAGGATAGAGAAAGTAGGAGGATACAGAGAAGGGGTTGCTGGATGTTGCTACAGACACCTGAGTTTCGGTGAGGAAGAGAAGATCAGGTTTGTAGGAGGAGAGATGGTGCTCAACAGAGTGAAAGTTAGAGGAAAGTCTGCGAATGTTGCAGAAATTAATAGAGTAACAGGCCGAGGTCCAGGTAATTGTGTGGGGTCGTCAGGGGATGGTCGGTCGGGTGAGGGGGCAATTATGGTCCCCCCCCTGGGGACTCCGAGGCTGGGCTACAATTGATCATTTTGTTTTTTTTTAATTTTGGTGTGGAGGAATGAAGTCTGGTGTGCATGTTTAGTGTAGTGAAGTGGATAGGAGGAGGAGGTGTTTGTGAGAGCTAGCTGGATTGCTCTCAGTGTAAATGAGGCACAAAGAAAATCAGTAAGAGAGGCCAAGCAAATGAAACAGGAGTTCCAGCGACTCTTTATCACATGCCTATAACCTCACCTCTTGCTCTGTACAGGGGCACAGTGCGTCCTTGTATTGAGTATTGTTCACATGTGTCGGTAGGATCCTCTCATACCGCACTCCTAGACATAGTAGAAAGGAAAGCCTTTCGTATCATTAACTCCCGTCCACTCACCAACTCTCTTCAATTTCTCTCTCTTCGTCCCAATGTTGCATCTCTCTCGCTATTCTATCACTGCTACAATAATCAGTGTTCCTCGGAGCTTTCCCAGTGTATACCACCACCTCTATGTAGGGTACGTAGTACCCGTTTTGCAACACAATTCCACCCCTACTCTGTGCAACTCTCCAACCCATGAGTGAAATGCTATTCTCAGGCTTTCTTCTATTCAACTGCTGAGCTCTGGAACTCTCTCCCAGAATCAGTCTTTCCCTCTTCCTATGACTTAAATTGCTTTAAACTCCGTATGTCCAGGCATTTTGGTTCGAACGTCCCTTGATTTTGGCCCTGTCACTCTTTCAACTCTGGGGGAGGCACTCGCTACAGGCAGTTATGCCTTTTGTTTCCCTCGTTCACATAGAAAAAAATAAAAACAAATTTCTATCTATTGCCAAGCGGCTCAATCCCAGAGGGGGAAGGCACAAATTAATCGTCTTCATGGTTCTCTATCTTTGTCAGCAGGTGCCCCCATCCCACCCTACACCACTCTCACATACATACCACTTAACTCCATCCTTCCACCTCATCCTTGGTATATATTTCCCTATCAGGGCTTCCAATTCACTTTCATACACACTTTTAGTAATTCTGTCACCCTCCATATGCTCCACATGACCCAGTCACCTCGAGTTGTTCTTTTTCAAAACTCTAAATCGCCACCACATTGCTCTCGTACTTCCTCTTGTGTTTGTATATCTCTACATGTGACCCCACATGTGCTTCTGAAGTAACTCATTTCGACCTCTCTCATTTTTTATCTATGCTTCTCCAACAATGCCCATGCTTCATTATCATATGTCCATGTCGGGATCACCACACTATTATGCAGTATTTTCTTTGCTTTCACACTCACATTCCTATTCCTCATCCATGTATAAATTAACTCCCAGATCCCGGGTACTTGAATATTCCCGCCACTGTCCACCTGGGCATATTTAGCGTGCAATTGCCTTGTTTACACATCTTGTAGCTTAATACATGCCCAACAAAAGATAATTAACCAAATATCATGATCCCATATCTTCATTCACCTTGAGAATGGTGAAAACCCTGTGGTTCTACATTGCTTTGTTCCTTGCTTATCACCGCGAGAGCTTCAAGCAACATTTCACTCTTCCAGCATGTGTATATATAAAATATTATATGTGTGGGACTGAAAATCAATCAATATTCATCTGTGTGTGTACGTATGTGTGAGTGAGTGTGTGCGCATGTGTGTGTCTCGTTAATGTGAGCTCAGAGAGGGTGGTGAGTCACCCTCTCCACTGACTTGCTCCCGGAAAAGATTATAAAATCACTGATATATAACAACTAAGATGTAGGGGGGGGGGGGGAGAGATGGTTGAGGTGCCTGTGGGTGGGGAAGATGGGGGGGGGGGAGTAGGGAGAGGCTTGGGGGAGTGAAGTATGGGTGGGGATGAAACTTAGTTCATAACAAGGCTGATAGGGCCAATATTTCACCATGGTGCGAAGCAGGCCGACACCTTATGGCGTCACCCGAGATGCTGCCCATTACCACTATTTGGCATCACCCAGCCATAAGCGGCTAAATAACCATGGGGATAACACACACTCCTGCTTCAATCCAGCATCCAGATATAAAAACTCACTTAGTTCATCATTTATGCTTACTGCTGCCCTTGCAACCTCACATATCCTGTTTATCACTTCCAGCAACCTGTTTTTTAATAATTTATAAAGAACTATTCCTATTAATTCTGTCGTAACCTTTATCCATGTCCATGAGCGCAGCATATAACTTCCTTCTCTTCTCCTAATACCTTTCCAAAATAAACCTCCAGAAGATCAAATCTACACATCCTCTTCCCTTCCTTAACACACCCTGCACCTCACCAGCAACCCATTGTGGATTCTACACTACTGAAATGTAAACGTGTAAAATATACCGGTATACAGTATGTAATCTTACAACTGATTATGTTATATTAGCTAATCAGGTGGTAAGGTGAAGGTATTGAGGGATAAGACTTTACAACGGCACCTCGTGTCTACTTTTCGAAGAGTGTTGAGAAGCTGAGAAGATATGTTGGAGAGAGAGATGATGCTGTTGGAATAGCTTAGTTGTGTGTGTAATTAGTCTGTATGCATCAACAAGGTGGCCCTTGACTGGGCGCGAGCATGTGAAACACGCTCGGACTTACTAACACACCAACTAAATATGTCCACTTTGGCTGGGATCGAACCCAGGCCAAGCAGATTTACACATGAGCGTGCTATCCATTCGACCGCCACGGCTCTTAATACAATACATTAAAATACTAAAATGTAGTTAGAATGGCAACACCATAATAACATCACCTATGGATCAGCCATGATGATGCAATTTTAGTATTTTTCTCAGTAAAACAAACAAATGGTAATCTGAAATATAATCTCACTAAACTAGTAATAAACTAGATTATATAGAGTCGTTGCCCAAAGTTCCTAGCGTACGATCACGACCTTTTACCTGTTCCAGACCTTAGTGATCGACTCTAGTGATTGGACTTGGTTATCATTAGTGTAGTGTTGTGATAAGTGTTCCAAGTGTTGTATCGTAGTGAGAAACTGTTAGTTAATTTATGTGTTTAGTTTTTGCTTTCTAGCTAATCTTGGAATAAATTGTCATGGCAGGTTTGGAGAACGAATCATCACCTGACCTTCACCAACTCATCCTCCAGGTAAGGGAAGAGATGGCTGAACTAAGGGAGGTGGTTCGAACTCTAAGGGAGGATAACGTTAACTGTCAAAGGGAAGTGAACTAGCTTAGTGATGAACATTTAAATGTGAGACTCTGTACGGAGGAATTTTGAAAGTCGAGTAAGGGAAATTTGTGATTCCAACCCTTTATATTCATGGAAGGTGGCTGGCAACCAGGGTGGGAAAATCACTCTCAAAAAGCAATGTACTAATGTAGCAGTGAGAGTGAGTAATAAATTCGCTTCCTTGCAAGACGAATGCGAAGGGGGGCTAGCCAGCTTAAAGGTGGGTCTGGAGGAGCACTTCTCGCCGTTACTTCATGAAACTCTGCGACTGCTACACCCCCTAGAGTATTTACAACTACTGCTGCCTCAGGAGTTCCAGCATCTGAGACTGCTGCTGCGTCAGGAGTTCGTGCCTCTGCTGCAGGTGCCACCATGTCATCGACAAGGAAAGGTAAGTTGTTCTCAATTGTTGTCGACTCCATGGTCAGATACATAGGTAGATCTACCTGTACCGATGTTAGGAAGCTTGTCTGTCTGCCTGGTGCCGGGGTTGGGAGGGTGTTAAAGGAAATAGATGTCCTCATGAAAGATATTGGAGAAAGCCACATTATCTGTCTCAGTACAGGGAGCAATGAAGAATGTAAAGGTAGGACTGAAGAACTGCTTCGGCAGTACAGGGAAGTGTTAGATAAAGTTAGGAGGAAGGGAGGCTTACCTGTGGTACAAAGTATCTTGCCAGGGAGAGGGGTTAGGAAGGAATGGTCTTCTAGGGCAATTGATATAAATAGTCGTCTGGAAAAATACTACAATGAAATTTCAATCCCATTCCTCAATAACTGGATCCAATTGTATGGTAAGAACCAGTTGTATGCACAGGACGGGGTTCATCTTTCTAGGCTAGGGGTGGCAAATTTAGCTAGGTCAAGAGATAGGTTGGTCGCGGGGTTCCGCTAAATTCAAAGCCTGAAAACATGAGTAAGAAAAAGTGGCTAGATAGGGTTAATTATCGTGGCAGAGTAAATTTAGGAAGGTTAAAACCAGTTGCCTTTGGAGTACCGGTATCCTTAACGGGCTGCAATTCCTGAGTTGAAGCTAATCTGGCTAAGGCTATATTAATGTCTTCTATATACTCCAGATCTGCTGACATCTCTTCTTCCACATCTTCAGGACTTGACAACAAACCATATACCTGCTGAGCATAACTACCAAAGGTGGCTAGCGATTTAGTTACAGTAGCCTTCTTGCCCTTTATCTGATCAGCCGAGGCATTGTCTAAAAATTCATCAAGATCTCTTAAGCATTTATTCAAACTTCCCTTCATCCCTCCCTTTAAAATCTTAAGTTTCTTTAAATCCGCCATTGTTAAGGTAAGAATCTAGGCTATTAACTCTCTAAATTATAAAGCAAACTAGTTATACAAATTAATTTAAATTATGTGGCAAAAGCATTGCCACTCCCAATTTGGAAACGGTCATTACTAGCTGCAGTAGGATGATTTAATTGAGCCTTGATAGACAAATAGCAGAAACAAACTAGGGCTAGAGAAAGAAGGGTAAATGAAAAGAACTGACTAGTAATAAGACTATTTAGATTATATTAGGCCTAGCCCAGCTGCCCATGCTACAATAATGAGGTCTGACTACTGGCTGTCAATCGCTTAGGAATCAACAGAGACCGAACCTCATGACCGTAATTAGGCAACTAGGCTATAAAATGTAATTAAATGAGTCACATGAGAACCCTTCCCACCAGCAACAATTTAAATTAGAGTCTCACAATGACCCAACCCTAAATACACCAAGAAACTACCAACAGTGTCATCAAACAACCACAGACACTTAGTAGGCCTAACTAAAAACCGCGAGAAATGGTAGCAAACCGAGACACTCACACACACAAACCTAGCCTAGCAAACCCCCAAACAAGGCAAGCAGCACCATGTCCAAAAAATCGGGAAACGAGTCCCCCAAAAAACAATAGGGACGTGGCACTACCGAAAAAACACGGGGACAGCCAGGCAACAAAAAGTCTGCCCAACTCCCAGCGCGGCAGCCATTTGTAATACCAAGTGAAGCGGAAGTAAACAAAACACTATTACTGCAATATATAAAGTACTAGAGCACGAAGGACCATATATTTGTAGGAAATTTAGATAGATAGGTTAATTTTCTAACTCACTGGTACATGAAATAATCCCAACAAATAGTTATATAATAATTACCAATGAAGAATTCAATGAGTGGGTTCCGGTCCTCTACACACGGCTAATTCATTTGCATGACATGTAGGATGTTCACATAATACAATATCGATACAATGAACTTAGCTTAGAGGACTGGTGATGTAGGACTGTTGATATTGATTAATAACTGTAGCACATGGTTGAGTCAGGGCCTGGGGGAGATGTTGATCATATGGTTGATTTTGAGAGACTAAATGCCGGCGTCTTATCGCTTGGCGAAGTTACATAATGACTGCCGGCTCATAATAATAATAACCTATGATTTGTTTCACGATACATCTAGAGCTGATGTAAATGTTTATGCATTACAGTTAATATTTAACCTACACTTAATAATAAACTACAGAACATAAAGAACTAGCCGAAATCGTACTTGCTATACAATACCGCCAAATTCAAATACCCAATTGGACTCAAAACTGTCGGGATCTTCACACGCTAATCCCGACACAAATGTACACTCCAGTGCCATGGTCTCTAGCCCGCTTATAAATATTCGTGGACTTCATCTATATGTTATTATGGAAGCATATCTCTGGAAACCAATGTGGTAAACTATCAATGGAAGTTAAATATCTCTAAGCTATAATGATTCAAATAAAATCAATCTAAATTAAATTATTCCATACCTAAATTGAATTTAATCCAATTTATATCCAAAGGTCTCACATAATAAATTATATATAAGGTAAAGTTATAAGGGTTAATATTATCCAGGAATTAACTCGCCAATAGTTCCACGAGGCAACGAGACAAAGGAGAACCTTTACCCAATATGGCGGACAATGGGGAAGCAAGACATCGGCCCTGAGGCTCGAGTCAAGTGAAAGAAAGAATGAAATGTTTATATGGGCATGGACATGAATACTATGCTTATCTGTCAGTCAGTCCAAGGTTAAGAGATACAACAGGTTGGAGCATGGGGTCACTCAAACTCGTACCCGCTCGCGCATGACGTCACAAGGAAGGAAGGGTCAGAGGTCACTCGACTGTATACACTTCATTCTCAAAGGAGCAGCCGAGCCAGCACTATCCTCCGTTTTCTTTGACTTCATACCGTGATGCTATAACTACTGTATAATGCCGTGTGAAAGTGTAGCTCTTCTATTTTAACTAAACAAAATGCCTATGTATTGTCAAGTTGCTGGATGCAAGTCGATATTTATCAAAGGAAGTAACATAGCATTCCATAAATTTCCCAAAGATGAAACACTGCGGTCAAAATGGAGTAATCTAAGTGGGAAAAAAGGCTGTATTATTTCACCAACAGCAAGAATCTGCACTAAACATTTTGAATCCTCAGCTTTCGAAAGACACTTGAAATACGAACTGCTTGGACTACTAGTACCTTACAGCCAAATAAGATTCAAACCTGGAGCATTACCAACTCTGCATTTGCCTGCCCAGGCTGCCTCTGAAAGCGAGTCCAAGAGAGGCCGAAAGCGAGTTCGAGATGACGACGACACCAAAGTGACTGAGCAACAAACAAACCGTGATGTAAGTGACCAAAATAATCTACAAGATGATGCAACCGTGAACACCGACGCACCATTGAAAGAAATAGGTGAGTTTATACCTGTGCTATATATATATATATATATATATATGAGAACATAAGAAATGGGAGTCTGCAGAGAGCAGATTGGCTCACACAAGGCAGATGCCTTTCATACCAAACCTATCTCGTCCTATATGTGCTTATCTAATTTTATCTTGAAGCCCACACTGTCCTTACATCTAGAATTATTTGTATGTATGTGTGTATACCGCTATATAAAAGGTTCAGATTATGCTGTTCAAATTTGATGTCCTCATTACAGAATGGACATAGTTTATTTGGAGTCAGTAGGCTACAACGAAGAATGACCAAAATTATCCATAATATTATAATATCTTCCATAAATAGAAAGGTTGAATAAATTAGGCTTGCACTCGTTACAGAGGCCTATCTCGTCCACATGCCTATCTAATTTGATCTTAAAGCTCTCTATCATTCTTGATCTCACTATAGCACTTGGTAACCTATTCCACATATCTACAACTCTGTTACCAAACTAATATTTGTCTATATCTTTTCTGAAACGAAATGTATCTAATTTGAAAACATTTGTTGGAGTTCTTTCGCTATCACTGAGCTTTAGTACATTGTTCATGTCCCCTCTATTAATCCCACTTCGTGACTAACCCCCTTGAACACTTCTATCAAATCCCCTCTAACTATGCGTCTTTTTAACCAATGAACATAAGAACATAAGAAAATTTGAGTCTGCAAAACGCCGATCGGCCCACACAAGGCATATATAACAGCATATATAAGAAAAGAACATAAGAACATTTGAGTCTGCAGAGAGCCGAATGACCCACACAAGGCCCATATATATATATATATATTTTGGCAGGGGGGTTATAAAAAGTAGTTATACTATACCTGTGACTAGATATTGTAGTTATACATATTACATTTATATCAGTTTGGTACTAGGGCGCATGTTGCTAGAGAGAGAGAACTGCGTTTCAGAAAAGATATAGGCAAATACTGGTTTGGTAACAGAGTTGTAGATAGGTGGAATAGGCTACCGAGTGTTATAATAGGATCAAGAAAGATAGAGATAAAATTAGATAGGTACATGGACGAGATGGGTTGGTTGTGAAAGGGTTCTGCCTTGTGTGGGCAAATCGGCTCTCTGCAGACTCGTATGTTCTTAATACGAAAAATAATAATAATAATACAATATCTATATACTGATATATACAATACACCGTATACATTTATTTATATATATTATGTATACGGTATATATATATATATATATATATATATATTAGAATAGTACCTAGAATATGAAATGGGTGAAGAAATAGAAAGTTTGAGAGGAATAGTGGATGGGAGGAGTTTAATCTGTGATTAGAGGGCCAGGTGGGTCCATTAATAACAATTTGTGCTCCTCCCATTCACTAATACCGGTACATCTTAACTAAGGTCAAGTAGGTATTAAATAAAGCCGGCGGGAGGGGACGGTCTGGGGGAGTAATTTTGTAGCTATTAAATGTGATTGGCTAGGGATTACTATGGATGTATCTTCTCCATCACCGCTACCAACTTCTCCATCATCACCACTTTCTTCTCCAGCACCACCAGTTTCTTCACAATCATCACTACCATCTTCATAATTACCCCTACCATCTTCACCACCACCACCATATTCTTCAGATTACATTAAGCTCAATTGTTAAAGGATATTTTTAGCCCCCCTGTGTGTGTGTGTGTGTGTGTGTGTGTGTGTGTATTTGTGTATTATATATATATATACGTTCTTATATCCGTGTCTTCTTTACTCTTCCAGAAAACACAGAGCCCATCCCCCAAAACATCAACAAGGGAGGTGTGACTTGGCAATTCCGAGAGAAAATAAGGAAGCTGCCACTTCAACTCACTGCTGCTACTGTCCTGAGTTTGGTTGTAACAAAGGAAAGAGATGATCTTCTGGCTGAAAAATCGGAATGGGAACAAGAAAAAACATCTCTGAAACAACAGATAGAAAATGTTAGGAATAGTCTATGCGCTTATTTTTCCAGTAGTCAAATACATTCTATTTTAACAGGCAAACCAGTTAGTCACTGGCAAGAAGACGACATCAGCAGAGCAATCACTTTACGTAGCCTGAGCAAAAACAACTATAGGTATTTAAGGGAAAAGATTAAGTTTCCACTACCATGCATAAGTACCCTAAATCGATGGATTGCAAAAGTTAGTGTGGAACCAGGAGTACTGTCATCAATTATTAAAGTTTTACAATACAAATCCACGTCAATGACAGATTTTGAGCGACTGTGTGTATTGTCATTTGATGAGACAAGTATAGCTCACGAATGGACTTATGATAAAGCAACTGACACACTTTATGCACCCAAAAACAGAGTACAATGTGCGATGATAAGAGGATTGACGAGCCCTTGTAAACAACTCATATATTATGATTTTGACACAAGCATGACCATGGACATTCTGTTTGAAATTATTTCTAAGGTAGAAGCAGTTGGATTTTTGGTAGTTGCTATGGTCAGTGACTTAGGACCAACAAACCTGAGGCTATGGAAAACATTAGGTATCAATGTAGACAAACCATTATTTACAAATCCAGCTGCTTCTAACAGGAATATATATGTTTTTGCAGATGCCCCCCATTTAATCAAACTAATTAGGAACAATTTCCTTGACTCAGGTTTTCAGTTAGATGACGACAAAGAAAAGAATGTCAACAGTGAATGTGTCCGAGAACTGATAAATATGAGTAAACTGGACCTAAAAGCAACCTTTCATTTGTGTTTCAATCATATATATGTGAGAGGGGTGAAGCGCATGAATGTTCGCCTTGCGGCGCAATTGCTGTCAGAAAAAACCGCAAAAGCATTAATGTATTTTGGAGAACAGGGATTACTGCTGAGCAAAGACTGGAAGAATACAAGTATTTATATTGCATTGGTTGATTCTTGGTTCGACTTATTTAATTCCCGAAATCCAACAGATAAAAAACTGTCACGAGCGGCATATGGGCTGCAGTTACCCAATCAAAACATATTACTGAATGAAATGCTTAACACCACAAAGTCAATGCGAGTCAAAGGTAGGGGTAGCTTGTATCAATTTCAAAAAGGAATTATTGTATCGTGCCAGTCTTTGCTCGGTTTATATGAGATGCTAAAAGAAAAATATAACATCTATATAATGACATATCGGTTGAATCAAGATGTATTGGAATTTTTTTTTTTTTTTTCTTAGGCAAATAGGAGCTTCAAACCACCAGCATCCATCACCTGTACAAGTTAAGTATCGAATCAAATCATACCTGCTTGGGAAGAACATAGAGTTGGTAGGAAACAATTACAACACTGACAACAAACAAAATGATTCAAGCATATCCGAAGCTGTTTTTTCTCAAACAGAACCATCACAGTCTACTGCAACTGACACAACAGAAAACCTTGAACATGAACTCCTGTTGTCAGCAGTATTATTTTCTAGTTATGAAGGAAATGCATGCGACTCCAGTGACTATGATACTGAAATTCCAGTTGGTATGTCAAGTACAAATTTATCCCAAGAAAATGAAAATGAAGGTTTGAGGTATATTGGTGGATATATTGCCAGCAAGTTTCCCCAGCATGAATTTCTAGGTCAGAGAGTGTCAGAGGATGACACAACCTGGATTGGGAAAATATGCAGAAAAGAAGGGATGCTTATGACACCCAAAAAGGAATTCTTTGAACAGCTTAAATTAATGGAAAAAATCTTTGTGTGTTTTCATGGGAAAACAGAGTTCAAAGCTGGCAAAAACTCAGTAAAATCATTGTGTAAAGAAATTGTTGGTATGGTGACTTTACCATGGGAAGTAATTCGTTTTTTTGTAAGATGCCGAATGTTTTTTAGAATACGGATTTTAAACAGAAATATGAATGCTAATGATCCTAGAAAAACTAAATCTAAAATGTCTAAACTACTAAAATCAGTGTGAAATCCTCGTGTTTATGTAATCCTTATCCCTCTTTGTGCAAGCTAATCATATTATAAGAATAAGAAAATAGAACAATAACCAAGCAAAATGAAGATACCGGGTATAAAAAAATACCGGTACTAATATTAATTAACATGTTTGACACCCCTGGTCTAGTAGCAGCACTTTGTCTGGCAGGCGAGCGTTTTTCTAGCTTTCTTTCTCTCGCCGCACCTTCTGACGTCAACAGGCTGCGCGTGTGCCAACCTGTTGTATCTCTTAACCTTGAGTCAGTCATGGCGTCGATGAGAGCGTCGTGATGGTGTAGATGTATGTATTGCTGTCAGTGTATTGTGATTAGAGGCACAAAAGCTCGATCAACTGAAGGCAGAAATTAGTTGTTAACTGGTTGGTGTTCGTGGAGGCTCTGAGCCCTCTTCCTCAGAGTCACACCTTGCTGCCTTGGCAAACGCCAGGGCCAAAATTATCGTACCGATTCTATGTTGCTCAATACGATAAATTATATTAATATATACGATAAATTCATATATACTACATAAGACCGTATCAATATTACTTTAACCCGGGAACGGCGAGGGGGGGGTAATGAACTAGCTCCCCATGGGCGAGCATATGGGCTCCATTCAGGCCTATAATCGTCATTTTACAATAAATATCGTTATTACCTATTCATATGAGCCTATTTTACCTTCACTATGAAGATAGTAACCTGTAACAACAATAAAACAATTGAAAATATAATTTTTCTGGTCAAAATCGTGAATATAAATGGACCAGCCCATTTATGAATTATGGAGAAAATTGAGGCAACCCCTCCCTCCACGAGGCCTCAAGCCACACTGAGCCTACTCATACACACACTCACTTGTGTAACACATCCGCTAGGCACGTAAGCACATCCCCCACACAGTTTGCTATTGTTTGCACAAAAATATACCAACAAATTAGGGAATAACAGGGAAAATAGGTGATAATTGAAGGGGGAGGGGAAAGGGAGGAAGGAGGGGATGTGGAAGAGTGATATGAGGTATAGGGAAAAAAAAAAAAAAAATTATTAGTGCTGTTTAAATGGTATTTTTAGGCCTCCCTCTTAAGAGCTTTGCCGCCGTCGCCCAGTAAAACCTCTTAAGAGCTTTGCCGCCGTTTACGGGTTTAACAGCATATTAGGTCCTTTATAATCTTAAATTATTTACAACATGTAATCACTATGTAATCGTCCTACGCCGTGCAGCGGGAACGACCGTGAGCGACCGTAAGAGTCATACACTATCGTATTACATGATACACTCCCCCCACTAAAAATAACCTGAACCCCACCTTAAACTAAAGTTGCCCAGAGGCTATCCTCTGACGCCACATATCAACGGCGCCAGAAGCAGCGCGTCTGGGACGCGTCCCGGTCCGAGATTGATCACCATCAGTAAGAGGTGAGTCGTTACCTTGAGAATCCTCGGACCCAGCAATAACAGGTGGAGTCTCCGATTGTAAAGTGGAATCGAGCTCCAAAGCGTATAAACGTGCGATAGGACAAACAGTAGTACCAGTGGTTGTCCTCAATAGCGCCACCCGATCTACAGAGTCTTCCCCCTTGTATGCCTCCAACATGCGGCCCAATTTCCAATATAAACGAGGACTATCTTCTTTAATTAAAACGACATCACCAACAGTAGGTGCCGTCGGTCTACCAGAGGGTGTAACACTCTTTTCCCTCAATGCTAGCAGATATTCATTAATCCACCTTTTTCTAAAATCTTCGATTACCCTCGATATATACTGGTATCGCTTAGACACCGCTGCTTCAGAGTACAACGAGGGATCCTCTAACTCTACAATGGATTGGAAATCAGATGGAAATGCAGTCAATGGTTTACCATATAGCAAGTGAGCTGGCGTTAATGGTAGTGGTTCTTGCAGGTCGGTGTACACATATGTGAGCGGACGATCATTCATGACTGCCTCTATCTCTGTGAGGACTGCTGTCAACTCACTCTTCTTTAATAGAGCACGGCCTACTACCGCTCTGAGTTCTGACTTTACTATGCCGACACACCGTTCCCACATTCCACCAAACCATGGTGCCTTAACTGGGATGAACTTCCATTAGTACTTCTTGTCTCCCATAAAAGTGATGATTGTAGGATCACTGCTCATATCCTTTAGATATTTTAATGCCTGGATATAAGTAGGAGCATTGTCGCTAAGAATGAGTTGAGGGAATGAACGACGGGCACAAAACCGTCTAAACGCCAGCATAAACTCTTCGCTAGACATATTATCACATAGCTCTAGGTGTACCGCTCGAGACGTTGAACAGGTAAACAATAATATATAAACCTTCTCATGCTCTCTCGTCTTCAATGCACCTGTGTAATCTAACCCTACAGCTTGGAAAGGCTCTATGTGCTTTACATGGCATTCAGGTAGAGGTGAAGCTGGTCCAGTTGCATATGGTTTACCCTTTAGTCTCTGGCATATTACACACTTTCTTACTACGCGTCGAGCTACTTGTCGAACTCTGGGTATCCACCATGTGAGACGCAAATTTGATATAATATGACATACCCCGTAGTGTTTCACTTCCTTATGTGCACGTATGATCAATAGATCAGTAACGTGATGTCTTGTTGGCATGAGTATAGGACGGTTTGTGCCGTCCGTTACACCCGACCACTTCAGGCGACCCTCACACCTGATGAGGTCATTATCTAGGTGCAACCTCAATTGACGCACTAAATTAGGCATTAATGTCTTATTCGAGCTTTGCAAAGATTCTAATTCATTGGAAAAGGTTTCTGCTTGAACCCACTTGATCAAAGTTACTTCAGCTGCTTTATATTCACGAGCATCAATGTGGTGACCCTTATTGCAGAGCTGGCCCATTACTTTAAGCTTGATATTGGATATATATATCTCAACACCCAAGCGACAACTCTGACTAGTTCATTATAGTCACCGAATCTTGCCCAACTGGGGAGATTGTAGGCACCAATCGATCAGGGCTAGACCCAGGTGAGGTTATAGGCATGTGATAAAGAGTCGCTGGAACTCCTGTTTCATTTGCTTGGCCTCTCTTACTGATTTTCTTTGTGCCTCATTTACACTGAGAGCAATCCAGCTAGCTCTCACAAACACCTCCTCCTCCTATCCACTTCACTACACTAAACATGAGTAGTGGCATAAATGCCGTCCCGGTACCATTTACCTGTCAGGTGTGACAGGTGCGTTTTCACCCTAGGGTGCTTCCTGTGTTTACACCGGAAGTGGTACGGGATGGCGTGTTGTTGACCTTGAGATGTGCGTGCGCGCGAGCGCGTGCGAGAGAGGTTGCATGAGAGTGCGTTTTTTGTTTTTTTATATACGGATGGGTAGTGTGTGTTTGTTGTTTGTTTGTTTACATCTAAATAATTAAATATCCTTTATTTACATTGTGTAGTGTATCCAAAACATAGAAGGGTTTGGGGTGAATGACAATGTGAGTTTGTTTACACCTAAATTCTAAATTATACTGGGATCAATTGCCATGCCGGTACCATTGCCAGGACGGGACCAAAGCCATGGTTATACCAAATCGATTTCTGAGAGAGAGTGGCAGGTGAGAGTCTGAAGTTAAGCTCGTGGGTAGTATCTGGCAACACATCGCTTTTATATACGGATGGGTAGTGTGTGTTTGTTGTTTGTTTGTTTACATCTAAATAATTAAATATCCTTTATTTACATTGTGTAGTGTATCCAAAACATAGAAGGGTTTGGGGTGAATGACAATGTGAGTTTGTTTACACCTAAATTCTAAATTATACTGGGACCAATTGCCAGGCCGGTACCATTGCCAGGACGGGACCAAAGTCATGGTTATACCAAATCGATTTCTGAGAGAGAGTGGCAGGTGAGAGTCTGAAGTTAAGCCCGTGGGTAGTATCTGGCAACTCATCGCTACATGCATTGGTGAGGGGGTGGGGGAGGGTTTGGTGGTGATGGTGGATCTTCTCTCTCCCTTCACAAAGGACTATGGACCCCACTTTTAAACCACGTGGTAGGGATACACAACTACTATTTTTCACGTCACAAGTAACATGGGTAGTATCTGGCAACTCACTCCTAATGTCTGGCAACTCATCGCTACATGCCTCGGTGTGGGGGAGGGTTCGGTGGGGATGGTGGTGGAGGGTTTTGGTGGTGGGGGGGGGGGGGGGATCTTCTCTACCTCAAAAAGTTCTCGGTATAGGTAATATACCTATACACATCACCTATGAGTTTTGTTTTTACCTCTCCCTCAAAAAGTTCTCGGTATAGGTAATATACCTATACACATCACTATGAGTTTTGTTTTTACTTACCTAAGGGCGACGTCCATGGGGACGCCCTTCCAGGGCTACCACGCTGTAATACGGACGTAAGTGTTCCTCTTTCACAGATGCATACAATACTAAATCGCTCCTCTTCCGGGTAGGGGGAGGCCAAGGGAGGGGGCGGTGAGGGGGCGGGTGAGAGGTGTTACCTCCTAACGGCTACGGGGGTGGGTTGGGACGGTGGGGAAGTTGTAGGGAGAGGTAGGGTACCGACAGGTGCTACAAACCTTACCACCTCACGCGCCTAACCTACACGACTTTAAGCTTATTTTTTTTTTATTGTATACAATACATATTTTGTTATTTTATACAATACATATTTTGTTATTGTATACAATACATATTTTTCATTAGTTTTTGTTATTGTATACAATACATATTTTGTTATTGTATACAATACATATCTTGTTATTGTATACAATACATATTTTTCATTAGTTTTTGTTATTGTATACAATACATATTTTGTTATTGTATACAATACATATTTTTCATTAGTTTTTGTTATTGTATACAATACATATTTTGTTATTGTATACAATACATATTTTTCATTAGTTTTTGTTATTGTATACAATACATATTTTGTTATTGTATACAATACATATCTTGTTATTGTATACAATACATATTTTGTTATTGTATACAATACATATCTTGTTATTGTATACAATACATATTTTTCATTAGTTTCTGTTATTGTATACAATACATATTTTGTTATTGTATACAATACATATCTTGTTATTGTATACAATACATATTTTTCTATCCCAACGGTAAAGACAACTCATGCCTTTTACAGTGCCTGGCTGCCTTTAAACTTAAGCAGATGAAGAAGACCTGGCGCAATATTGGTAGGAGAGTAAATAGAGTCACGGGGTGTAGACACCTTGTTAATTCAGAGGGGATTAATCTTCCAGTCACTTGGGAAAGCTTAACCAAATTAGAGAATCTTAATCGCGTTTCTCTATATGTATATACTCTGACGGAAGATTCTTCAGAAAAGGGGAGAGCTTTTTTGGCACTCTCTAGGAAAGGAACTTCTAAATTTACAACGCATGTCCCTCTCCTTCTACTAGGTGGGAAACATATAACCTTAATTAAGAATCTAGAGACATATGTAAGAAAACTTACACGCAACAAAGCACTCCCTCCAGGTCATCATTTTTGTCGCGTGTGTTTTAATCCAATCCCTCCTAGCGTGAATCCTGTGGCACATGAAAGTAAATGTAATTTTACACAAAACCTTCTCTTCCCCCCTCAACATGTAAAAGTGCAGTTTAAAAATTATGCATATTCATACTCACCATCTCATCTCTGCTTCTTTGATTTTGAAACAAGTATTACCCCTTGTCCAAATAGAGGTAGTGTCATAGGCGAACACAAATCAATAGGATATGCTTATCTTATCGTGGACAGACAAGGTGAAGTAGTAAAGAAGAGTAGTTACATGGGTCCCCTAGCAGTAGACCACTTCTTTGATAGTCTGTCATTAGCATGGAGAGAAATTAAGCAAAATACTGTAGAGTATCCCATTCACATGACAGATGATGAAGAAATACAGCTTAAACTTGAGAAGAATTGTCATCTTTGCTCCAACCCCTTCACTGATAAAAATAAGGCCAACCAACACCATAATCACTCTATTCCAAGAAATAATTACATAGGAGCTTATTGCACACGCTGCAACCTACAATGTATAAACATGAGAACATATCTCACAACCTTTGCACATAACATGTCTTTTGACATCAGTATAATATTAAAAGAACTTAACAAATCTAATATCAAGGTAAGCATATGTGGTAAATCATTTTCCAAATTCTATAGAGTTAGAATAAATGATATTCAATTTCAGGATACACTAAATATTCTCGGTGGTAGTCTCTCTACATTAGCTAAGAGCCATGTTTCTGCCGGTTATGACACCCAATATACTACGGAAATGATTAGCTATTTACCAGAGAGAGTCCGGGAGATGATAGGTGTTCACAAACAATTCATGTGTTACGACCACATGACAGACATAAATTGTTTAAGTGAACAACAACTTCCACCTCGTAATGCGTTCTATAACACGCTTAAACAAGAGGAATTATCCCAACTCGAATACGAACATGTGCAAAGGGTGTGGGAAACTTCTGGATGTCAAACCCTAGGCGATTACATACGTCTATATTGTGAGATTGACGTCGGCTTATTAGCCGACGTTTACACAAAGTATAGATCATCCCTTAAGGAACTCTACCATATCGATGTGTCTCACTATGTTTCATTACCAGCATATGCATATGACTCATTTTTAATGTCAAGTTGAGTTAAATTAGATTGTCCCTATGACAGTGAATTATTCCATCTCATAAAGAGGAATATTCGCGGTGGGTTTGTAACTGCTGTCTCGCGATATATGAAGGCAAATAATCCAGACGTTAATGTTAATTTTAATACCGCTACGGATAAAAACACCTATCTATTGTATTATGACTACAATAGTTTATATTCATTTATTATGACATCACATTTACCCATAGGTGACATCTGTAAATTAAGCCAAGCCGATGTTGATGCATTCCTGGAAACTGGTATAAGGAACCAGCCAACTGAAGGTAGTGAGGGGTATTGGTTACACATAGATACCAAAGATATCTCTCCTAATGTAGCTAAGGTCACTGATGAATTCCCACTCTGTTTATCACATATGAATATTACCAAAGATCTCCTTTCCCCCTATAGTAAAGAACAATTAGAGAGAGAAGGACGTAAACTCCCCAAGCAAAATGTTAAACTTGTCGCCTGTCACAAGGGATTAACCGATCACCTTATTAGTCTTCCCTTACTACAGTTGCTCATGGAATTAGGTTTAGAAATTCAAACAATTCATGGAATTTACAAATTTAAACAGGAGCAGTATCTCAAGGCTTTCGTTGAAAGAAATGTTCAGGAGCGTATAAAAGAGACATGCGCTATAAAGAATAGGATATTTAAATTAATGTCCAATTCAGTATATGGAAGGTGTCTCCTATCTGAAGAAAAGTATGGTGAAACACAAAGATACATACAGAACAAAAAAAAACGTCTTAAAACAGGTAGCTAGTCCCTCTTTTAAGGCTGTTCATCCTCTAGGTAATAATAGGGTTATTTGTGTTAATCAGAAAACAAAATATCAAAATTTCTCAACCTAATTTTGTAGGATTCCAAATCTTGGAATTGGCCAAAAGGGCCATGTACCATTTTTGGTACAAAGTTATTAAAGCAAACTACGGGAATAAAGCCAAACTCGCCTATGAGGATACAGATTCCTTTATATTTTCATTAGAGATAAATACTAGTTTGAACGAGGAACTCAAGAATGGGCCCATGAATCCATATTTAGACTTCAGCAATTTCCCAACCAATCACCCACTATATAGTAAAGATAGAAAGGGACAGTTAGGACTTTTGAAGTCTGAATCTGGAGCTAAAATGATACAAGAGTGTGTCATTTTAAAGTAAAATGTATTCTTTACTGATAGAACATGATCAGCTTTCTAGGGCTAAGGGAATTCCCTCCCTTCATCAAAAGAAGTTATCACACCAGCTCTATACAGATGTTCTCTCTGGTCTTCCATCACAAAGTGTACCATGTTACAATATACGCAATGTAAGGGGGGCTATGTGCACAACTTATTCACAAAAGAAAACCCTCTCGGCATTTGATGATAAGCGTTACGCTATTAACGCCTATGAAACTAGAGGATACTTTCACCCTGATAATGAAATAGAGAGAGTGGAAGAAGAAGAGATTGATCCTATACCATTCATTGTTGAGGGTGAGGATGTAGAGGAAGAGGAGCAAGGAGATGATGAATGGGGGGGTAACAGAACGCAAACAAAACTGTGGAAAAACAGAGAAGAATTGGCTGATAGATACTTTGTTGATGTACATGAAGAGATGGAACAGAGAGAGAATGAAGAAGAGGTAGAGAGAGGGGAAGAGGAGGAAGAGAGGGGGGAGGTGGAGGGAGAGAGTGAGGGGGAGGGGGAGGAGGAGGAGGAGGGAGAAACAGCTGACTTTGGCACGGACAGCGAGAGTGAAACGTAGGAAGGGAACGCAGGTGATAGTTGCGTAATTACAGAGGAATGTGACGCTAGCTATTTTATAGAAAATAGTGTTGTATGCAACTCTTTGAAAAGATGCCTTAGCAATAATATTCTTGAAAGTAAAAGGTTTTGTCCTAATACATAAACAATAATATTCCTGAAAGTAAAAGGTTATGTCCTAATATATAAGCTATGTATATATATGTAAATATTAATGTATACTGTATATATGTAAATACTAATGTATATATATGTTACCATGCAAATATATGTATATTTCTGTATATAAAATGAATGTTGGCTTTAATTTAATACCTATACTCTTAAGGTGCAAATTAACTATATAAGTCTTTAATCCATTATAAATTACATAACATTATACAACAATATAATATGGTTAAGAAAATCAGTATAAATTACATTATTTACAGTAAACTAAAACATTGATAAATAAATAAGAGTAGAGAGTAAATTACTCTCTAGACCTCCATTAAGCTTAAATAGTTACCCTCAAGATCATCCTTCGAGATAAATTTCTACATTTTCGGTGGAAAAATCTCCCAGCGAACTAATGGGGCGAACGTCTTAAAATGTCATAACTAATAGGGTTAAACATGAGGTGGTCCAGCAAAAGCAACTACCTCCCCCTTAAGAAAATATGATCGCCTTATTCAAAATTATGGTTCAACCTAATACATTACTTCTCAGCTCAATTCGATCACTCGGTCTAATTAATGTATGCATCGTATCTACAATGTACAAAGGAGTACAAATGAAATCAAGCAACAACAGGTCTAGTGACCCCTCTAGGCTGCTTGTCCTCCAAAACACTGAGGATCAAGTGTCCAAACAGTGGTTTAAAGTGGGTAAGGGAATATTGGAAAGGGAACTAATACCCTGGAACTAATGTCCGTGGCAGGATAAGGAAGTTAGTAGGGGACAGATGGGTTAATAACATAACACAGTTATAAGTGATTTTTCGTAAATCTGGGAAAAAGAGAGTAACGTCTTAGTAATATATACAGTATACGCAATACTCCTTGGTGAATCTGAGGGGGCAATAACATGAAGTTATTCATTTACAAACGCATTAAATTATTAACCCCTTCTTTACCGGCGACGTCTTTTTAAATTTTATTCTAGCTATAATTTGACGCTTTTGTGCAGTTTAAGAATGATCTGTGATAGTGAAAATGGTTAAGTGTGATAGTTTGAAGCCTGTTAATGTCTGGAGGTCCCCTTTAAGCTGAATATAATAGTCTAGTAGTAGCCAGAGTAGAGTTACAAGAACAGCACCTGTACTGAATGGGTTAACAAGACAAAGGTGCAATCTTTTAACAATATATATACGTAATTTTCAAACAGGAAGACTCGATATTACAACAGAGATACGTAGATTTGCTTAATTTCATAATGGCATTACCTTGTAGTGAATCGAGCCCCATGCAGTTCTAATGAAAGAGGATGATCACAAAATATAATATTCATGGAGGGAGTGAACATCTTAAAGGGATTTGGTTCATTTTTTGGGCGATTTTTGCATGTATTCATTAATTTTTCTAGTTTCCTCCCTAGACCTCCATCAAATTTAAAAAAACATCCATTTGATCCCACTTCTAGATTAATTTGTAAAAACAATTGGTAAAAGAATCTCCCGCCCGAAGGCCGGTTCTTCCAACATTACATGCTCACTATCGTTCGCCAGGGAAAAAATCGACACCTAAATAGCACGAAAGGTATAAATATTGACAAATAAATGGGGCGAAAGGTATTAAAATCGACTAACTGATGGGGCAAACATCTTAACATCTGAAAACTAATGGGGCTAAACATGAGGGAGAAAGTGGTCCAGAAAACTGGCCCATCCCTCCTTAAGGGGAGTTGGGCCGTTTTTTTGGTCTATTAATTCAATTATTCCTTTGTTTCTTAGTTTCTTCGCTAGACCTCCAGCAAGCTTAGAACAACACCCCTTAGACTCCCCTTCGAGATAAATGTGTGCATTTTTCGGTAGATTTTTTTTCGTCCGGTTTCTCTTAAATTATCAGGCTCGCAATCGCTCACCAGGAAAACATCGACACCTAAATGGGGCGAAAAGTCTTAAAATTGGCAATTAAATAGGACAAAAAGGTGTTAAACCCGCCAAACTAATGGACCGAACGTCTTATAATCTCAAAAGAAATGGGGTTTAACACAAGGGAGACAAGGGACCATAAAACGACCCATCTTCCATTAAAAGAATATTATTTCTCAATCAAGAATATGATCATTCTAACGTATGTCGATGACAAACAAACAACATGACAAACCTAGTGTGTCCGAGAGCGAGTCTTGATGCCGGCAGAAGTGGACCCAGTTGTAAACATAATAATCTATAGAGGATCTCCAATTACGAATCTCTTATCTCACTCCTTGACTGTTTATGATGATAACACAATGTACAGTACCACAAGAATGCCATAACGCATTTGAAACAATAACATTTAGGTGTATAATTATGTTTAACGCTTCTTAACCCCTTCAGCCCCATGACGTACTTTTCATCGTATTTTGGGTACTAGTATAAGATTTAGTTTACCTTATAATCTACCTCTAGGACTCAAAGGGGTATATACGATCTCAATACGTCCTCTGAATAACATTAATTCTTCGTAAACCGCCTGAAATCGTCACCATTGTGCCAGAATCAAAAGCAAAAATGCGTCATCGTGCTGAAAGGGTTAATACGAATAGTATATATTTGTGTTAACAGTTTGTCATCTAAAAGTATTGCCAATGTTGTTTTATTATTTGACAAAAAATACAACTAAACCTGTTCAACTAATTATCTTATCAACTAATCAGTGACGAGTGGCCGTACTGATAGTACTGCAATGTTTTATCTATATATTGCCGGACGCAGTGATCCCCGAAGGGGTGGCCACGAACAAATCGCCCCCATGCACAGCTTTCACACATATACTTGTTAAATCCATCCTTCCACCTCTCTCTCGGTTTACCTCTCCCTCTTTGTCCTTCCACTTCACTCTTCTATACTATCTTAGTTATTTTCTCGCTTCCCATACGTTCCACATGGGATTTCAAGGTGTTCCTTTTTCATATTTTCCAGAATATCTACATCCACACCACAATATACTGTACATCCTCAATCGTCTGGCTATCCCTCCATGTAACTCCGCACCAGTTATGTAAATATTACTTTTAAGCACACTCATACCAACAATTATTGCAAAACTGGTAAGGAATTATATGACATTGAATTACGCTAAGCGCTTTAGCAAGAGACTCATTGTACAATAGTTTTAAGAAAATCAATAACATCATTATTTGTATGTTTCATACAGAGTTAAGCTTGACAGCTACATATGAACAGTTTATTTCTTCACTTCACAATGCGCAAAATAAATATATCCCCAAAAGAAGATTTAGATCGATACAGAACCAACCAAAATGGATGAATAATAAACTAATAGATCTTATAGGAAAAAGGAAAGGAATATATAGAAAAATTAAGAAAGGCGAAACTCACCTACTTATTTACTATCAGACTCTATCAAGACAGGTTAAAAAGGAAATTAGGAGAGCAAAAAGAAATTATGAAATAAGGATAGCCAACGACTCAAAAAATAACCCTAAAACTTTTTACCAACTATATAAATCTAAAGTTAGAAATGTAATAGGCCCCCTTAAAACTTCGATAGGAGAAATGACAGAAAATGATTTAGAAATGTGCAGTACATTAAATAGTCAGTTTCTATCCGTTTTCACTAATGAAAATTTGGCACAGATCCCAGAAGTCAGTAAGGTATATAGCGATAGTATAGAAAATAGGTTAAGTACGATTACTATAAGTAGAAATGATGTGCTTAAGGAAATTGACAGACTGAAGCCTCAGAAATCACCTGGTCCTGATGAGGTATATGCTAGAGTATTAAAAGAATGCAGAGATGAGTTAAGTACCCATTAATATTTCTTTTTAACAAGTCATTAGAAACAGGTATAGTTCCAGAAGCTTGGAAGCTTGCCAATGTAGTTCCGATCTTCAAAAAAGGTGATAAATCCGTAGCATCAAATTACCGTCCCATTAGTCTCACTTCATTCATAGGAAAGCTACTAGAGTCAATTATTGCTAGGAATATGAGAAACCACTTAGAAACATTTAACTTAATCAATTCTTCTCAGCATGGATTCACTCAGGGACGTTTTTGCTTTACTAATTTGCTTAGCTTTTTCTCAGAGGTATATGAAGCAGTAGATAATGACAAATCAAATGATATTATATATTTAGATTTCAGTAAAACTTTCGACAGAGTCCCTTATGAGAGATTGATGAGAAAGGTTGAGGCGCATGGAATTGGTGGGGCGTTGTTAGGATGGATTAGGTCATGGCTAATTGGTAGGAAGCAGAGAGTCAGCATAAATGGTACTAAGTCAGAGCGGGGATCAGTCAAGAGTGGTGTCCCCCAGGGGTCTGTATTGGGTCCTCTGTTATTTATCATATACATAAATGAACTTGATTTAGGTATAACTAGTAGGATAAGTAAATTCGCAGACGATACCAAAATAGGGAGACCAATAGATTCAGATAGCGACATAGAGTGCCTCCAAAGGGATCTAGATACATTACACGAATGGTCAGTAAAGTGGCAGATGAATTTTAACATTGACAAATGCAAGGTATTAAAGATAGGAAAGACGAATACTAATGCAAAATATAAACTAGCTAATGCTGAATTAGAAGACTCAGACTGCGAGAAAGATTTGGGTGTGTTTGTTAGCAACGATTTGAAGTCTAGAAAACAGTGTATGAGCGTGCGTAACAAGGCAAACAGGATTCTTGGGTTCATCTCAAGGAGTGTGAGTGACAGAACTGCCGATGTTGTCTTGAAACTTTACTTGTCATTAGTAAGACCTTATATGGGTTATGCTGTCCAATTTTGCTGTCCTTATTACAGAATGGATATAGATTCCTTGGAGAGAGTACAGCGAAGAATGACAACAATTATTCATAATATTAGAAATCTACCATATGAAGAAAGGTTGAACAAATTAGGCTTACATTCGTTAGAAAGACGCAGAGTTAGAGGGGATATGATAGAAGTGTTCAAGTGGTTCAGTGGGGTAATAAAGGAGACATGAAAAATGTACTGAAGCTCAGTGATAGCGAAAGAACTCGAACAAATGGTTATAAATTAGATAAATTTCGTTTCAGAAAAGATGTAGGCAAATATTGGTTTGGTAACAGAGTTGTAGATGGGTGGAATAGGCTACGAAGTGATATAGTGGGATCGAGAACGATAGGGAGCTTTAAGATAAAATTAGATAGGCATATGGACGAGATGGGTTGGGTGTGAGGGGGATCTACCAGGTGTGGGCCAATCGGCGCTCAGCAGACCCCCGTTATCTTGTGTTAATCTCTGACCGTTTTGGTGGGGTCAGTACTCAAGGTATTAGTGAGTTGGGCCTATAATTGGGCCTTGTAATTGGGGTTGGGTGTGACAGGGATCTGCCTTGTATGGGCCGATCGGCTTTTTGCAGACTCCCATTTGCTTATGTTCTTATGTTCTAATGATGCTTATATATACAGTATATATATACAGTATGTTTAAATATATATATATATATATATTATATAATATATATATATATATATATATATATATATATATATATATATTGTATATATATATATATATATATATATATATATATATATATAATATATATGTATATAATATATATAATAGTACTGTATATATATATATATATAGATAACGCAGCGCCGTTAATGGACGAAACAGCTTGACAAATAACGCTAGCTTCAGAAATGGGAGTGCTAATCCGTTTAATCTCTATCAGTCACTGTGAAGGGAAAGGAATGTTTAAGAATACGAGTCTTAGTTTGTCACCTTGGCTGTTTAATATGTTTATGGATGGTGTGGTGAGGGAGGTGAAAAGGAGAACTATGGGAAGAGGATTGGGTTTAGTAGGATTTTTTTTTTTTTTTTTTTTCAATGTGATTGAGGGAGGCTAAAGGCATAACTGCCTATAGCGAGTGCCTCCCCCATAGTTGAAAGAGTGATAGGGCCAAAATCAAGGGACGTTCGAGCCAAAAGGCCTGGACACACGGAGTTTGAAGCAAATTAAGTCATAGGAAGAGGGAAAGACTGATTCTGGGAGAGAGTTCCAGAGCTCAGCTGTAGAGTAGAAGAAAGTTTGAGAGTAACGTTTCACTCTTGGGTTGGAGAGTTGCACAGAGTAGGGGTGGGATTGAGTGGCAAGACGGGTACCACGTGCCCTACGTAAAGGAGGTGGTATGCACTGGGATAGCTCTGAGGAACACTGATTATTATAGTAGCGATAAAATAGCGAGAGAGATGCAACATTGCGACGGAGAGAGAGAGATTGCAGAGAGTTGGTGAGTGGACGGGAGTTAATGATACGAGAGGCCTTCCTTTCAACTTTGTCTAGGAGAGCGGTGTGAGAGGAACCTCCCCACACATGTGAACAATACTCAATACAAGGGCGCACTATGCCCCTGTACAGAGCAAGAAGCTGTGCAGGGGAAAAGAACCCACTAAGGTGGTTGAGCACACCCAGCTTCTGGGAGGCTGCCTTAGCAAGACTGGTAATATGGTCCTTCCAAATGAGAGCAGAAGAAAAAGAGACACCAAGAATATTGAGAGAAGATGAAGGGTTGATTTTTGTATTGTTGAAGAATAAGGGATAGTCCGCTGGGAGATCCTGACGGGTAGATAGATGGAGAAATTGGGTTTTGGAAGCATTAGAGTTAACAAGGTTTTCTCTGCCCCAATTGGAAATAGTATTTAGATCAGAATTTAAGAGTGCTATGGCTTCATTACGTATGTCGTTAAGGGATTGCTGGCTGGGGCGTTCTGAAAAACTAATGGAGTAGTGTAAGGTTGATTCGTCTGCGTATGAATGGATGGGAATTAAGGTACAGTTAAGGAGATCATTTATAAAAATTAGAAAGAGAATAGGAGATAGGACAGAGCCCGGAGGAACACCAGAGTTTATAAGGTGAGGAAGTGAACAATGGCCGTCCACAACCGCGGCTATGGAACGGCCAGAAAGGAAATTAGAGACAAAGGCACAGATGAAGGGATAGAAACCGAAGGAGGGTAGTTTAGAAATTAAAGATTTATGCCAGATCTATCGAAGGCTTTCGATATGTCTAGTGCAATAGAAAAATTCTCACCGAAGTCCCGAAAGGAGGATGACCAAGAGTTAGTAAGATATGAAAGAAGATCAACAGTAGAGCGACACTTAAGGAAGCCATACTGGCGATCTGAGAGCAGATTATGAGAAGAGAAATGCTTAAGAAATTTAGAAGCAAGAATAGTTTCAAAAACTTTAGAAAGACAAGAGATGAGAGCAATTGGATGATAGTTGGAGAGTTGAGAGCGGTCACCCTTCTTTGGGACAGGTTGAATGTGAGCAAACTTCCAGCATGAAGGGAAGACGTTAGAGGATAGACAGAGACGAAAGAGTTTGCCTAGGCAGGGAGTCAGCACGGAAGCACAGTTTTTGAGAACAACAGGAGGAACACCGTAAGGTAGAGATTGGGAGTTGAATCAGTTGCTGTTCGCTGATGACACAGCGTTGGTAGCGGATTCTGAGGAGAAATTACAGCAGGTAGTCAAAGAGTTTGGAGTGGTTTGTGGGAGAAGGAAACTGAAGGTGAACGTCAATAAAAGTAAACTAATGGTGTGTAATAGGGCTGATCGTAGGGTGAATCTAGATGTGAGGCTGGATGGGGAAATATTGGAACAAGTAGAGTGTTTTAAATATCTAGGAGGAACGATAAACAGGTGTGGAGGTATAGAAATGGAGGTAAAACAGAGAGTGTGTGACAGAAGGAAGGTTTTCGGAGCAATGGGAACTATGTGGAAGACGAGAAATCTCGGAATGAAAGTAAAAAGTGCAATGTATCAAAGAATTGTTGTGCCAACAGTGATGTATGGGGCTGAGACATGGGCTCTGAAGAAATAGGAGAAAAGAAAGCTGGATGTGATGGAGGTGAGCTGCTTGAGGAGTATGTGTGGAGTTACTCATAGAGACAGATTGAGGAATGAAGAGATACGTAGGAGAGTGGGACAGCTGGAACATTTGTCAGCCAGATTGGAGCTGGTATGGTCATGTTGAACGAATGGGAGATGAAAGGCTTACAAAGAGAATATGTGAGTCAGATACAAGGAGAGGTAGAAGGGCAGGAAGACCCCCATTGAGATGGAGAGACGGTGTAAGACAAGCTTTGGAGGCTATAGATCAGGCAAAGGAAGTGGTAATAAACAGGAATGAATGGAGAATGCTTGTGAACAGTTGAGTGAACACATGGTCATTTGGGGGAAGGAGTCAGGCGCAAGTTGGACTAGATAATAGTCCATCAGGCGCCTGGCCAGGGGAGACGATTAATATGAAGGGTGCGCCTGGAAGTGTGGTGGGCGGGCTTGAGCCTTCGGCTCCGCTGCATGTCTTTCTGCCGAGATCGGAACCTCTCCGGGTGGTCGGGCGCCGAAGGAGTGCTGGAGCAACCTTGGTGACCCTGGTCTCTGGGTCTTCTCCTGGGTGTCCTAGATGTGTGTGAATTTGTGTTTTGTCTGTGTTAGTTCGTTGTTTTATGTTGTGTTTTGTGTTTTCCCTGTTCTTGCTCTGCCTTGAGGCGGCCACCCCCAAGGAAAAATAAAATAAATAAAATAGAATTAAATAGGAAATAAAAATAAAAAAAGGAAAAGTGGGGATTGGGCCTGAGCATATAGATAGATAGATAGATAGATCTTAAGTTTGATTTTATAATAGTGAGCGCATTCCTTCCTCGATAAGGGGATATATTGTGTTTTCCTGGACACCCTTCTCCCTCATGCTTAGCCCCATTAGTTATGAGTTTTCAGTTGTCCACCCCATCGATTTTAAGATTTTTCGCTCCATTCCTTTGACAATATTAGGTGCCATTTAGGTGTCGAGTTTTTGTCCTGGCGAGCGGTAGCGAGCCTGTAATTTGAGAAACCAGCCATCGGCTGGGACATTTTTCTACCGGAAAATGTACACATACAGTATATTTCGAAAGAGGCTGTTGGGGGTATTTCATTAAACTTCATAGAGATCTAGGGAGCAAACTAATAGATACATAAAATAATAAGAACATATTAATACAAACTGAACTAACCTCCTATACAGTATATCCTCAAGTGGACTAGAAACCAATACCTTTATCCTCTGTAACTCAAAACGTACTAGATCAAATGGGCTGTAAATGTCCACACCTCTTCCTTGGCTGACTCTTCCGAAATTATAATTAAATTAGCCTGATTTTATTTATTTATTGTTTAAGTTATAGAGGTTCTATCTATCTATTTACTCAGGCACATACCCCATAGCTGGGGGTGGCCGTCTTGAGACGGAGACCGAACAGGGACAACAAAAATCAAAATAAAAAACAAACACAAATTCACATACATCTAGGAGAAGACCCAGAGAACCATGGCCAGGCCCATTTGGGGTTTCCAGCAAGATTCCCAGGTACCAGACCTCCCGGAGAGGTTCCGATCTCAGCAGGCAAACATGCAGCTAAGCTCTACCATCACAAGCCCACCTACCACGCATCCAGGCGTACCCTTCATACATACCGGCTCACCAGGTCAGGTGCCTGATAGACTATTATCTAGTCCAACTGACACCTGACCCCCTCTCCCAAACGATCGCGTTTTCACTCATCTATTCACTAGCATTCTCCATTCATTCCTATTTATTACCACTTCCCTTGCCTGATCTATAGTCATTTGTCTATCTTCCAACGTTTGTACTACACATTTTCTCCATCTCAATGAAGGTCTTCCTGCCCCTCTACCTCCCCTTGTATCTGACTCACATATTCTCTTTGTAAGCCTTTCATCTTCCATTCGCTCAACATGTCCATGCCAGCACAGCACCCTTCTGTCCACTCTGGCCGACAGATTTAATTTTCTAGGTTATCAACTGCTCCAAAATTTCAGACCTAAAGGAGGTGTATGTTGCTTCTCAAAATCTGAAATTGCCCTGGAGGAGGTTACTAGTTTCAATTGTCCCTATTTTGATTATTCTATATACAAATTAATTTCTGCTGGTAAATTTAAATACATATGTTGCATCTACCGTTCCCCAAATACTCCTCCAGATCAAAGTCTTTTTGATTCTCTGTCCTCACAACTCAGTGTCCTCAACTTAAATGCTTCTTCTGAAATCACTGTGTTGGGTGATTTTAATGTCCATAATGTTGAATGGCTCACTCATTCAGCCAGGACTGATGATGCTGGTCTTGAATGTGAGCTATTTGCAGACTCATTTAATCTCACTCAACTAGTCAACCAATCCACCCGTGTACCAGATAATCCTAATCATAATTCCCACCTACTGGACTTATTTTTAACAACCAATTAAGAAAATTATGATGTTACAGTGAGGTCCCCGCTTCGATCTTCTGATCACTGTCTGATACAGGCCACCTGTCTATCACCTACCACACCTTCCCACTCTGAACCTGTTTTGGTGACTAAATGGCATTACGATAGGGTAGACTGGGAGGGTCTTCAAGGTTTCTTTATTGATATTCCCTGGAACACTTTATTTTCTAATGATGCACACTCCACCTTGAGCCACATACAAGATTTTGTAAAAATTGGAATGGAAACTTTTATTCCTCATCAAAAGTACAGTAAAAGATCTAATTCACCTAAATGGTTTGACCATAATTGTGCTAGAGTAACTGAACAAAAAGCAATAGCCTACAATGCATACACAAGATCAAAAACACATGAAGCCTTTAATTACTTTAGAAACATCAGAAATCATGCCAAAACTGTATTAAACCTAACTAAATCAAACTTTCTCCACAAGCAGGCAAATAAACTTCTAAATAATCCAAATGATAACAAAATATTTTGGTCTACTCTTAACTCATTCAAATCCAACTTCACTACTGCTTCATCCATTCCACCATTAAAATCTCCGACTGGCAATCTTGTAAGTGATCCACGAGGTAAAGCTAACCTTCTTGCGGATATTTTCTCCACCAACTCAATCTTAGATGAAATAAATCAAGATGTCCCTGTACTTAATTTTAATTCGCCTGAAATTCCCTCACTTAAGATCCACACCAGACATGTCAAAACTATTTTGCAGAATCTCTCAGTATATAAGGCTCCTGGTCCAGATGAAATTCCTCCAATAGTACTTAAGAATTGCTCCTTGGTGCTCGCTCCTGTATTGGCAAAAATTTTCCGTATGTGTACTCATACCTCATGCTTCCCAGTACCCTGGAAAGAAGCAAACATCCATCCAGTTCCTAAAAAAGGTGCCTCTTCAGATCCATCAAACTACAGACCAATAGCTATAACTTCCACTCTTGGTAAAGTCTTTGAAATTATATTAAATAATCACATAATTAAGCATCTTGAGAATAATAAATTAATCAGTGATAGGCAATATGGTTTTAGACGATGTCGATCAACTGCAAACATTCTTTGCCTTCTTACGCATCAAATCAACCAAGCTACAGACCAACATGGTGAAACACATACAATAGCACTGGATATATCAAAGGCATTTGATAGAGTCTGGCATCAATCCTTATTGTCGAAGATGTCACACTACGGCCTTGCATCATTAGTTCCACTAATTTCTTCTTATCTTCATAACAGAAAAATATGTGTAATGGTAGATGGCCTTTATTCTCAATTTCACTCAATAAATGCTGGTGTTCCCCAGGGATCAGTTTTGGCCCCAAATCTGTTCCTCATTGATATCAATGATCTCATATCTACCACTCATAATCCAATACATTCCTACGCAGATGACTCAACACTCCACAGTTCCTTCACATTTACCAATTCTTTCACCCAACCCGATCTTATAAATTCAAAAATAAACACTGCAATTTCTCTGAACCAGGACCTTTCTAGAATTAATGAATGGGGAAAAAGGATCTAGTTTCCTTTAATGCACAGAAAACCAAGTACATTACATTTTCTAACCGACAGAATCTCACTGACTCCCATATATTTTTTAATGATGTAAATATTCCCACTTCCCCTAGTATTGACATTCTCGGTGTAACATTAACTACTAACTTGAGCTGGACACATTATGTTAGAAGCATTGCTAAGAATGCCTCTAAAAAACTGGGACTCCTTTACAGAGTTCGAGAATTCTTCACTGACGAGCAGTTGGCCGTAATAAATAAAAGTCATGTGCGTTCTCAGATGGATTACCTGTTCACCTCTGTGTGGTGGAAATGGAGTGGTTGCATTGAGGCAGTTGGACAAAATTCAAAATAAAGCTATTAGATTAATCAATAACCCTGCAATCACACAGGACCTTCCTACATTATCCATACGAAGAAACGTTGCATCCCTTGCATTATTCTACAGATATTTTCACAGTAATTGTTCCGAGGAACTTGCTTCAATTGTGCCGCCTCTCCACATCTTTCCCGTAGAACTAGGGCAGCTGAGAGCGCCCATGAATTTACACTTTCTCCTCCACAATGCAGAACTTCTGCTTATCAGAATTCATTTATCCCCAGAGCTACTACTCTTTGGAATTCACTTCCCTCGAATTGCTTTCCACAAACTTACAATCTACAAATGTTTAAATCCAGTTGTTACAAACATTTTATGAATGGATGATGCCTTTAGGCACATGGACCTTTTTGTTTTATCTGTGTTTTTCCTTCCTCCGTTCATTCTCTTTAAAAAAAAAAAAAAAAATCCTGCTGCCCCACTCTCCTACGAATCTCTTCATTCCTCAATCTGTCTCTATGAGTTACTCCAAACATACTTCTCAAGCAGCTCATCTCCATCACATCCACCTTTCTTCTCTCCTTTTCCTTCAGAGCCCATGTTTCAGCCCCATACATCACTGTTGGTGCAACTATCCCTTGATACATTGCACTTTTAACTTTCATTCCGAGATTTCTCTCCTTCCACATACTTCCCATTGCTCCGAAAACTTTCCTTCCTTCACATACTCCCTGTTTTACCTACATTTCCATACCTCCGTTCCTGCCTATCATTCCTCCTAGATATTTTAAGCACTCCAGTTGTTCCAGTATTTCCCCATCCAGCCGTACATCTAGATTCACCCTACGATCACCTCTATCACTCACCATCACTTTACTTTTATTGACGTTCACCCTCAGCTTCCTCTTCTCACAAACCTCACCAAACACTTTGACTACTCACTAAAGTCTCTCCTCAGAATCCGCCACCAACGTTGTGTCATTAGGAAACATCAACTGGTTCAACTCCCAATCTCTACCATTCTTTCCTACTAAACCCAATCCTCTACCTATAATTCTCATTGTCACCTTCCTCTCCACACCATCAATATGTACATTACACAGCCACGGTGACATTACACAACCCTGTCGCAGACCGACATTTACCACAAACGACTCACTCAACTCATTATTTCCTACTCTAACACATGCTCTGCTCTCTTCATAAAAACTCTTGACTGGTCTTAACAAATTTCCTCCAATTTCATAAATTCTAAGCAACTTCCACATTGCTTCTCGGTCCACACGCTAGAGGTTGGTGATCAATATTTCTGACCTAATAATAATCAATAGTCTATAGTACATTATGATCAATTACTATAGTAAGAGCATGACTATGACACTACTGTTAACCCCTTCTGTACCGGCGATGTCTTTTTCATTTTACTCCAGCTATATTTAGATGATTTTCTACAGATTAAGAAGAATCTGTGGTAGTAAACATGGTTAATTGAGAAAGTTTGAAGCCTTTTAATTGTTGGAAGCCCTTTTTAAACTGAATATAATTGTTTCATAGTAGCCAGAGTGAAGTTAAAAGAACGTCATTGGAACTGAATGGGTTAATGTAGCATACTCTTATATCCATCATAGGGTAAATATAAACACCATATGAGGAGGAGCACTTTATTGACAACGTTTCGCAGATACGGTAGCTTCTTCAGGTAACTATCTGCAAAACGTTGTCAATACAATGCTCCTCTTCATATGGTGTTTATATTCATTTGTCAACGATTCATAGTTAATTTAACATCCATCATAAGTTTACTACAGTATACGCAACGTTCTTTACATTTTTCTCAGTGTTTGTTAACCCATTGAGTACCAGCGACGTGCGTTATATTCTATTCTAGCTATATTTAGACGATATTATGCAGCTTAGGAAAAATCTGTGGTAGTTAAAAGGGTTGGCTGAGATAGTTTGGAGCCTTATTTATTGCTAGAATTCCTTCCTAAGCTGAATAAAAGCATTTAATAGTTGCCAGAATATGATGAAGATTACGTCTCCGGTACTGAAGGGGTGAACCACATTTTACTTTTCAGTATATGGCGATGATCCCTAGTACCAATTTTGGGATCCTGTTCTCAAGCTTCCTGCTGGAGAAAAAAACGTCGTCAACAGTCACCGCTTGGATCTTCAACCAAGCCTTCGTCACTTCCGGCTTCGTCACCTTCTTGCTGGGTCCCGTGGTGGAGGAGTTTGGGTGGCGGAGAGTGACCTTCGTGTCCGGTCTCTTGTTTGCTCTTGGTTTGATACTCTCTGCCTTTGCCAGCTCGCCAGAGTTTCTCTTCTTTTCATTCTCCATCTTGACAGGTAAGATTTATCATTTATCTTATATCACAGATAATTAAGAGATAAGTAAAAAAACTTTGGCCCCTCGACTCATATCCACCTTTCACTAAGTAAACTGTATTTTTAACTTGGCAGGTGCGATAGACCTCTTTCGGCAAAAGTGCACAAGTGCAAAGTGCCAAAGGTTTAGCTTTAGTTCGGACAAAATTATTAATATTTACCATATAAAGAAATATTACTGCACCATATGTGCATATTACACATATAACATATGTAAAATTGATCAGCATGAATTATATCAATGTTGTTGGCTAGTGTCTATATTAATACTCCACTGACAGGATTTTGCAACAGAGAAAGTTGGGAATGGGAACACAAACCACAGGTGTGATGAAATTTAGTCGAGAGTGTTGAGATAGGCGTATATGAGGTGAATTCAGATTTATATATATATTACCTCTAGGAATGCTGTTTGCTTTGGATAATGGCACGCTTGGTAGAACCACAAACATTGTTATAAAATGTTTTCAACAAAGTTTTAAGGAGCGCAGTGGTAAGAATGCCAGTTTACAGGGACAAGTTGGAATCACTGGAGAAAGCAACTTGGGGTTTCCTCAACTGAACCGTCACTGGTATATTTTTAACCCATTGGCTGCGGGAGATGTCCCCGAACGCCATGGCAATTTACAGCAATCTACCGGCTTTTAGAGCCCCTTAAAGCCTGTAAAATCAAGTGCGAGGGAGCGAAAACGCCAACAAGCCACCCTTTCTTTTCCCAGGCAGCCGCCCAGTACACTGAAGGGTCTGAGTCAGAGTCTCGCTATATATACAGTGCTGCCAAAGGCAAAAATAGCACGACATTAGCGAGCATTGCTCATTTTAGCGAATGTCAATGGTAGCGTTACGGGTGAACCCCGCGAGCTACAAAGCTCGCTCTGGCGTCATTTGGAAGCTATTTTCTTCTAGTTTTTGCCTGAATACATTTCATTTTATGCAGACACTTGCCTAATCAATCAGGGGTGCCTGAATGAGCCCTAATATGGGGTAAATAGGTGGAAACTTGCCCGCAGCGTAAGTGTTAACCCTTAACTGTCGGCGCGCAACTTATGTCGTGTGAAATAAATTTGGACTATGTGGCGGTTCACAACTTATGTCGTTCATCATTTTCAGCACGTAATGTTGCTGAGAGAGAGAGCTGAGCGGTGTGAGGAGCGTAGCAACACTATGACCGCCTGCCACGACCACCGTGGACATACTGAACTGTATTCTACTTTCCCCCCTCCTTTCTCACTCGCTACACAGGGAATTATGTAGGGAAATTACCTAATTACAGGGTTTTTGCACTCGTGTTGCACGATCGTTGCAAGAGAACCAGTGATCGTCCAAGGATGGTTCGGGTGTCATTGGAAAGCTCTGTTTATGCCCTTTCAGGGATAGATACTTGTTTTACACTCTGGGTCTTATTTAGGCATGAAAATTATCACGTAAACAACCCTATTTAGGGTTAAAAAAAAACGCTGGACGCTACGGTCAAATAGACCGCCTAGCCCGCTAAATAAGGGTTAAGGCGGCTTTCTAAGCAGTGTTTAAACCTAATTAATTGGACCAATTCAGGAGACCATCAAAGAAATCGCCGAGCACATACAACAGGAGAGGTATTTGGGATATAATCCTCAGCAACTGAACTCAAAAGGTTTTTGAAACATTGGTACTATGTCAGATGGAGACAAGTGGGGGGAGAATTAGCCAATCATCACAGACCAGCACTGGAATGACTCCCAATCAGCCTTGAATAGAATAAAACATGGAATGTGTGATATAGGCGCCGGGCGTATGAACGTGAGAAGAGTTGGTTGGTGATCACTTGAGAAGCGATCTTCCATAATGACTAATCAAAGTGAGGGGCCGCAGACGCAGAAGCAAGTGATAAATATATTGGAGAGTACATCTCATGAGTATCGGTAAATAGGTGTGCCAAGATGCAGGCAACATAGGGAAGTCTGATAGACAAGAGATTCAATATGTCGGCCAGGAGTGTCAGTGGAAGAGCCACCCAATAAAGGGAATGAGCGTTAAAATCCCCCAGAATGAGGTATGGAGGGATCAATTGTTCAATAAATAATGATAAGTCAGCAGTCGAGTAATCACAAGATTGTTGACTAAATGAGGATCGAACTGTGAGACACGGTAAATGATACTTGCAACCAATTAAAAGGGAGCAAAGGGCAGAGTCTTGGGAACGTAAGCAATAACAATATGAACAAACATAGCTGTATGCAGGTGAGATACAGTAGCCGGATGAACAGCTGCCACCTGTAACTTTTAAGTGGTGTGATGTAATGATCGGTGTGTTATAGGCACACATAAAGGGCAATGCAACCTGAGTAAACGTTGCAGCTCACCCATGTGTGTGTTGGTTTGGTAGCTGTTTTTATTCCATTGAACAGAGCATCATTGGGAGTTAACGTTGTTAGATTTTCATGATTTTGAGATCTTACAGAGGCAAGTGATGGCAATGATGACAAACATGGACAACACATATCTCTCTCAAGATTGCGGGAAAGTGATGGGTCGCTCCTTACAGGAGAGAAGAGCAGGGAAGGAGACGTCATGAATAGGGATGGCGTGTGTCTTTGGGTAGGAGGAGAGGAAGATTAGTGGCACGTGGGAACGGGGGTAGAAAAGTTAGATTGAAGTTTGGAGAATTGCATTTGTAATAGGTGAAGGAATGTGGTAGGATTGCCCACATGTTTGCAGAGATGGACTACACACAAACACTCAGAGTCATGAATAGTATCATCTCTCAGAGACCTACGACTGGAGAGGAAAAATGCAACGTGTGTTTTATGGCTATGTGATTTTTTTTTTTCATTTAATCCACAATATAGGTCTTAAAGCTCACATAGCATTTGTAGGACTAAATGAATAAACAGTGTCCATATTGGTAATGGTATCAGCAGTGGAAATCTCCAATATTTTGGGTGCCAAGTCCGGGTGCGTCATCACTTCTGGTAATGTCAATGCAAACTATCTGCTCTGTTTGAGTTAACCATAGGCAAGTTTACTTAACCACCCTTGCTCAACATCCTAGCTTTGAACTGTGTTCCCAAAAGATGGGAACGACTTATTTTGTTTTGTTTAGTATTGTCACTATTGTAGACAATGCAAGCACACGGTACTCATAAAAGTAACCTTCAATCAATTTGACTGTCATATAAAAAAATTACAAATCAAATATATGACACAAATTATATGATACTCATCATATATTCTACTAACAGGCTCTTAAACATTTAAACACTTTCTCTACAATTCCAGGTTCAAATGCTCAACTCTTGGTGGCTATCTGCTACTTGGTTGTTCCGCATTACATGGTTCACTGGAGGACTGTGGCCAACTCTCTGATGACAACAGGAACCTTTGTCAGCCAGATGGTGATGCCGCCACTGGTCACCTACCTACAGGAGGAGTATGGCTTCAGGGGCGCAACACTCATCACGGGAGCTTTGACTCTCAATTGCTGCGTCGTTGCCATGGTCCTTCATCCAGTTCACTGGCACAGACCGATATCTGACACACTTCTGACAACAACTAGAGATGAACCTGTTAAGAAGTTTATGCCAGTAGGAACCTTTAAGAGAATATTGAGAGTAGCCATAAGGAATGTTCGACTGCTAAAATCAACTGTTTTTTCAAAACTTCTTTCGTGATTGCAACAAATATCGTAGTTAATTTCAACATTTTCAGCATGATGCCATTTGCAATGCAAGATGCTGGGTTCAGCCAACGTGAGTCGTCCTTCTGCCTAACAGTAGCTGGCATGTGTAATCTTTCCACACGACTACTGACTGCTTTCATATGAATCTGCCCCAAGATAAGAGTAAGAACCTGGTATATGCTGGGATCCTTGATTTCTGCATCTTCAATTATAGGTATAATATAGTGTTTCAAATTAATGGTGAGGGCTTAATGAAATGCACTAACTGAATATCTACTGCAAATACAAATGTGTTGTCGATTTATAAATCCGTCTTTTACAATATAATAGACGAGGTTTATAACATTTATTTACAACACGTGGCCTAGCAGTAGTAACCCCAAGTTTTTCTAGTAACAACATTGGGAATATTCTGTGAATTCTACTCAATATATATAATTTGTCACATCATAACCAAACATGTCGGAGAATACAATCTAAATAGTATTGGATTGATTTCCATTGTATTACATAGCTAGGATAGCTTTGACATTTACGCGATTTGGAAATTCAAAATAATTGCAAAATATTTAAATTTTATTATTTGGTATTTAAAATAATCCCTGACCATGTATGCTACACAAATTTTGAATTACACAGTTATCAGGCTTGTTAAAGGCTTAACAAATACATGATTACTGATTTACTTATGAGTCACAATTTAGTAGAAGGAATAATTTATATTGAATTTAGCAATTTGTAAGAAACTGCCACATCAAATTGTTCAATTAATCCTCAAAAGGTAAGCAATTACGTTATACCATTTTCTGTTACAGGCGATCATTTCTGTTCACAATTGTATTCAACATTTGTATCAAATGATCAAATCACATCATTCTGGACTTCTGGCTGATGCTGATAATCTCATTCAACTATACAGTACTCAGATAATAAACACCTCATACAGCTTTTAAGCCATGAGCTAATTCGCACTGAAGAGCAGTTTACAATAATAGATATATGTAATTTGTATTCTCAATTGATGAACTATGAGTGTTGGATACTAAGAGATGGCACTGAAACAGTCGGGGACAATTCGCAACTAAACGAGAGCAAGAGTGCATCGGGAGCGAGAACATACCCTGCGTGCTGCTGTGTCTATTTTCTAAATAATACCTATGTTTCCTGTATGCGAGCAGTTATGTTTTTAAATTCCCTGAACATAATTTGTTGTTAGTAAGCTCATGGGTGTCCGTAGCACAGTGCTTTTCCCTAACATAAACTTATCCTTCTCCGTGTTTGCAGGGTTTAGCATGGTGAACACTCTACCCGGGAAGGCACTGACCACGGGGTTGTGTGGTGCCGGCTATGGTATCACCGCGTCGCTCTGTGGTCTGTATATCGTGGATGAACTTGGTCTCAACAAACTCCTCCCGACTCTCAGCATCACCAACTTTATGACCGGGTGTCTGTTCCTGCTGGTGGGGCCCCTAGCAGGTAATGTCAGCCCCTTCTCCCTCATGCTTAGCCCCATTAGTTTGTAGATTATAAAACGTTCGTTCTATTAGTTTATCGATTTTAAGACCTTTTGCACCATTTATCTATGAATATTATGACTTTTTGTGTAATTTGTCTCCTTGATACATAATAGAAACAATAAATAAATGTCAATTGTTTCCTGGTGAGTGCTAGCGAGCCTGTATTTTCAGTAAAACAAATTTATCTTGAAGGACGGTCTTGGGGTGTTTTTTTAAGGTTGTTGGGGGTTTAGCAAGGAAACTATAAGATAAATATATATATATGAATAGACTCTGAGCATCACCAACTTTATGGCCGGGTGTCTATTCCTGCTGGTGGGGCCCATAGCAGGTAATGAAGTCAATTGACCCCGTGTTTATTCCCATTAGCTTTTAGATTCTAAGACGATTGCCCAATTAGTTTGGCAATTTCATGGCCTTTTGCCCCATTTCTTTGTCTATAGTAAGACCTTCTGTGCCATTTAGGTGTCTATTTTATTCCTAGCGAGCAATAACGTGGCTTTAAATTTAGGAGTGACCGGCCTTCAGCCGGGACAAACTTTCTACCGACAAAATGCAGGCCTACACATTTATCCCGAAGAGGTGGTCTTGGAGGTATACTTTTTAAGCTTGACGGATGTCTTGGGAGGAAACTAGAAAACAAAATTAAATAAATAAACAAATGAACAAAAATATATAAAGCTCCCCTTATCACGATATATATGGTAGACGATTTAAGGCGCTGACCAAGTTTCGTCAAATTATAGTTTTGCAGTTATTCATATACAGTTACCCACATAAGTTATTTTACTCCCCATCATCTTATGCATGGACAAATAATGCACATGATTCAGTTACATGGGTATTTCCTCATCCTGTGGTTAAGGTCAAGTATTTGTATTTTTCCGAACCCCCCTTTCCTTCATGGTTAGCCCCATTAGTTTTTTCAAATTTTACGAATTTTGCAAATTTCTTTGTCAATATTAATACTTTTCGTGCCTTTTAAATGTAAATGTTTTCTGGGCGAGCGATAGCGAGCCTGTAATTTAGGAGGAATCGACCTTCGGCCAGGAAATGTTTCTACCGAAATAAGTACAAATTCATCTCAAAGGGAGGGCTTTGGAATGCTTTTTATATTTAAGCTTGATACAGGTCTTGGGAGCAAACTAAAACATATATATATATATATATATATATATATATATATATATATATATATATATATATATATATATATATATATATATATATATATATATATATATATATACTTATACACTGGTAATAGTAAGAAATAAAAACATAAAACAAATAGCATCCTCTTAACTCATCTGACTAGTCAACTGATCATCAAAATAAACCACACACGCAATTCCCCCATGCTATTTTACTTTCAAACACAAGATCACAACGAGGAATGGAACTCACGTAAGCAACTGTTCCTCTTGCACTCGTCGGTAAGAGGGTAAATATAGGTTTGTCAGCGACCCTAATCAAACTTGAGATTGCAGCCGGTGAATGTCCTCTTAATTAGTTTAAGAGGAGGTTTTGTATTTATTTGTTCATTTATTTATGCATTTATTTATATATTTTTTTAAAAATTTCTAGCTAAACCTCCACTAAGCTTTAACAAAAAATAATACCCCCAAGAACCTTCTTCGTGTCAAATTTGTATATTTTTTCGGTAGATAATTTTAAAGACAAAATGCGGTGCTGATCTCACGTCCTAATGGCGGAATTTTAGGAAGCCCTGTTAAGATCTGCCTCACTTGTCATGTTCTTTGATTTAAGATCAGACTGCAAAGTCCTATCCCATGTCTGTTTTGGTCCACCCCTTGGTACAGCTCCCTCCACATTCATAGATTGGCATCTAAGCACACAGCTTTGTTCATCCATCCTCTTCACATGTCTAAACCATCCAAGCCTGCTAGTACACAATGTTCTCATCACTGATACACTTGATACCTAACCTTCTCCTTAGCTCTACACTTGATATCCTATCGTTCAATTTGGCACCACACTTCCATCTCGCCATTCTCATCTCATTGTGTTCCATTCTGTTGGAATTATCCGCTTTGACAGGCCACGTTTCTGAAACATATGTCATTGCGCTTCTAACTAACGCATTAAGCGTATACCTTACAGTGCCTCATTGCCAAAGGTAACACTCTAGAGCTGGTCATTGAATATAAGCTCACCTTTGCATACTATGCATACACATTTCTCAATTTCGGACTTCTTCCTTGGGAGAGGGTCCTTTATTTTAGTGCAGCGCTTCTTCCTGTGATGTACCCAGCTGTGGCAGACGCTACACTGTATTGAGTTCACGCCCACCCCTTTTCTGCATACTGCCCGGCATTTTCTTGACCTTTCCTAGCACTAATCCACGATGTAAAACCTTTGTTTTATTTATATTAACTTTTAAGACTTTCCTTGCCATGCCCTCTTTCCATCTTCTGAACTTGGCCTCGGCATCCCGCGCACTATCTACGATAAGTACTAGGTCATCTGCGTATAGCAGTTGCCATGGGAGCCCAACTCTGAATTCACCAGATAGTGCCTCCAGAACCATAACATTTCTTTGATAATCTCTTAGACTTTTCGTGCCATTTGTGTGTTGATTTTTTCATGGCGAGCGATAGCAAGCCTTTAATTCTAGGAGGAAACAGCCTTTGGCCGGCACATTTTTCTACCGAAAAAATGTACACATTTATCTTGAAGTTGGATCAAGGGAGTATTTTTTTTAAAGTTTAAAGTTTTAAAGGAGGTATAGCGAGGGAATTAGAAAATATATAAATACATTTATTAAAAGACGAAGAAATGTTCACTACCCCCTTAAGGTGTGCTAAGTAAGGGATCATATCGAAGTATCCAATCATATTTATTGTGTCAACTGGAACCAAAGGAATTTAATATATAGTGTCAAAATGCTCGCCCTTTTATTAATTTTACTTTAACCTATGCCTAATTTGTTGTATACACTACCTATGCCTAATATGTTGTATACAGTACATATGCCTAGTAAGTTTGTTTGTACTTAAGTTAATATATTTTTACCTAATTTTGTCTTTATCTTGTGTCCTTATAGTACAAAGGAGTACAAAGGAAATCAAGCAACATCAGATCTAGTGACCCTTCTAGGTTGCTAGTCCTCCAAAACACTGAGGATCAAGTGTCCAAACAGTGGTTTAGAGTGGGTAAGGGAACATTGGAAAGGGAATTACTGCCCTGGAACTAATGTCCGTGGCAGGATTAGGAAGTTAGTAGGGGACAGATGGGTTAGTAACTGAGGGGGGGATAAAATAAAGTTATTCATTTACAAACGCAGTCAGTCGCGGGTTTGATGCAAGATATTTGTCTAGGCGGAGTTTAAATGAATCAACGGTGATGCAGTCTATAACGTTTCGGGGATACCCATTCCACAAGTTGACAACTCGATTGAAGAAGAAATTCTTAGATTCGTGTGAGTTACAAGATTTACCAATAATTTTGCAACCGTTTCCCTGTGTGTAATTAGATTGGTTGATAGTGAAGTACTTACTACAGTCCATATTGTCGATGCCTTTGATGATTTTGAACACTTGAATAAAGTCACCTCTTAATCTGCGCTGGGTTAAAGGAAATAGATTTAATTCTCTAAGACGCCCTTCGCTCTTCGTATGATTTGTTCTTTAGGCTAGGTATCATTTTGGTAACTCTACGTTGAACTCGTTCTAGCTTGTTTATATCTTTTTGGTAATAAGGGCACCAGGATTGAACGCAGTATTCCAGAAGAGGGCGGACTAAGGAATTGTAAAGGGTTAGGATAACTTCTTTGGATTTATGCTCAAATGACCTGCCTATAAAGCCAATTATTTTGTTTGCCTTCTTAACAACTTCTGAACATTGTTGACTCGGTTTTAGGTTACTCGATATTGTTACTCCCAGATCGGTTTCTCTGTTTACATTCTTAAGCTGAGTGCCATTCATCGAATAGTTTGCTTTCTCATTTAGGTATCCGATATGTAGTGCTTTACTTTTATCCGCATTGAAACTCATTTGCCAAATTTGGGCCCAACATGACAATTTATCTAGATTGTGTTGAATATCGTCAACTTGTTCTTTTGACGATACGCTATTTGCAATTTTTGTATCGTCAGCAAATTTTGAGATTGTACAGGTGAGACCCTCATCTATGTCATTAATGTAAATTAGAAAGAGAATTGGACCTAGTACCGATCCCTGGGGTACTCCGCTACTTACATTGGTCCATTTAGATGCCTTACTGTTTATGACTACTCTTTGCTTTCTGTCGCTGAGCCAATTTTCTATCCATTTCAACACACCATCTTGTATTCCATGCGCTTTTAGTTTTAGCAGTAAACGTTTGTGGGGAACTTTGTCAAAGGCCTTTTGAAAATCAAGGTATATAATATCTACAGCTTTACTCTCATCGTAGAGGTTGAGGATATCGTGGGAGAAGTCTAAGAGGTTTGTTAAACAGGAACGTTTTTTACGAAAGCCGTGTTGAGTATCTTTAAGTATGTTATTTTCCTCTAAGTGATTTACGAGTCTGTCTCGTATGACCGTTTCTAGCATTTTACATATAACTGAGGTTAAGCTAATTGGACGATAGTTACTGGGTAGGGATTTGCTGCCTTTTTTGAATATCGGTGTTACGTTGGCTAGCTTCCACTGATCAGGCATAGTTCCAGACTGCAAGGATTTATTGAATAGTAATGTCAGTGGTTTGGAGAGTTCATCCTTAGCTTCCTTTAGAACTCTAGGCGAGATTGTATCAGGTCCAGGTGTTTTATTTACCTTGAGTTTATCTAAACAATTCAATACTTCTCTCTCTGTAACGGTGATATTGCTTAGAACATCTGAATTATCAATCTGAATCGGCGATGGTGTAGGGATATCACTGAGGTCTTCTGTTGTAAAACTGATGCAAAGAAGGTATTGAGGGCATTACTCATTTGTACTTCGTCTTTGGTGTATTCTCCATTTTCATCGACTAATGGTCCAACAGTTGAAGTAACTACTTTTTTCTTTCTGATATAACTATAGAATTCTTTCGGGTTTGTTTTACTTTGATTCGCAATATGTAACTCTAAGGTCTTTTTACTTTGCTTAACTTTTTGGCTTTGCGTCGTAGCTCTACAAATTTCACCCGTTCTTCGTCATTTTGTGAGTATTTTAATCTATCATTAGCAAATTTGTTAGCAAGCAGGCAGTTTGAAATATCTTTATTGCACCATTTGGGCTTATTATTATGGCCTGGACGCCGTATTTTCGATGGTATGCAGTCTTGCACTGCTTTTAGGTAAGTGGTTTCGAATAATTTCCAAGATGTATTTATGTCGTTATTGTTAATTAAAAAGCTCCAGTCAGTTTCTTTAAACATAGCTCTAAGTTTATGAAAGTTTGCTTTCTTGAAATTAGGGACTTTTTCGATGCTACTATTTGGTTCGTTACTAGTAAACTTTAAAGTGAAAGTTATCGTACGATGGTCGCTGTTACTGAATTCATCACCAACATTCAAATTCTCTATTAATTCTTCTTTTGTTGCAAGTACAATGTCAAGAACGTTATTACCACGGGTCGGCGTTCGAACAAATTGATAAAGCGAACTCTCTTGCAAGTTCGTATACAAGTCATGTCCGGAGTGTGAAGTAAGAGTATCGCCCCACTTGGTCACAGGTAAATTAAAGTCGCCAAAAATTACGGTATCTTGTGAGTTACTTACATCTGCAATTTGTTCGTAAATTTCTCGGTCAGTTTGCACTGAATTTCAGTGATTATAGACTAATCCTCCCAGTAATAACACTTTGGGAGAGGGGTTTTATTATTATTATTATTATTTGTATCATTATTTTTAGTATTATTATTATTATTATTATTATTATATTTATTATTTATAATAATATTAATATTATTATTATTATTATTATTATATTTTTCTATTATTATAATGTAAGCTACCGAAGCCTCCCAATACAGTGCAGAAGCAACCATATTGAATCCACTCAAAATACCAGAGGCACCGATGAAAAGGAAGGGCAACTAAACAAAATTAAAATTAAAAAAAGCCTAGGTAGAGAGCCCAGAAGGAGAAATTAGGTACTCGAGTAGGAAGATAACATTAGTATATAAGTAGTCAAGGATATGCTTTCTCTATATGTATGAAGGAGATATAAGGCAGGTTGCCTGTAATGAGGGTCCCCCCCCAAAGCCAATAGAGTGAAAGGGCCAAATTCAACGGATGTTGGGATCGAGATGTCTGGACGCATAGGCCCGAATTCAGAACAGTGGTTTAAACCTCGGATTTCTGGGCAGGTTTAAACCCGGGATTGAGATTACTCGATCCTGGATCGAAAACGAAGGTTTATCCATATTCAGAACACGGGATTGAGATCGAGATCGAGTAATCCACGGCTTAAAACTCTGTTTAAGTCGAAGGTTTGCAACAGCCAATCACAGTGCCGTACGGAATGCAGTTAGCCAATAAGCACATGAATGAGCCATTTTATCTATATCATATATTTCATGCCGTCACTGCCTATTTTAAAAGTGTAATACGTAAAGCATGGCATGCGATTGGCTAAGCGAGTCAGTCAACCTTCATTCTCGCTTACTTCTTGCGTTTATTTTGTCTTTACTTCGCTTGAGTTTACTTTATGATATATACATTATTATTGTGTTTCCTGTGATAGTTAATAGCTCTTTAGATTCGGATAGCATTGTAATTTATTAAGTAATCATTAAAATTGCTTACACATATTTAGTTTAATGAATAAATAAGGAATAATACAGATAATAAGTAAATTATCAGGGAACTGATAAACTAGCCAATCACGAGCGTGCTGCTAGTTCTGCTGCTTCCACTGACTTTCACTTTTACCTACATATGCTACGTGGATTCCATGTCGCTTGTTTTAAGTAATAGCGAACAATATAGTCATACTTACCATGGTTTTTATATATGCTCAACTTAATCATAGGGATTGTAATATATTAATAGCATGACGGGAAGCTAAAGCGGCCGAATTAAGACCAATTAATTTCGAAGTGAGAACGAAAGTGTAGGCTACGTGAGATAGTGCTATTAAAATCTGTGTTACGGGCAACTCTATTCCACACCTTAAACCTAACTTATACTTTGTTACTACATCTACCGCATGTTCAGTGCTGTTAATACTCAGTCAAATGGTCAAATATATATAGTATACATAGCTCAACTGAAATACGTTGTAACCATTAACTATGTAGGCGAAAACAGTAGCCTAACCAATGTGACTTGTTATATAAACTATGCATCATTACAACCTACTAGGCTATTAAAAAGACAACTCATGTCTCAAATAACTCTTATCCTACTTGATAAAGGCATTTGCAAATAATGGTTCACTTGTGATTCCTTATATATTGTAAGCTATATATTTTAATTCGTACAAAGGATTAACATTGTGCATCGATACAATAAATAATTATATTCGCTGTGTAACATGTAGGCTAATGGACTAATAATATTGGTTGTATGGTAACCTAATACATCTGTATTGTATCTAATAAATGTTCGCGAACATTTAAATATAATATATTTTGTATTATTCAACTTAGAAGCATCTCAGGTTATCAAGACAGCAACTATTATCGAATAACTACATCAGTGGTTAGGGTACGGCAGTGCTTCGTTCGTTTGGCACCTATTATATAATTATTAGTAGGCTATGCTTCGACAATTTCCAAGGTAATGTAACAGCTGTTGCCGTTTTTTACAATATAATGGAATCGGTTTAATGCCAGTTTGAGTTTGTTGGAGGTAATAATATGGTAGTTTATCGGCGAGTAGAAGCCTTCGATAGATCGTCTGTCAAGCCTCCTGCTGGTTTAAACCTCGGATTGACTGCTTGAGCTGCATTCTTACACTTGTCATTACTTATTTATGTTATCCTTGCTTAGAATACCTCCAATGACTCTGCAAATAGTCAGTGCCAGTCTTTGTTATTTTATATTATGGGTTTCTTATGGATTAGTGTTAGCAATCATGAGTAATTTAAGGTTTTTATAACTTCGATCTACAGTCAAACCTACCCTCCCGCAGGTTTAAACCTCGGATCGAGTAATCCGCGGATTGACTGGATAAGCGGCTCAGGATTTCATTCTGAATACCGATAGTCCCGGATTGAGTTTCAATCTCGGGTTTAAACCAGCGAGGAGGTTTAAACCACTGTTCTGAATTCGGGCCATAATTTTTGTTTTTTTTTTTTTGTTTTTTTTTTAAAGACAATGAACGGAGGAAGGAAAAACACAGATAAAACAAAAAGGTCCATGTGCCTAAAGGCATCCTCCATTCATAAAATGTTTGTAACAACTGGATTTAAACATTTGTAGATTGTAAGTTTGTGGAAAGCAATTCGAGGGAAGTGAATTCCAAAGAGTAGTAGTTCTAGGGATAAATGATTTTTGATAAGCAAATACAGCTTAAGTCATAAGATGAGGGAAATATTGATTAAGGGAGAGAATTCCAGAGTTCACTTGTTGAGTAGAGAAAAGACTGAGAAAAATAGCCAATTCTTGGGTTGGAGAGCTGGAAAGAATAAGAGTGGGACTGTGTTGAAAGGTGGGTGCCTCACTCGCCGCAAGTGAGAGGGTATGCACTGAAAGATCTCTGAAGAACACTGCTTGTTGTAATAGCGATAGTAGAGTGAAGGATATTCAACATTGCAGCGTGTAGAAAGTGATTGTAGGGAACTAGTAAGAGGAAGTGAATTGATGAGACAAAATGCTTTGAACTCTACTTTTTCAAAAAAGTATGGGATGGGTGGAGTCTCCCCCCTCATGCAAACAATACTCAATACAGGGGTGCACTGTGCACCAATACAGAGCAAGAAGCTGTGCAGGGGTGAAGAACCCACGGCGACGGTTGAGCACACGGAGCTGCACACCTAACTTTTGGGACGCTGTTTTAGCAAGAGTGGTAGTATGAACTTTCCAAGAAAGGTCAGATGAAAAAGATACACCTACAGTAGAATATTGAGATATGAAGGGTTGATTTGTGCACTGTTGAAGAATAGTTTATAGTCTAGATGAAGATTGCGATGGAGAGATAGAGGTAGAAACTGGGTCTTGAAGGCATTGAAAATAACCACATTTTCTCTGCCCCCAATCAGAAATAATTGATATTTCAGAAGATAGGCGTTCTATGGCCTCGTCACCTTTTTTTGGGGAGTGCTTGCATGCTGGGTTGCTGTAAAAAAACTAGTTGAATAGCGTAAGATAGAGTCATCAGCATATGAGGGGATAGGACTCTAGGTACAGTTGCGTAGATAATTAACCCATCCAATCCAAGCGACGGCTACCAGCCATCAGTAGATAAGTCACTCCCCAGTCCCAGTGACGGCTGGGAGCATTCAGTAATGTACTTTCCTTATAACTGCCAGTATCAGGCTGTGCCTGGGATCACGACCATTTGAGCACTGCTCTCGATATGACAACATTTCTCAGCCCTCTGAAGGCTGAGAGAGCCAGTCTTCCTTCATCTCTTGAGGTGGAAGGTTGTTCTATCTTGCCATTTTGGCCACATTGTTTGGGACTGGGGGGGACTTTTATTACTGTATCCTACGGTACAGTAGGGGTTAATGACTATTAGAAAGATAATTTGGTGACAGGACAGGACTCTGAGGAACACCGGAGTTGATAGGTTGAGAGAGTGAGCGATGGCCATCCACAACTGCAACTATGGAGCGGGCTGCTAGGAAATTAGAGACAAAGGCACCGATAGAGGGATAGAAACTAATGGAGGATAGTTTGGAAATTAGAGATTTGTGCCAGACTCTATCGAAGGCTTTCGATATGTCTAGCGCAATAAGAAAGTCTCATCGAAGTCCTGAAAGGAGGATGTCCAAGAGTTAGTAAGATAAGCAAGTAGGTCACCAGTAGAGCGGCCCTTAAGGAAACCATACTAAAAGTAGATTATGGGAAGATAATTGCTTAACAAATGTTTAGTTAAGAATAGTTTAAAAAAACTTTGGCTGATAGTTGGAGGGTTGGGAGCGGTCACCTTTCTTTGGGACAGGTTGAATGAGAGCAAACTTCCAACAAGAAGGAAAGACATTAGAGGATAGACACAGACGAAAGAGTTTGCTTAGCCAGGGATTCAACACGGAAGAACAGTTTTTGAGTACAGCAGGAGGAACACCATCCGATCCGAACGCCTTCTTAGTATCAAGCCTAGAGAGGGCAGAAAGTACATTCTTAGAGAGATTATGCTTTTAGGCATAAGTAAGTGAGAGGTGGTGAAGACGAAGGAATAGCACTGGATTCATCCAAGGTGGAGTTTTTAGCGAAAGTTTGATCGAAGAGTTCAGTTCAGAAGTGCCGGTAGTGCCGTCAGACTGGAAAGGAGGAGGGAAAGATGAAGAAGTATAGTTGTTCGAGAATTTCTTGGCTAGATGCCAGAAAGCTTGGGAAGAGCTAGAATTGGACATTTCAGAACAATTTTTATTGACAAAAAAGATTTTGGCTAGTCGAAGAACAAATTTGGCTTGATTCCGGGCAGAAACATATAGAGCACAAGATTTTTTAGTTTGAAAGAGACGGTTGAATGCTTTCTCCTTATTGAGGTAAGCAGTAGAACAAGCATAAGTAAACCAAGATATTTTTGCATTAGACTGAGAGAATGAAAATGGAATGTATGCCTCCATGCCCGAGAGGATTACCTCGGCTATGTGCTCGACATATTCCTAGGGTCCCTGGCCATGGAAGCAAAAATAATTCCATGGAAAATCAAAGAAGTACTGCCGAAGAGCCTCCCAGTCGGCAGCACCAAAGTGCCAGAAGCGCCGCCGGCTGGGAGGATCGGGTGGCCGTACTGGAGAGATAGGACAGGTAACAGAGATAAGGTTGTGATCGAAAGAGCCCAACGGAGATAATAGATTTTCACCGTAAGTAGAAGGATTAGAAGTTAAAATTAAGTAAAGAATGTTCGACCGATCTCCAAGGTGGTCAGGAATTCCAGTAGGGTGCTGGACTAACTGCTCTAGGATAAAAAAGATGAAGGCTTGCTCACCAGGTTGGTCATTGAAATGGGATGAGAGCCAAAAACAGGCAAGACACTAAGCTCGATTAGGAAACATTTATCGAGACTGTATGGAAAAACCCCACAACCAGAACACAATAAAGGCTTAAAGAAAGAGATAATACCCAAGAACATTCCTTGGCAACGAAGAACAGGCAAACTATTGACTTTATAAACATAATGCATATAATAAAACAAGGCTTAAAATAGCTAATTAACGCTAATGACAAAATGGGACTAGGATTGGAAGCAATTAACTTACATGCTAAGGTATAGCACACATAGGCACAAGACGAGTAGGAAGCTATATGATGAAGTAATAGAGGCACTTTCTGTAAAACCGCAGAGTCGTCAATATATATATATATATATATATATAAATATAATAATAATAATAAATATATATATATATATATATATATATATATACGGTATATATATATATATATATATATATATATATATATATATATATATATATATATACAGTATATATTTACGTATGTATGTATGTATGTATTTATATACCTGTATGTACAGTATATATAAGAACAAAATCCGCACTTGATCATAATCACTTCATAGATTACCAAACTCACTATCATTATGTTGTGAAGTAGCATCTGTGCTTAGTTACCCAGACATTGGTGGTGGATGATGAAGTACATTCACGGTCATGAGTCATGTCTATCTATTGAGAATCACTATAGATTATACGTACCAATTAATCGAACTAATCTACCTATATACTGTTTATATGAATATATATACGGTATATATATATATATATATATATATATATATATATATATATATATATATATATATATATATATACGGTATATATATATACAGTATATATATATATATACTATATATATATATATATATATATATATATATATATATATATATATACCGTATATATAAAGCTACTTCCCCCATACTTAATTAATCATCATTAGAGTCTCATATAATATGATTTATGGCTCGCAGTGTATATCCTAATTATATATATGTCCACTGACCTTTTACTTATATTAATGCATTTGACTCCAGCTAGTTATTCCCCTTCGCTCAATTAATCCTAATAGGAGTCTCATTTAAATTAACTGATGTCTCGCAGTATAATATTATGTCCTAATTGTTTGTATGTCCATTGCCTTAGCTTTTGTCTTTGTACTTGACCATGAATTTGTCCATGTAAATAGCCATACCTATATTTAATAACACTTTATTAACTGTTACAAGTTTGCGTCCTCACTATTCCACCTCTCAACACATCTCCCTCGACACAACAGAACCCACATACATACGTTGTAGTTTATGTAGCCCTAAACACCTCCTCATCTATAAAAAGAGCTGGTATCTCAATGCACGTCACTTGATTTTGGAGAGAGCAGATATACGGTCGTTCACAGCATCTTCGCATATGGTCGGACATCTTCTATCATTCTATACTATGAATTGGTGACGATATAGGGGGTGTTTTCTTGATGTGTCGGTGTAGCCAGAATATGTTGAACAGCAGGTACTATCAGATCACCTCGGAGAAAACCCCGACGTTTGGCGTGGACTCGATCTGGGGTCCTCTTGGTATGCGTCCACGACACTATCCACTGTGATATATATATATATATATATATATATATATATAATTATATATATATATATATATATATATATATATATATATATCCGACAAGGGTTGGTACGTGGGGAACCAAATCTTAAGTAGGAATAGGATAACCAAAGTCGCAGTAAACAACATCGTCTTTATTGCCAAACGTTTCGACATAGCTTATGTCATCTTCAGTATACTCTAAAATGCAAGAAAGGGTATCTAAAATTAGTAATCACATAAAATTATGATTTTTAAAAATACTGGAAACAAGAGACATTGAAAAAGGAGGGGGGGGGGGGAGAATGCATGGATATTTAGAGTGTATTAAGCGGAGCAGCTGCTTGATCATTATTTAGAGTTGGTTTCATTCTATGTATGTAAAGGGACTCTTAATATACGAAGATCTCCGTCTAAACAATTATCTATTATCTCAAAATCACTAGATATTACAGCAGCATTACAGGTATAATATTATGCGTGATCCCTTACCGATGAGTGAGCAGGGGTGCTTATAAGAAGAGACATCCTGCTCGACTGACTCTTGTGTTCATCGATTCTTACCTTGAAAGCTCGCAATGAGCTCCCAATATACCCTGCTTGGCAGCCTGGGCACGTGTAACCATAAACAATCAATGATCAATCAGCTGCTCCGCTTAATACACTCTAAATATCCATGCATTCCGCCCCCCCTCCCCCCCTCCCTTTCAATGTCCTTTGTCTCCAGTATTTTAAAAATTCATAATTTGATGTGATTATTAATTTTAGATACCTTTTCTAGCATTTTAGAGTCCACTGAAGATGACATAAGCTATGTCGAAACGTTTGGCAATACAGACGATGTTGTTTACTGCGACTTTGGTTATCCTGTTCCTACTATAAATATATATACATATATATATGTTATGACGGGTTATCATTGTTTAATTCCCTTAGTTCAGTCCGTAAAACAATCCAATTATGGTTTGATGGACTTCTATAATCTTGACAGGAACATCCCTAGTAGGATCTTTATGCAACATACAAAGGTATTCAAGAGGTGAATATACTACTCAATGACAATATAAACATCGACATACATAGATTGGTTTTATTTCATAAGGCACAATGGGTAGAAATGGCATGGATCATAAAAGAATAATTCCTGAATTACACAAATAAGATTATTAGAATCCTAAAGTTATAGTCATGAAAACTAGAGCAACCCAATGGTGAGTGTCTAGTGTGAATTGGCTCAAAACAGGAAAGTACCCAAAGCTATTAATGCACATAAATAATTATTAGCCCTCAATGCAATAATAAATGAGGGTCGAGTATCTTCCGTAATTAATGAAAAGATTAATTCAGGTGCAGGATAGTATCCAGCAACTAAGATACAGCGAATTGATGTTTACAAATATTGACTCCCTTGTACAGCAGGTGAGTCACACGGTATGCTCGAGGTGAGACTTAAATACTGACCACGTATAATTGACCTCAGGTAGGGGTCACCTGGCAGGTCACTTGCTGGACTGCGTTAGTGAGATATAAGTTTATACTTAACCCTTCTTTAGCGGCCTATGCGGTTTATTTATATGTACCGCCCAGCGGGGTGTTTTTAGCCAAAATAGGGCTGTTTATGTGATCATTTTCATGCCTAAATAAGACCCAGAACGTAAAACAAGTATCTATCCCTGAAAGGGCATAAACAGAGCTTTCGAATGACACCATAACGATCCTTGTATGATGGATAGTTTTCTTGCAATAACCGTGCAACGCGAGTGCAAAAAGCATGTAATTCGGTACTTTCCCCATATAATTCAGTATGTAGCGAGTGAGAGAGGGAGGAGGGAGCTGAGATTCGTGTCAGTAGGTTCGCCGCGGTGGTCTGGAGCAGTCATACGCTCGCTAGTCTCCTGCCACCACTTGTCTCTCTCTCTCAGCAACATTACGTGCTGAAATTGCCACTCGACCTATGTCGAGCGCCGCCACATAGTCCAGCTTTATTAAAAACGACTTATGTGGTGAGCCGCTTTTTAAGGGTCAATGCAACTCTATTCTTAGTGCGAGTTAAATAATAATATAATTAACCCACTGAGCCCCAGCGACGCAAACAGTGCGTCGGTAATGTATGTAACGCTAAACCCCAGCGACGCAGACATCTGCGTCAGCGTCACTCCGGTCCCAATTACTCCGGTCCTATGGCACCTAGAGGGCTCAAATTTGTATGGGAACTGTGTACGTATCCCACGCACCCATGCCGATGGTTGAAAACTCTCAAACTCCAACCGCGTGCGCGTGAGCATGCAAAAACATGTTTTTTTGGGGAAATTGCCTTCAATTTTTTGCTATTGTAAAATCCGTTTTCGGGGGCTCTGTAGGACCATTTTTTGAGCTTTTTGATCGGTTTTTCGTGGTTTCTCCTTCATTCATAACCCATTCGCTATTGTTTCTGGAATAAAAAAATATTTCAGAATCAGCCAGTCCTGGGTGGTACATTTATAAATATTTAGCAGGTACTCAGCGGGTTAATGAGAGTGGGTAGAGATCATTATTTGGAATATATGATATATACTAAATCTCGGGGAAGATGAATTTACATTTTATCACGTATTACTATTAAGTGATCGTATGCTCAGATAACGAGACAAGCTTAGGAAAGTCGTATTAATATATATATATATATATATATATATATATATATATATATAATCGAGTAAAGCGAGAACATATAATTGACACAGATCAAAGGGGGGATAATTAACTCTGCTTTACACAGTATAAGTGAATCTGTTCAAAAGTAAATAATACGATATATACGTATGAAGGTAATGAATATCAAAAGTAGTTAATAATAACTGGGGCGCATACAACTAAGTTATGCTAATTAATACCTAAAGTCGGTATCAATCAAGGAATCTGAACAAGTTAACAGATATAACGAAATAAATCGTAGTTTAATAACTAGGGCGCTGGCGACGAAGTCCGGCTCATTAATACTTATAAATCAGTATCAGCGGTCGAGTCTGAACTAGCTAACAGAACGACGGGAATAAAATACACAGGCACAATTAGTGTATGAGGGGCGTAGGCGACGAAGTCCTACTCAATAATACTTATAAATCAGTATGAGTGATCGAATCTGAACGAGTTAGCAGAACGATGGGAATAGAAATACACAGGCGCTTTTTTTTTTCTTTTTTTTTTCTATATTCCAACTACTCCCTCTCAGGCATAGGCTGATAGCCTTTACACTCTACCGCTGAACACGGTGAGGCCCGTGAGGTCTTGCTCCAGTTTAGGGAGTGAGACATGCGAAGCTTCACGGCTCGAAGTAATTCCATCTCTGAAGCCTCTGTGCTTCACAGTCTCACCCCCCACACTCGGACCCTCACTCTCAGAACGCCACCTATTGAGCAATTAACTCACTAGGCATTGCCCCCCTGTAGCATATGTTTTAATATGGGAATATTCATACAATGCTATTTAATCAGAGAACAATGAGGGTATTTTTTTGGAATTTCGGTGTGCTGTGGTAATGCACTGATACTAGGTACAGCACAAATTCCATCCCAATAATATCTTCCCAATGACATAATGGGATTCGAACCCGGGTCCATTGGATTACGAGTCCAGTGGCAAGACCACTCCGCCACACCTCCCCTAGTGTATTAGTGTATGTTGAGTAGATGTATATAATTGCAATATGAATTTTATATGGAAGAATTCCTAAACATTAAACTCGAATATCACTATATCAATAATCATCAGAACAGAAATTAACGTTCATAAAATAACTTCACCAATGATTAGTATGATAAAGTATGGGAATTAATAAAGGAATTACTCAATGAACTCGTTGGCAATTTGGGCGTAGGTCTTAGGTAAAAGAGCGATAAGAGAATGAATCAATTACGGAATACACTGCGACTTCAACTCACGAATAATAAATCATAAAACATATAGTTAGTAAATCTGTGAGCGTGTGGTCGGTACGAAAAGAATTAAACACGATGTATATAACGTATGCGTGATTATATAAAGTGGCAAACAGGTATTAACATAGATCAATGCTGAATAGCAAAATTAACACAGGGTGACACAAGTTCAGAAGGATGAGTTTATCACGGACACAGATCACAATTACATAAGTACACAACACCGTTCACATATTTACGTAATCAACACCTCAATAACAATAGCCAACAAAAGAAACATAGAAACGCTTAGGTAGTTGGAGGGCAGGGGGTCGAGAGTACAGGCCTGGCCGGCCGGGAGTGAGGCTAGAGGACAGTGCTCCAGGGCTGTTCACGTCACTCGAGCAGGGGTCCTAGGTCCAGGGCGTCAGGCAACAGATGGGCAGCACCTCAGTAACACAGCAGGTGGTTCTTCAGGTGGTACAGGAAGGGAGGCTGGGGCAAACCTAAACACTTTTCCATGGAAGTCCGAGCCCGAGGATGTTAGACTTTAGGGAGGTATGGTTTGCATACATTACTCAGGAATTTCTGAAGTACTATGCTAAATTGTTTGTGACTCTTGAGTCAAGGTTTTCGGGGTTATAGGGCTATGAAGAAAAAGGTTAAGTTGGCTGTTACGAGGTACATATTAATCCTAGCCTTGGAAAAAAGATAGAAATACATGGGTCTATCTCCAAGGTATCATGTTAATATTACATTTAGCATCAGTGAGGCCGTATGTTGCTATAATCGAATTAACTGACTTACCACCTTTATTTTTCTTGCGGTCCTTCCGGTGTTATAATTATGTGATGAGGAATCAGTATGGAATTCTACTTGAACATTAACAAGCAGAGTCTTACAGGGTAGATTCTAATTCCATTTATATTCATAATACTTAGGCCGTTGGTGTATTATTAATTTGCATAACCACTTTTCATTCGTGTCCTCCATATCCAGGAGCTGAGTACATGTAGCCCATGCAGGTATTGGGCTACAAGGGGGCGTGACCCGAGCAGGTAGCTAATGAGTTTGGGTGACCTCCCATACCTTTGTCTCGTCATAGAAAACGGTGGAAACAGGGGTCGCTTGGGTATTTGTCCAGGGCTAGAGCATGGGAGAATTCGGGTGTCTCTGCTATTTTCTTGTCTGGATTATGGGGGTCTTGAAGTTGCAGAGTGGCTATTCTGTAGCTGTTATTTGGGTGGCTCGTCTTCAGACCTGTAATCTCAATATATATTTATATATATATATATATATATTATAGGTTTGAGTGCCGGAGGGAAGAATGAATACCTATTATTTAGTAGTGGCCCCGAAATCAATGACGATATGCCTATTAATATAATAGCCTCCTTTCAAGCGCCCGTGGGTAGCCTGTTTGAAACTCCCGCCGCGGGGAAAAGGAGTACTACATCATAAGTGTAACGCTACTTCTCTTATGGAATTGTCTTATGATTGGGGTACACACTACGAAAAAACTTTGTAAAAAATAAAAGAGAAAAATAAACACAAAACTTGTTTTGCTATAACTTTCTATCTCGTGGATTTCTTGTGCGTGGCTTCTCGCCCAGACCGTGGCAACCGAGACGCCATACTTCCTTCACTGACATATTAAGACTAAAGTCAAGACATCAAACGAATGGGAAGGGGATGGATGGGAGGGCTCTACATCGTCAATGATTTCGGGCCCACTACTAAATATTAGGCTTTTATTCTTCCCTCCGGGACTCAAACCTATAATTTATTAGTGGCCCCTCCATCATTGACGATATGCCTGATATCTCAAGACTGGAGGGGGACATTCGTAACAATATCAAACCACCAAAAATACCATAGGTAGAGACAAAAGAATCGCACAGCAAATTTGAGTTCTTTATTGTTTACATACAATACAGTATACAACATATAAAAGAGAGAAAGCAGTGCATTACTTCGAAGAAGATCTGCTTTATACATATGATAAGATTCTCACTTTGAGATTCGCAAGCTTGTTGTCAGAGAACATATTTCTATACCTGATCAATCTCATAACTTTGTTCAATCTATTTGTACATATAAGTTGTACGCTTTACTATATAAATGCAACTAATATAGGTATTTTTACATAGAACAAATATTTATAAAGCTGTAAGAAACAGCTTGACTTTATAAAGTGTCACAGCCTGTGACCTTATCATCTTGTCCGGCGGAGGGCCGTTAACCGGCGGAGGAGTTCTAGGGGTCCTATGTGCTTACTTGCATCCCCCCCCCCCTTTCCCTTTTTCTAGCCAGATGAAAACTTAAACATTTTAGTACTTAGACTAACTAGCCCCTCTGTCGGCATTCTGTATTAGTATTGGTTGCCGCCGGGCTACCCCACGATGTCGCGTCAGGAAAGCAAGAGAGGAAAAATCATGAAAGATTGTGAGATGCCATCAAATGAACAATATTGTAAAGTCTGAGAGACTTAGCTCCATGACCGATGGTCTGGGCTGAAGCCTATACAACTTGGGATTGCTCTCCTGATCGGTGAGAAAGGCAAACCAACCTTCCTCTTGTGACGCGATTCCGTATGCTATTACACTCAGTGGTCTTATCTGTTGAGGTTGGGTTTTCCTCACCACTTAACGTAAAATTCTTACACTTGGTTACAGACACTAATATGGATATATGTTTTATCCACATCCTGAGTGAAGAGCTCCCTGCCTTTTGTAAGTAATTACTCAGTTCCCATATTTGTAACGAGGGTAGAAGACCGAGCTACTTCACTACGGTGTACCTGAGTTAAACTTAACATTGTAGCCTTTCGCTCCACCAGCTCCAGGTACCCATTGGTCCAAATAGTTTTGTATATTTTTGCCCAAAGTCCCGGCGTGTTTTTGTTTTACTTTGTTCTATGATTTAAGATCTAAAGTAGGTTAACCGCCGGGTAGGTCAGAGCTGGCGAGTTGGTCGGCATCGCTAGGAATCATGTTTAAATGTATTCTTTCTCCTCCGCTAGCGGTATGAATTAACCGGTGCGAACTGAAGAAAATTATGAGGTCTCTGCCTGATTCTAGCGCCCGCGGATCCCAGTCCGTTGGTGGTATTAATAAATGCAAAGGGTCAGGATTGTATCTTTTAACATTTCCTTGTGCTATTACTATCATTCTAAAGATGAGGGGTCTTGGCTCTATAGACTTCTTCTCTTAACTGATATCCTGCCTTTTGTAGATATATTCTAGCCGGCGTTTTTTATTACAGTAGAGCTCCTTTTTGATGGTAATAACACCGGATCAAAAAACTCAATGAAGTATCCGCCCTGCCCTTTACCTCCGAGTGACATTATGGGAGAGGAATATCCATTGTTGGAGTGGTCGGCGGGACTACAATCACCTGTGTCCCTTTATTCCTTGAGCTACTTGTTCGTTAAGAACCCTGAGTCACTTCTTTTTTTGATGTTGGGAGTTAGCCCCCTGCTGGCGTAAAAAAAAATCCGGCGGTTTAAGAGTTTTTTGGTGTCTAGGACATGGGAAAATCCCCTTGTTACCTGTATCGCCTGTTTTTCCTTTTTGAGGAAGGCATATGGCTGCAACCAATTTCCTTCTGACATTCCGTCGTCTGACCGAACCGGCGCGTTGATCTAGTGACTGCGTTTACCTCCTAAAGTAGGATGGCTCAGGTGTTCTTGACCATCGAGGTCCTACCAACTATATTCCTCACCGTAGTTTATTGCTTTCCTAAATTACTTTTGTGAGGCTCAAACATCATTGTGTTTACCGCCGAGTAGAAAAAACTATAAACAAGGAGGGGAGGTTAGGAGACTTGTTTGTTACCAGAGGTGTCCTCTTTTGCTGGAACCGCCGACCGGCGTATGTGGTCTAGGGGCTAGATATCTACTTATTTGGTAAACATTTATTGTACCGCTGGCGCAGGAGAAAAACATCTTTCCATGTTTCCTGTGCCTAGGGTGATAGTACTTCATGTTTACTTAGGATGCCATCTTGTTCTTCCTGTCTTACGGTTCAAAGAGGTAAGACTTAGTTGTCCTCTACCCTCGTTACCCATTGTACTTTAAATTGATCATATCTTACCAACAGTAGATTCCGGATGATAGAACAAGACCGGTAAAATACCATGTTTCTTCGCCATGTGCGAAAAGTAGAGAATCCTCTACATATATCATAATCACTTGTAAGGTTCTACCTCCTCTGAACTCTTACATGTGGTTGCCCCTCCCCCGGCCCTGCTCTTATCCCTGCACAATCTCTGATTGGTACAAGACTCACCTTACCGGAGTGATCTTGAGCCCTAGGGATTTATCATAACCTCCAATGCTTAACATAAGATTGGGGAGTTACTTATCTACTGAAGAATATACTCGGGCCTGGGAATGTAAGGGTTAAGGCACTACTGCATGATTAAACAAGAGTCTGAATGAAATGAAAGGTATTCAGCGCTACCATAAACATTGGCAAATATTCGCTAATGTTTAGCAATGTCGCGCTACATTTGCCTTTGGCATCGCTGCATTGTCTCGCGTGATATGGGTCCCGAGCCTCAGTGCCCCAGCAACCTTGCTGGAGAGCGGAAGGGAGCCTCCCACGCTCCTGCTCACTTACACTTGTCCCCACAGGCTCTAAGAGGCTTTAAGAGCCTGTAAACTGACTTATATTGGAAGGACGCTCCAGAACGTCTTCCGCAGCCAATGGGTAAATATTCTTCCGAATTATAATAAAATCATATAATTATTATTTTTTTATGTACGTATGTATGTATGTATGTATATACTCTTGCATTTACCCCAGTTTTCCTTTTTTTTTTTTTATGGGGGTGGGCGACTCGAGACAGGGCCTGAACAAGGACATCATAACACATCAGAAAAACAAAAGAAAACACAAAATCACACACATCTACGTCGTCCAGGAGAAATACCCAGAGACCCAGGCTAAAGATTCCCAGGTCCCAGATCCCCCGGAGAGGCTCCGGTTTCCACAGGCAGAACCGCAGCGGAGCCATCACAAGCCCACCACCATGCTGCCAGGCATACCCTTCATTACCACCGACTCTCCGGGCCAGGCGCCTAACGGACTATTATCTAGTCCAACTGGCGCATGACCCTCTCTCCCAAACAATCGTGTTTACACTCATCTATTCACTAGCATTCTCCATTCAATCCTATTTATTACTACTTCTCTTGCCTGATTTATAGTAATTTCTCTATGTCCTACACAGCCTCTCCATCTCAATGGAGGTCTGCATACCCCTCTACCTCCCTTTGTATCTGACTCACATATTCTCATGGCTTGAAAGCATGGGCAATATATGTAAATATATATATATATACGGTATATATAATATACACAACATGGGTATATGTTTGGGGTGTTTATATATATAGTATATATCAATAATATATTTAAGGAGTAAAGAAAACTGGATTATATTGTAAATTATATTAAATAGTAATACAGCAGTTTAAATATAACTTCTAATGTGTAGTTAATTATGTGATTAACTAAATGGGTTAATAGATTATACCTGTGTTCCCTATTATGGGGTATAATATATATATATATATATATATATATATATATATATATATATATATATATATATATATACCGGTATATATATATATATGTGTAATCTCTCTCTCTAAATATTATATGTATATAAATATATATATATATATATATATATATATATTTATATATATGTTTCTAATCACTGAGTGGGGTTCGAACCGCCGACCGTCAGGACGATAGCCGACGCTTTAATCAACTACACCACGGCAGTCTAAAAGACACTCAACCTTCTATCCTATTTATGTTAAGGAGAAGGGAAACCCACTAGGCGAATCTATTTCAATTCATACCTAGTCGTAGGATCCATATTCCAGAATACCATACAAGGATTTCTGAGTGTCCCGACGCAATTCGGGCCGAAATTTGGTTGTGACAAGAGTTTCTTGTCTACCTTTTCTCTTTTTCTGAGGGCATTTTTGCCTTCCGTAGGAAGTTGTCTGAACCGGACAGCTGCGAGAAGGGAGCACCAGCTTATGTCTACTCCTACATACGACGTAAGAGATAGGTAAAACAAACTGAAATTATTACTGATTACTGATTACTGATTACTGATAATTACTATAGGATGTAAGGTATCTTAAAATAACCCCCTAGAAATAATTTTTCTAAAGTATCTACTTTTTTTATCCTCCCCTTTTCCCCCAGCTAACCTAATCCCACAAGGACCCCAATGGAAATACGCCTAACAGACTTATTGGGCTATCCTTAGTTGGAATTATGCAAGGCTGCTACATGTCATATTTGTAACATATTATGTGGTACCAACATTGTAAAATGGTAACTGAATAATTATTATTATTATCATTATTATTATTATCTCTCCAGAAGTAATTTTGGATAGTACTATATGATTTAATATGCATATTACTTAGCTAGAATGCGTTTCTGTACCTTCTTGACACTTCATCATTAGCTTGGAAGTGAATGAGAATTGTTGAATGAATGAATGTAGAAAAGGTGGGTGAAAGTAAAAGAAGGGAAGTTTTTATTGGTGTAGTAATAGAGAAAGTGTTAAAGTAGGAGGATAAAGATTGTCGGGGCTTGACCCAACGTGCGTGAGTTTTACAATTTGGGTTGGTGGAGGGTTGTGACTCTGTTGATATTATTGAAAGTACATTTTTGGAAAGTTTCAGTATGGAAAGAGTGGAGACTAAATGTTGGGTGGTAAAGGCAAAAGGAGTATTAATTTAGGGTGGTAAAATTTGAAAAAAAAGTGGCAATTTTGGATGGAAGTGGTCTAAAAGGTGACCTGGCAATTTTGGATGGTAAGGGTCTAAAGGTGGGCAGCAAGGCATAGCTGTCAACTGCCGAATTGAAGTTGGTTGCACTGTTTTGTGAAAATAACTTTACATTGTGTAATATGTTATTTTTGAGAAATTTTGGCTGGTGGGTGAGTAAAATAATGGTGAAAATTTTAGTGTGAGTTTGTGGTGTGTCAAACATATTTAAGTAAATAGGTGATTTGGAGCCAATCTGTTAATGGGGTGTAAAAGGTTTGACCAGGGACGGATGGGTTGAGTAATATTATTACAAATTTGGACAAAATGATTAAAGGTCTCAAGTTTTTCAAGTTGTTTGTAAGCCAGAAAGTTATTATAAACATTAAGTGGAGGGATGCGAGAGAGTTCATGTAAGTGTTCCGATGTTTGAAACTCATACCACTGAGTTCCATGGATCCACCTCAGTGCTTTATTTTGTACTCTTTGGAGTTTAATTTTGTGGGAGTTTCCCAAAAGAGTGCTAGTCAGTGGGGCATAGCAAAGTAGTGGTCTTATTTAGGTTTTATACAAATGAGTTTTAGTTTTGATGGAGGGATTATGAAAACGGAAAATTGATTGGAGGGATTTTGCAGCAATGGGGATGGTTTGACTTGCATGACGATGAAAGTTAACTTTTCTGTCAAAGGTTAGACCGAGTACTATTTTAGTAGGCGAAACAGTTACTGGGATACGGTTCTGAGGAGGTGAGCGGGAGTTGAGGAATAGTGGTCTAGGACGGAGGTAACCAGTGGAAATATAGCTGATAAAAGATTTTCGAGGATGAGCCTGGATCCACCATTTCTGTTCCCATTGTGCTACTCGGTCAAGCTCTCTCTTGGCTTTGTTTGTCAAACCGTCTAAGGTGTTTGCCCTAACAAGTTGTGTCACGTCAACAGCGTACATAATTGTGAGAGAGTCATTATTGATGGGATCTGGCATGTCATTAGTGTAGAGAATGTACAGTGTAGGTGCGAGCACGGAGCCCTGAGGTACGCCTGCATAGAGTGGAAATGAGTCTGAATTAGTGGCGTCATTTCAGCTTTTCTTTTTGGGGGCAAAGGCTGTTTATGAGGCCATAGTTAATTACAATGGGGGGGTGGCGAGCGAAGCGAGCCTAATCAGGTGGGGGGTTCGGGGGGGCGCTGTAAGCCCCCTCGAAACATTTTTTGAAATGTGTGCATTGCTAGGAGCATTTTGAAGCTATATGCCAAGCTATATTGAGGAAAATAAAGCAATATATATATAATAGGTAAAGCTAAGTATATTGTGTTTCGTTAAATATGCCTATTTTGAGCTTAGTTACTAAACCAGATATAACTCACCTAACCAATCTGGTCAAGCTGGTTGGCACCTTCGAGTTCATGTCCCTGAACTTCCTTCTCATTTTCAATAGGCCTAACATCTGGGGCTTTGTCTGATTCTTTACCTTCCGTCTTTTTAGTAAAAAATCCTGTGATACTCTGCTGTGATTTTGAACGCTTCATGATTGCCCTGTAGGCTGTAACAATAGGTAACTATAGGCTATGCAAGAAACGTCTCATTAGCACGAAGAGGAAAGTATTGTCACTCCGTTGGCAGAACAGAACACTCCCTGATTGAGCTCTGCCAGAACACAACTGGAGGAGTGGAGGCTGGCGGCAGGCTTACTCGATCGGCACTCCTATAGCTGCAACATGATCGATTCTCGTTCGTTTTGTACCAGATTTCCCCTCCCCCCCCCCCATTCAAACACTCGATTTCACATTACATCAGAAGGGGCTTTTGGGCCATGTACGTGTGTGTGTTGGGGGGGGGGGGGTACATCTGTTAGACTGAATGATATATCCATGCAGTATTTCTTTAGTAAGATAGACACAGTAAAATAGTTTCCTTTTTTCCAAAATGATGCTATAGCAAAAATACCAGTTTTGTTCAATTAAATGAGGTGGGAGGTTGCCTCAGCCATATACATTGTGTAACTCCCGGCCTGTATCGCCGATTTTGACCATTCAAACGCTGTTTCCACTTGTTTTATTGTTGTAACAGGTTAATACCTTTATAATCAACCTATAATAGGCGCATATGGATAAGTATTAATGCTATTTATGGTAAAATAAATATTTTAGTGATGGGAACAGCTCAAATACGTCAGCACAAGAGTGTGGTGTCTCATACCCCCCATGCGCACTTCAGAGGTTAATGGACTTTATCATTCTTGAGCTGTCCTTTCATATATTATTAATTTATGTAGTTAGCTTCAAACAACCTCGTTAGGATCAGCGGATGTTGTTTCCTTTCCTTCGTACATACATAATGTCGTATTAATAGGCGTTATGAAATATTTATCTAGACAAAGTTTATAACCAACTCTTAGAAGTCTGATGAGTTATTTCATAACGAAGTTGGGACTTGTGGGGGATGGGGGGGCAAGCCAGACCTGGGGGTGGGGGGGGCAAGTGCCGCCCCCAGGGCCCCCCCCCCCCAAATGACGCCCCTGGTCTGAATAGAGATTGCAAATTTAATTTTGGCTGATCTGTTATCCAAAAAGTTGCAAAGAAGTTTTTTGATTGGTAGAGGAAAATTGAAATTCTCGCAGATTTTGTACTTCAGGCCTACGTGCCACACAGTGTCAAAAGCGTGTTTTATATTTGTTGTGATGAGTGCTGTTTTGTTTCTGTTTCTGCAGTGTTTGGTAATGTGAAAGTAGTTGGTGATTATGTTAAGTGCTTCCTGAGTGGATCTGTGTGGTCTGAAGCCAAACTGTTTGTCAGTGAGAAGTCCTTCATTTTCGAGGTACAGTCCGAGTCGGCGATTTATGATTGTTTCGAAAATCTTCCCAAGAGTCTCAAGTAGACTAATGGGTCTGTAGTTCAGTGGGTCTTTGTTATTTTGAATTTTCTTGGGGATTAGGATGATTGTCGCAGTCTTAAAGCAGATGGGGAAGTAGCCTGATGCCGGGATGGCGTTGTATAAGCAAGTGAGTGCATTAATAAATGTGTTTCGAAGATGCTTCACAATGTGTTGGTTTATACCTGAGGCACCAGGCGCCTTCCTCCGTGATTTAGAGAGAATGAGCTTAATTTCGTCAGGCACAATGAGAGCAGTGAGGTAGTTGTCGGGGTTAAGTGAGTCTGTGTTAATGTGTGTATCGTGAGAGATGTTGTCCGCAATATTAGTGATGTGTTGTTCAATGTCTCGAATGTGTTGTTGGGCGGGTCTTTCAGGAGGGTGTGGGTAGTAAACTTGTGCCCATGTGTCTTTAAAGGCGTCTGTGATTTCCTTGGGATCAGTGATGATGTTACTGTTTACAATGAGTGAAGATGTAGGTTTATTGTAGCCTTTTAAACGTTTAATATGTTTCCAAAATTCCCAGGGTTTAGTTTTTCTGCGTTGTTCAGCAGTGCGTATGAGGTGTGTCCAGTGGCTGTCATGGTAACATTGCAGGCTGTCTAGGATATGGTTTCTGAGGTATGAGAGGTCATGTCATACTCGGCCTAAGGTGTGGTTTTGTATTGTTGTGATCTAGTGAGCTGATATAACATACAACTGGTGGGTAAACTAGTTTACAGGCTTCTGATTGGCTAGCCATGGGGTCGCTTATTCTGATCTCTCATTGGCTGTCCACTGTGACGTCATCAGTAGCCCTCCCTGCTTCATTGAGGTATTATCTATTCATGTTGGGAAGGGCTTTATCGTGCAATACGATAGTTAGGCTATAACGGTAATTTCTATGGTTAAGGGATAGGAAGTCATACTGCAATTGTTATAAGTTAACCTCTTCTGTACCAGCGACGGACATACGTCGGTAAGAAAGTCACTTGTCAGTACCAGAGATGAACGATGTCCGTCAGTAATATGCGGTCCTTGTAACTGCCAGTATCGAGCGGTAGCTGCTACCTTGACTTGTAAACATTGCTCTGAGGAATTAGCAACAATTGTCAGCTCGGTTGCAGGCCTCCACACTAGTCCACAGTCCTCAGGCTGTCTGGCCTAGTGCTTCACCAACTTTTGAGGTGGGAGGATGTTCTCTCTTGCCTTTGAAGCCATTTTTGCCACACTGCCGGGTACTGGACGGTACATTTATGGTAATATCCTCTGGTATAGTAAGGGTTAAGGAATATGAATTAAGTTATAAAACTCCTATTATACTGTTATATAATAATGATATGGTTTTCTGCAGTATATATGCAAATTATCATATGTAATATTTCATTAAATTATTGTATCAGCAAATCCGGTGCGGTACGATTTTTTCCTATCTAGCGACAGCAAGCTAGCATGCTGGTGTACCGACAGGCGACCAGCAGAGCGTTCAAAGATTTCACTCAGTAACCATCTTTTCCGTTAGTCGTGGTATAGTACATTCAGATACATCAAATGGCCATAATTTATCGCAAATCATCATCATAGACATTCTCACCGACGCTGGATTGACAGATAAACCTTATGTTCTCATCCTCATGATCATTTAACATCATCATTTCTGTTTAATTTCCTTTGGTTGAGCTCTTGTGCCGCCTACCCATTCATCCCTACCACCTGCCATCTTTACCGGCTCCAGTTTCCCAACCATATCACGGTGTGAATGCATTGGTTAGTTATTTCCAGGTGTTAATTACCCTGATATTTATTGTAATAATTTCTTTCATGTGTTTCACCTTTAGATCAAATTTAGTCTAGTCTTAATACATTAACTTTACTAGTCATTCAATCACAGGCTTGAAGATCTTCGGCTTGTATATTTAAGTTGTGGGATAGCTCTTTTATGAATAGAGCTTCTAAAATAGGTTATATTCTTTGATCTTGATTAATTGCAAATATTTCTGTGTTCTCAACCAAGATCTCTCTCTTCAAGGTCGCATTGTGTTCGTCTCTGTGATGGTTTTTAGGAGTTCCTGAAGATGAATGGTGAGACAGACGACGTGGTACCTTCATGGTTGTCATTCCAATTTAGGTAAGGTTGGGTTGCACAGTACCCAATTTTACAAGTGTACCTATAGATGACATAAGATTATTGAAGATCATTGTCGGTCTGCCTGGTATTATTCTTCAGTAGGAGATTAGAGGTCTTCTTGTTCTGATACTAGATAATTAAGTTGATTTTGGCATTGGCTTCAGTAGGTTGGATGTTAATTTTGATGATCAGTTGCATAATACATTCATCTTCTGTATAGGCTGTTGAGAAGAAGGATTTATAATAAATAATTATCACATTTTCGGCAGTAGAGTCTGGGATATTATCATCCCTTACTGTACCAGCGACGGTATACAGCCGTCAGTAATAAAGTCACTCGTCAGTACCAGCGACAGAAGATGTCTGTCAATACTATGCGGTCATTGTAACTGCTCGTATCGGTACCTGGAACCGTGGCTTATATGCACTGCTCTGAGACCTTGGCAACACTATTCAGCCTGGATCCAGGCCTGTGGGAGCTAGCTGGGACCGTATTTCTCCAACTTTCGGGGTGAGAGGTTATTCTCTCTTGACTCTGAAGCCATTTTGACCACAATGCCTGGTACTGAAGGGTGCATTTATAGTAATACCCTCTGGTACAGTAGGGGTTAATGTAAATCCTTCTTTGCTATTTTACTGTAGCTATACAGGTATTTAGACGATTTAGTGCAGTTTAAGAAGTACTGTATATATACTGTATATGGTAGTAAATAGGGTTAAGTGAGATAGTTCAAAGCCTATTAATTGCTGGAGGCCCTTTCGAAACTGAAATCGTCTAATATACTGTATATACACTGTATATATATACAGTATATATATATATATATATATATATATATATATATATATATATATATATATTTTTTTTTTTTATACATACATATAAATTTCGTGGTAACCCAAGGCAGATGCAAAAAAAACGCAGCACAAATATTTTTCCGAAAAATAAAACAACTGGTATAATATTTTAGTTTCCCATCTAAATATAGTATTATCATACATTTTCTTTTATGGCTACACACCCGGTTGAAAGAGAACAATTCGGCTTAGACAGTCACTGTTTCGTATTTTCGTAAATTATCGTCAAGTGATATTGAATGTACTAACATCACAGATAGTTTATATGATGTAGACTTAGATGCGACCTTTGAGCATTGAATGATATTATGTGTATGATATAAGAGGAATGATATTATGTGTATGATATAAGAGGAATGATATTATGTGTATGATATAAGAGGAATGATATTATGTGTATGATATAAGAGGAATGATATTATGTGTAAGATATAAGAGGAATGATATTATGTGTATGATATAAGAGGAATGATATTATGTGTATGATATAAGAGGAATGATATTATGTGTATGATATAAGAGGAATGATACTATGTGTATGATATAAGAGGAATGATATTATGTGTATGATATAAGAGGAATGATACTATGTGTATGATATAAGAGGAATGATATTATGTGTATGATATAAGAGGAATGATATTATGTGTATGATATAAGAGGAATTATATTATGTGTATGATATAAGAGGAATGAAATTATGTGTATGATATAAGAGGAATGAAATTATGTGTATGATATAAGAGGAATGATATTATGTGTATGATATAAGAGGAATGATATTATGTGTATGATAAAAGAGGAATGATATTATGTGTATGATATAAGAGGAATTATATTATGTGTAAGATATAAGAGGAATGATATTATGTGTATGATATAAGAGGAATGATATTATGTGTATGATATAAGAGGAATGATATTATGTGTATGATATAAGAGGAATTATATTATGTGTAAGATATAAGAGGAATGATATTATGTGTATGATATAAGAGGAATGATATTATGTGTATGATATAAGAGGAATGATATTATGTGTATGATATAAGAGGAATGATATTATGTGTATGATATAAGAGGAATTATATTATGTGTATGATATAAGAGGAATTATATTATGTGTATGATATAAGAGGAATGGTATTATGTGTATGATATAAGAGGAATTATATTATGTGTATGATATAAGAGGAATGATATTATACAAAGGAATACAAAGGAGAACAAACTGCAACAGACCTATTGGTCCTTACGGCGCAGTTTGGATATCTAAAACTACTAATCTACTGACTACGAGGTAGAGAAAAGGATAGCAAAGAAGAAGGCTCCTCCCCACCCACCACTCCCTCCAGCTGATGCTGGCATGGAAACAGATAGGAAAAATACCATGTAGTATTGAAAAACTGACACGGAAATTCGGACAGGACAGGGAGAAAAAAGAAGTTGATTTGTAATCTAAGCTAACTCTATTTACTACAATTCTGAAAGGGAACAGATGTATGAAAATCAATATACATTGCGGTATGCGTTGACATTTCGTTGCGCGTTATTCTGAAAGAAACTGTGTTAATCGGGGGTTATTTGCCATGTGTTTATCCAAATGGTTCTTAAATGTTTCGACAGTATTACAGTTTACAATGTTCGAAGGTAGTCTGTTCCAGTTATTCACAACGCGGTTGAAGAAGAAATGCTTCGCCTCGTGAGAATGAAAACGCTTGCCTATAATCTTATAACCATTGTTTCTCGTGTTTGCTTTATTCATCGTAAATAATTCGCTTACATTTAGGTTGCTGAATCCCTTGAATATTTTGAACACCTCTATTAGGTCACCTCTCATTCTGCGCTTTGTTAAGCTAAACAAATTTAGTTCTTTTAAGCGCTCTTCGTATGGTTTATTACGCAATCTGGGTATCATTTTAGTGACTCTGCGTTGCACCCTTTCAAGTTTATTTATGTCCTTTCGGTAGTACGGTGACCAGAATTGCACGCAGTATTCGAGATGGGGACGCACCAATGAGTTGAATAGAGTAAATATGATTTTTTCTGATTTGAATTTGAATGTTCTGCCGATGAAACCCACCAATTTATTAGCAGTTTTTATTACCTCTGTACACTGTTTACTCGGCTTCAGGTCACTTGATATTATAACTCCCAGATCCTTTTCATTATTTGTATTTGATAGTTGAATGTTGTTCATTGAGTAATCTTTTTTAGCGTTGTTACTACCGATGTGTAATACTTTGCATTTTCTATGTTGAATTTCATTTGCCATTTTACTGCCCAGTTTTCTAAAGTGTCTAGGTCACCTTGTAGTTTTTGCCAATGTACTGTTGAGGTTACTTTATTAGTAATTTTTGTATCGTCAGCAAATTTCGAAATTTTGCATTCTATTCCTTCGTCTAAGTCGTTTATGTAAATTATAAAAAGAATAGGACCTAATACCGAACCCTGGGGAACGCCACTATTTACTTTGCACCAATCTGATTCTTCACCATTTATTACAACTCGTTGTTTACGGTCTGAGAGCCAATTTTCGAGCCATTTCAGAGTTTTTCCTGTTATGCCATGAGCTTTTATTTTGTCAATTAGTCTCTTGTGGGGTACGGTATCGAAAGCTTTCTGAAAATCGAGATATATTATATCAACTGCTCTATCCTTATCATATGATTTGTAAACATCATTGAAGAAGTCGAGTAAGTTTGTTAAGCATGAACGTTTATTTCTAAAACCGTGCTGAGAATCTTTTATTAAATTATTTTCTTCCAAATGTTTTACTATTTTGTCCCTTATAATGTTTTCCATTAATTTGCCCGTTACCGATGTTAAGCTAATTGGTCGATAATTGCCGGGAGAAGACTTATTTCCTTTTTTGTATATGGGTGTCACGTTAGCTAGTTTACATTCGTTTGGAACTATCCCAACATTCAATGATTTGTTGAACAGATTTGCGAGTGGGTTTAATAATTCGTGTTTTGCTTCTTTTAGTATCCTTGGGGATATTTTATCAGGGCCTGGGGTTTTATTAACTTTCAAATTGTTGATTGCGAACAGGATATCGTCTTCATAAATCGTAAAGTTTTCGAGCTCAGTGCCATTTGACTGATTCGTAGGGGTAGGTCGGTTACCGGTAGTATCTTCCGACGTGAAAACTGATGCAAAATAGTTATTTAGGATATTTGCCATTTGTACTTTGTTATCTGTATGATCTCCATTTTCCGCAACAAGTGGGCCTATTGTTGAAGTTACCGTTTTTCTGTTTCTTATATAGCTGTAAAATTCTTTCGGATTGGACTTGCTGGAGCTGGCAATATGAAGTTCCAGATTCTTCTTACTTCCTTTGATGAGATTTTTGGTTGTTCGACGCAGTCTATCGTGTTCTAATTTATCGCTATTATTCTGAGTTGCCTTATATTTTTGGTATGCCTGCTTTTTTACTAAGAGGATGTTTTTTATTTCATTATTCCACCATTTTGGCTTATATTTGCCTGCTGGGCGCCGGTTTCGTAGAGGGATGCTTGTATTTATTGCTTTGTTTAGGTTATTGGATAATATGTTCCATAATCGATTTACATCGTGAGTTTCGGTCATTTCACTCCAGTCAGTATTGGCAAGATGCCTTCTAAGTTTGTTAAAGTCGGCCCTTCGATAATCTGGTACTTTTTCCGTGCTCACGTTTTCTTTGTAATTATTTACTTTAATGTTAAAGGACACTATCCTATGGTCACTAGAGCTAAATTCCGGTCCGATTTTAACGCTATTTACCAGTCTTTCATTTGTCGTTAGAATAATATCCAAAATGTTATTTCCCCTCGTTGGGTGTTCTACGTGTTGATAAAGGGCACTTTCCTGAAGATTAGCATATAGATCATGTCCCGCGTGAGCATTTAGTGGTTCGCCCCATGTTGTGACTGGCAGATTGAAATCGCCAAATATTACTGCTTCTTCCTGACAACTTATTTCTGCTATTTGATCATAGAGTTTCTCGTCAGTATCGGGTGATTGTGCAGGAGGTCGATAAATTAGGCCAATTATTATCTTGCTTGCTTGATTATTTATTTGAACGTAACTAGTATCAATATTATTTATGGCAGGTTTGGTTACCTCGATTGGGTGAAGATTACTTTTAACATATAGCAGAACCCCACCTCCCATTCTATGGGATCTTTCGCAGCTGAAGGGAGTATAACCTGGTAATGCGTATTCCGCCAAAAAATCACGCTTTTCCGTGTTGATCCAAGATTTTGAAACACCGATTATATCACATTCCTCCATACATGCAAGTGCTTCCAGGTCTTCGAATTTATTGCGTAAGCTGCGTGCATTAACGTAGCAGGCCGTGATATTATTTTGGATAGAGTTTACATTTGATATGGGGTAGTTTATGTCGCTGCTACTGCCCCTGCTCGGTTGTCGTTTTTTTATCTGAAAGTGCAGACTGCATCATGTAGGAGTCTGCCTAGGCGTGCTCCTCCGACTGAATTCAAATGGCAGCATCATCCTGAAAGAGAATGTGTTGATTGTAGAAATGGTCCCAGAGATTGAGATATTCGACATCTTCCTGTGAGCAGAGGGATTTAAGTCTGTTATTAGTACTGAACGCCTTATCGTAGAAACCGGTCTCTGCATCGATCTTGGGAAGAATGCCTGAAATGATTATGTTACATGACTTACTCTTGTAACGCTGGATTGCCTTACGGTATTTTTCCATTAGTTCCTCTGATCTGGTGCGCATTACATCGTTCGACCCTGCATGAATCACGAACAGGGTGTTCTCGTCAGCGTTTGTGGTGACATGTGTATGATAAAAGAGGAATGATATTATGTGTATGATATAAGAGGAATCATATTATGTGTATGATATAAGAGGAATGATATTATGTGTATGATATAAGAGGAATTATATTATGTGTATGATATAAGAGGAATTATATTATGTGTATGATATAAGAGGAATTATATTATGTGTATGATATAAGAGGAATGATATTATGTGTATGATATAAGAGGAATGATATTATGTGTATGATATAAGAGGAATGTGAATAATGGGCGAACATGTAATTGACCTTAATCGATCTTCATGAGGCACGCCTACCATACTTGTATCAACAGGTGGCCCTCTTGCCTATTGTTATTGTTTTGTTTTGTTTTCTATTCATAGTTGCTAACAGCTGTGTACACCAATTCTACGATGACATGAAGTTCGAGGAAGAGTGTTGCTTCCAAGAGGAATGTTACAGAATACTGGCAGTCCTAATTAGCCCCCAACACATCGATACTCCAAAGCCTTAAAGGGATGTTCAGGAATATATTAATATTGAAATTATTCAACAAAAATACTTAGCACTAACAAGTGTTTCATCTACTCTTGGGTGTATGCATAAGTTGATAAAGTATGTGTTACAGACCCACAAGGAACTAAAGAAACATATAAAGTGCTTATTACCAAGATGACCATAATTTTGTTCTCCCAATACTTGAAGGACATTATAGAATAAGTATGTTGCAGAGATCATATTTATATTTGTTTCAACCACCGGAAAACTCAATTTATGTGCACTAAGTAAAACACTGTAAAAAAGAATTATCTCTATTGATGGCGGCAAAACTCTTATTAAGTCCCTTACAGGTGCTGATTTCAATAAGTCATGGGGGGGTGATGGGTAAAAAGTCCCCCTCAAACCCTTCTGTATCCCAAGGCAAAAAATTGTTGTTCTCTGCTAATAACTTACATCTGAGTGTTTTAAGATCATTGGATAATGGGGATAACAAAATGCCGGGGATTGTATCTAGTTTCAACTAAAGTATAGTGTATAATGTATAATGATATAAACTACGTAAAACCAAAATATAAAAAACATGGGAGAAATAGTGGTCGTCTCGGTAATATTTTCCATATAATTATGAGGATGCGACAGTTATGAGACACATACATTTTTGTGTGGCCTACTGAACTGTCATTAAACATATTACAACTATTTTTTATATATATATTTTTTGTTTACATGTTTTGTTCAGATACAGTGGTTTTATATACCAAGGACTGTGGGTCAATATGTACGAGTCGAGTCGCACCACATTTTTTGTTTTCTGTTGTTCTCTATCAGTGATTTTCACTGGAAATAAATATTATCCCATTATCCAAGAAGCGGTAAGGATGTAGTATCCGGGCATTTCGCCCGCTTTGTTTGCACTACTCATACACTTGCGATCACGTTCCCGTCGATTTTGACTGCCGTGGGATACAATAATAGGTTGCCAACCCTCACCCCGCCCATGACTTATTGTCATCATCATATATATTGCCAGCAGGGGACAAATAACAGAAAAAAAGCATTGATGAATAGCGACATGCAGGGCGATGATCAGTACAGTTGGTGCAAAATGTTGTATTCTTTAATGATACATAAACTTTATTATCCGAAAATTAAAACCTATATGAATAGGTTTGAAAAATTATGAATATTCGATGCCTTTGAAAATATATTATTTCCTACTGTGGTGGGACTCGTTCATATTGTCCTATTAAACAATAGCTTCGGTTAGGGATAATATAGGGGTTTTTAAATGCAAAAAATAAAATAAAAAAATAAAAAAAATAACTTAACCTAACCTAAACCTAGTACATTGGATACAAGAGTAACCATCACCTAACAGCTAATATGTGTCCCTATAGTACCTAGGACGTGGGATTCAAGACTAACCCTTACCTAGCAGCTAGTGAATGTTCCTAGTACCTAGTGTATCCCATACCTACCACCTGATCTCTTGTCATTAACCTAACCAAACAACCTAACCTAACATAACTTAGACCTATAGTCCATTCATTATAGGTAGGCGAGAAACTGTGAACCCTAATCTCTGTAACTTAAAAAGGGCTAGAGCAAATGAGCTATAAATTGCCACAACTATTCCCTGGCTTACCTTTCCCAAATGGTAAAAATATTAACGAGATTACTTTCGTCGTTTGCTAGTTACAGAGGTTAGGGTTCACAGTTTTTCGCCTACCTATAATGAATGGACTATAGTATATTGGATGCAAGACTAATCTTCACCTAACAGCTACTATGTGCCCCTAGTACCTTGTATGGGGGATACAAGACAAACCTATACCTACCAGCTAATGAGTAGTCCCTAGTACCTAGTATTTTATCAACCAAACAACCTAAGTTAGCCAAGAATAGACCTAGTACATTGGATACAAAACTAACCCTGGGATATAATACAGAGTAATAGCGTACTTTATTGAGATGATGTGGAGGGTGAATTTCCAGAAACCAATATTCACTCCAACGCCACTGGTCTGACGGCTCAAATAACAGGGGTGACCAAACCGCTTGGGTGAGGCCGACAAAGACAAACAAACATGTTCAGTACATTTGTTTTCTATGTGAATGAAGGAGACAAAGGCAAGGTTGCCTGTAACAAGTGTCTCCCCCAAAGTTGAAAGAGTGACAGAGAGCCAAAATCAAGGTACGTTAGAGTAAAAATGTCTGGACACACAGAGCTTCAAGCAGTTTAAATCACAGACAGATTGATGGAGAGAGTTCCAAAACTTGCTTGTTAAGTAGAAGAAAGACTGTGAATTTTTTCCCATCTTGGGTTTAAGAGGTGGACATAACAGGGGTGGGAGTGTGTTAAAAGGTTGGTGCCCGCCATACTCCGTAAGAGAGGGGTTATACACTTTAAGAGCTCTTAAGAACATTGATTATTTAAAAGCGGTAGAATAGTTAGAGATGCAACATTGTGGCATTTAGAGAGAGATTGTATGGAAATAGTGAGAGGAGGTGAGGTCATGAGACAAAATGCTTTTGACTCTACCTTTTCGAAAAGTGTGGTATGGGTTGAACCTCCCCACACATGCGAACAATACTTGATACATGGGCGCAATGTGCCCCTATACAGAGCAAGAATCTGTGCAGGGATGAAGAACCCACGGAGACGATTTAGCACACCTAATTTCTGGTGTTACGATCCAGGTTCTCAAAGACACAGGGCTCTTCAACATTGGACTAGATAATGGCAAAATGCAACAACGGTAACACTAGATCCAACCCCTGCCTTAAACACTGGAAAACAAAACACCATTACCGCCCTGAGTCGTGCCTGGACAACGAGGTATCCTATGACTCGGTAACTGGTCCACACACACTAGGCTGACGCTCGATGAAACAGCCTATTCTCAAACAGTAAAAGATTACTTGATTAGGTTACACAAAGAGAAAAATAGTTAACGTGATTAATTAACGTTACGGTAGATACTCAAATAACTGGCATTCCTGTATTAAAGAAAGTGCAATGCTAGTCCTGCAACATCAACTGGAAACTTCTGAAATAAGTCTGATGCTGGGAAGATGTTCGTAAAGAATCTTGAACAATTATAATGCAGAATACGGGTCACAATAAATGCTAGGACATATAGTAATAATAGGCAGGCGAATAATAAAGACGGCGCAAAGGTAGTAATGCTCGACAACTAAAGAAATGCTTCGTGACACAACGCAACAGCCTACTAGGGTTGTGTAACTCAACAACAACCTCGGCTCAAAAGTGCAGTGAATAATAATGTGGCATACATATAATAATAGAGCTTATCTCTAACCAGTGTCTGCTCGGTTAATAAAGTCTAGCTGGGGTATCAAGGCAGGGCAACAATGGGCGAGCATGCGGCCCGTAGCCTAACGTTGTCCGAAGGTGGTATAATGAAGATTACGTTATATGACGGGGATGCTCTCTTGATAAATCTAGGTCTCTAGTACCTAGTTCTATCCTGGCGATCCCTCAGAAGTCAACACAAAGAGGCAGCACTATGTTGTGAGGGATAGGCTATGGCCCTCTCACACCACAGTGCTGTGCTCGCAAAGTACAAAGTACAAAGGAGTACAAAGGAAATCAAGCAACAACAGGTCTAGTGACCCTTCTAGGTTGCTTATCCTCCAAAACACTGAGGATCAAGTGTCCAAACAGTGGTTTAGAGTGGGTAAGGGAACTACTGCCCTGCCACTAACGTGGCAGGACTAGGAAGTTAGTAGGGGACATATGGGTTAGTAACTGAGGGGAGGATAAAGTTATTCATTTACAAACGCAGTCAGTCGCGGGTTTGATGCGAGATATTTGTCTAGGCGGAATTTAAATGAATCAACGGTGCTGCAGTCTATAACGTCTCGGGGAAGCCCATTCCACAAGTTGACAACTCGATTGAAGAAGAAATTCTTAGATTCGTGCGAGTTAAAAGATTTACCAATAATTTTGCAACCGTTTCCCCGCGTGTAATTAGATTGGTCGATAGTGAAGTACTTACTACAGTTCATATTGTCGATGCCTTTGATGATTTTGAACACTTGAATTAAGTCGCCTCTTAATCTGCGCTGGGTTAAAGGAAATAGATTTAATTCTCTAAGACGCTCTTCGTATGGTTTGTTCTTTAGGCTAGGTATCATTTTGGTAACTCTACGTTGAACTCGTTCTAGCTTGTTTATATCTTTTTGGTAATAAGGGCACCAGGATTGAACGCAGTATTCCAGAAGAGGGCGGACTAAGGAATTGTAAAGGGTTAGGATAACTTCTTGGATTTATGCTCAAATGACCTGCCTATAAAGCCAATTATTTTGTTTGCCTTCTTAACAACTTCTGAACATTGTTGACTCGGTTTTAGGTTACTCGATATTGTTACTCCCAGATCAGTTTCTCTGTTTACATTCTTAAGCTGAGTGCCATTCATCGAATAGTTTGCTTTCTCATTTAGGTATCCGACATGTAGTACTTTACATTTATCCGCATTGAAACTCATTTGCCAAATTTGGGCCCAACATGACAATTTATCTAGATTGTGTTGCATATCGTCAACTTGTTCTTTTGAGAGTACGCTATTTGCAATTTTTGTATCGTCAGCAAATTTTGAGATTGTGCAGGTGAGACCCTCATCTATGTCGTTGATGTAAATTAGAAAGAGAATTGGTCCTAGTACCGATCCCTGGGGTACCCGCTACTTACATTGGTCCATTTAGATGCCTTACCGTTTATGACTACCCTTTGCTTTCTGTTGCTGAGCCAATTTTCTATCCATTTCAACACACCGTCTTGTATTCCATGCGCTTTTAGTTTTAGCAGTAAACGTTTGTGGGGAACTTTGTCAAAGGCCTTTTGAAAATCAAGGTATATAATATCTACAGCTTTACTCTCATCGTAGAGGTTGAGGATATCGTGGAAGAAGTCTAAGAGGTTTGTTAAACAGGAATGTTTTTACGAAAGCCGTGTTGAGTATCTTTAAGTATGTTATTTTCCTCTAAGTGATTTACGAGTCTGTCTCGTATGACCGTTTCTAGCATTTTACATACAACTGAGGTTAAGCTAATTGGACGATAGTTACTGGGTAGGGATTTGCTGCCTTTTTGAATATCGGTGTTACGTTGGCTAGCTTCCACTGATCAGGCATAGTTCCAGACTGCAAGGATTTATTGAATAGTAATGTCAGTGGTTTGGAGAGCTCATCTTAGCTTCCTTTAGAACTCTAGGCGAGATTGTATCAGGTCCTGGCGTTTTATTTACCTTGAGTTTATCTAAACAATTCAATACTTCTCTCTCTGTAACGGTGATATTGCTTAGAACATCTGAATTATCAATCTGAATCGGCGATGGTATAGGGATATCACTGAGGTCTTCTGTTGTAAAAACTGATGCAAAGAAGGTATTGAGGGCATTACTCATTTGTACTTCGTCTTGGTGTATTCTCCTTTTTCATCGACTAACGGTCCAACAGTTGAAGTAACTACTTTTTTCTTTCTGATATAACTATAGAATTCTTTCGGGTTTGTTTTACTTTGATTCGCAATATGTAACTCTAAGGTCTTTTTACTTTGCTTAATTAACTTTTGGCTTTGCGTCGTAGCTCTACAAATTTCACCCGTTCTTCGTCATTTTGTGAGGATTTTAATCTATCATTAGCAAATTTTTTAGCAAGCAGGCAGTTTGAAATATCTTTATTCCACCATTTGGGCTTATTATTATGGCCTGGACGCCGTATTTTCGATGGTATGCAGTCTTGCACTGCTTTTAGGTAAGTGGCTTCGAATACCTTCCAAGATGTATTTATGTCGTTATTGTTAATTAAAAAGCTCCAGTCAGTTTCTTTAAACATAGCTCTAAGTTTATGGAAGTTTGCTTTCTTGAAATTAGGGACTTTTTCGATGCTACTATTTGGTTCGTTACTAGTAAACTTTAAAGTGAAAGTTATCGTACGATGGTCGCTGTTACTGAATTCATCACCAACATTCAAATTCTCTATCAATTCTTCTTTTGTTGCAAGTACAATGTCAAGAACGTTATTACCACGGGTCGGCATTCGAACAAATTGATAAAGCGAACTCTCTTGCAAGTTCGTATAAAAGTCATGTCCGGAGTGTGAAGTAAGAGTATCGCCCCACTTGGTCACAGGTAAATTAAAGTTGCCAAAAATTACGGTATCTTGTGAGTTACTTACATCTGCAATTTGTTCGTAAATTTCTCGGTCAGTTTGCACTGATTGAGCTGGAGGTCTGTATATTAACGCAAGTATTATTTTTGTACCTTTATTATTCTTTATTAGCACAAAAGATGTGTCGACGTTCACAATTTGAGGTTTTGACACGAGGGTCGGGTTAAGACTTTCTTTGATATAAAATAAAATGCCACCTCCATTTTTATTTATTCGGCTATTCTCAAACATTACATAACCGGGAAGTGAATACTCTGCTAAAAAGTCTCTATCTTGTGTATTGAGCCAAGATTCTGTTATGCCAATCACATCATAATTTTCTGTAAACTCTAAATCTGAAAATTTATTGCGTATGCTACGAGCGTTTGCATAGAAAACCTTTAAAGTTGCGGTTTTAGAACTCGCAGATCGTTCTTTCATCGAATTTTTGGTTCTGGTCGGATCTACATTTACATTCATGGCTGTCCTCGGTCCTCGGTCGTTATCCCTGATGGTTTTGAATTTGGGTCGTGTTGGTGGAGCTTTATCCAAATTCGCGGTTCTTGACGGATTAGTATTTAATTCCTTTGTAGATTGCCGTCCTCGCTGTCTTCGGTCCTCCTTCCTGGTTGTCCTGTGCTGAGTCGATTTCTTCTCCGAAAATCCTTCACCGCATCGTTGAGAAGACACCCAAAACGCGCTGCTCCCACCTGGTTCAGATGAACTCCATCGTCCGAAAACAAAGTCATCGTAGTAGAAATTGTCCCAGGTGTCGACGAATCCCACGTTCTCCTTCCTGCAGAGGTTTGCTAGACAACGATTTGTGCTGGTGGCTATGTTGTAAAATCTACACCGAGCCGGGGGACGATTCCTGAGACGATGATCCTTGATGACTTCTCCTTAAACGACTTGATCAGCTGCTGGTACTTTAAAAGCAAATCTTCCGACCGGGTTCGCTGTACATCGTTGGATCCAACGTGGATGACGTACATTGTATTAGCAGGGGCCAGCTTTGATACTTCGTCAACTGCTGCAACTACGTCATCCACACCACCACCAGGGATACAAAAACGCTTCCTGGTCTTAGGTGCCCTGGCGCAAAACTCTGTGAGCTGACCACGTATCATCGAGTCTCCCACGAGCCGGACTTCTTCTATTTCCTCTTCGTCATCTGAGTCTGCGAGTATCTGGAAACGGTTTTGACACTCGGTAATCTAATCGGTATGTGTTTCCTGGTCTTGGGGCAAACGTTGTTCCTCACGACACGGAAGTTGTCTTGAGGGGGAAGAGAGTCGCTATTTGTATCTTGAGTATCGGAAACATCAGCTGAAATGGCTACTGTAGGCGTTGAATTGTTGGCAGTTGACGTTGGGGCGTTGGTGGCTGCTGGAGTTGCGGTGACAATTGAAGTTTGTGGCACTCCAACGTTGAGTGTTACAAACTCTTGGAGTGATTCCAGCTTCATGGTGAGGACGTTGATCTTGTTGTAGGCTTCATCTAATTTCACTGTAAAATTCTCTCGTTGCTGGCAGAGCCGGCAGACTTGAAGATCGATAGTAGCAAACATGGACTCACCAAACCTACCGGCGCAGTTCGCACAAGCGCGAGGCATGGTGACAGTCACTTTCTTCAGATCACTTCACTCACTTAAAAAAACAATTCACTCACTTTACAACACTTCACTCACTTTAAAAACACTTCAATCACTTCAACCGAAAACAAATACGCTGAAATACGCAGAAATAGGTTATCAGGGGTGATAGCCTAACCGAAAACAAAAATGTTGAGATACGCAGAATTAGGCTTCCAGGGGCGATAGCCTAACCAAAAGTTTTTTTTAAAAATTGAAAATACGCAATAATAGGCTACCAGCGTTGAATAGCCTAACCGAATATAATAAAATTGAAATTCGCAGAAATAGGCTGTGATAACCTAACCTTAAACAATATATATAACAGAATATGTAACTAAATATACAATTCACCAAATAGAGATTATATAAAAATAAAGTGTGACTGCACACAAGGGGTTAATATACTGTGTCAACAGATGACCCTGGTGTCACTGTAGCCTAGTAAAGCAGTAGCCTACTCTTTTTAGATAAAAAATGTATCAGTCAAAGGTTATTACAAGATCGTGCAAGCAACAACTAAAATTACAGATATATATAGCTACAGTAGGATACTAAATACAATATCTACAAGAGTTAATAATAAAACAGATTGGCTGGCTATAGGCTAGGCTAGGTTTGGGTTAGGTTAAAAGCTTGGCAGGTTGGGTTAGGCTAGGTTAGTTTGTACAAATACCACCCTTAGCTTAAAGTAAAATCAGTCTGAGGAGAAAAAGTCAAGAATAGTAAACCCACCCGAAGACAACCTAGGCTCCCACAGTACCTGTCGAAGTCGTGCAGGGCTTAGCTAACACTGCACACATCGGAGACAACGACACAGTAACCTTACCCCTAGTCTAGCTTTAAATAACTAAGCAGAATCACTCAACACCCTGCCAGGGAGACATATACCGGTCTACAACCTTCCCGAGAGAGGACACACACGGAAAAGTCCGTCTCTCCAAACCTCATTAAAGCCTAATACATAGAAATATCTGAGAGCTTCGCGTACAATACGACTGGCCGACGGTGAACGTCTATGCTGAAACCAGAAGGGATGTTGAGTTTAATAAAGATTAGAGAATGAGAAAGGAGAAGTCGAGAGAGAGAAATAGTATGCAAAGTGGCGAGTATGGGGGACAGAATTGCAAAGGATGTAGACGATACGCGTGTCAGGCCAGCTCTGAGCTTGATAAAAAACATGAGGCCGCGACGGGAAGGGACTAGTTGACCACCCGGCCGCCAACGCCGTCAGCGCCCAAGCGGGCCGCGTGATAGCTCGCCCCACTGCCAGGTGTACCCCGTCACCCTCTCTCGCTCGCCTCTCACACAAGCAACATTTATATTATAGCGAATATAAAATACAAGGCGCGGTCACAGACCAAAACAAAGACCATTTCTAGACTGTTTGTGGCAACACGACACTAATAAAAGAAAGCAGATCATTCTAGGACAACTGTAGCCCATCCCCCCATCCTGGCGAGCGCTAGCGAGCTGCAATGCCCCACGCAACCATTCTGCTAGCGCTGGGAGGCGTCACACCCCCACCAAGATATGGGACACTCAACCATGAGCCCATATCTGAACAGGCAGAATGTCGCTAGAATCTGCCACTCCTAACCACTCTGCCACTCATGGAATGCAAGCTCAGTCTCCAAAAAAAAAATACAACATTTTATATATAAACAAATCTTATCACCCTTCCCAAACATAATACACATAAAAGCACAGCCTACTGAGAGAAAATCATCTGCACTCAGTACTCAGCTACAATATTATCTTAAAATTATTTATTAAAAACAAAGAGTTTTTATTTAATTTTTCATACTTTATTTTAATGTTGTTTTTGGCGGCTACTATAGATGTAGCCTAATTTTCGTCTAATCAAAGCCAACAACTCCTGCCCTTCGACCCTACGCTGATGCTACACACGCGAGCCAACAAGCACCAGCGCAAAAATACACCGCGAGCCAAGACAGGAGGCTATACCAACATACTGTGGTAGCCTACCCCGGATCTTCCTTCCGCGACAAACACAGACTGAACAGCGAGGGTTCTCCTGCAAACAAAGCCAAAACATTATCAGTGCCCTTAGCATGCCACACATCCAACCTGTGTTCCGGCAGCACAACAACACCTGGCACTGACAAACTGCCCAGCTCATCGCAAAACTGGCACTTCTCTTCGCTCTTCCCGGCAACGGGGCCTGCCAATAACCCTTCACTAGTTCTACCTTCGTGATGAGCGAGGCAGCCCCGAATCGGTCTATGGTGTCGTCAACTCTGGGTAATGGATAGGCGTCTGTCAGGGATAATGCTTCCACACTCTTGCAATCAACACACACACGGACTCTGCCACCAAACTCAGGCCGCAAAGCCACTGGCAACGACCACTCACGACATTCCTCATCCCTCAGACCTCCTCTCCACACGCCGTCCAGCTCCGCCCTCACAACAGGCTGTCGAGCAGGATTCACACGGTAGGGAACCAACTCGAGCCTTGCACTGTCTCCAGCCTCCATGTCGGATTCTACCCCGTACATCAGGCCTGGAGAAGCAACAAACATGCGGACGGAATGCCACAGCCTAGTAAACAACTCCTCTTGTCGCTCAGGAACAAGAGGTTGCAACCATTCTCGCAGAACAACATGCCCAGTGCCCTCCCACATCTCCTTCACCATGTGGAGAGGAGCCCTCACCTGATGCCCGAAAACAAGCTCATTCGGACTGAAACCGAGACTCTCCCCAGGTACTTCTCTTGCCGCGAACAAAACATACGGCAGACCAAGGTCCCAATCCTTTCCGTTCTCTGCGCAATAACATTGAAGCATGTTTTTCAGCGTGGCGTGCCACCTCTCCAACACCCCTTGACTCTCCGGGTGATACGCAGAAGAGACGACAGTGCTGATGCCATGCTGAATCATAGCTTGTTTGAACAGATTAGATGTAAAACTAGAACCTTGGTCCGATTGCACCTCTTGCAGGTAACCATACCGCGAGCAATACCAGAGCAGGTTCCGGACAACAGTTTTTGCCGTGCCATTTCTCATTGGATATGCATCAGGATAACGAGTGGCCACATCCATGTTAGTTAAGAGAAATCTATTACCGGCACTAGTAGGGGTTAGGGGTCCGACCATATCAATGATGACCTTACTGAAGGGCGGTCCACTGATAGGAATTGGGTGCAATGGGGCTCTCGGAATTGTTTGGTTAGGTTTTCCAACCCTCTGGCACGTATGACACCTTGCTATCCAGGTTACCACCTGCCCCTTCAACCCCGGCCACCAAAACAATTTTTCTAAAGCCGCCACCGTTTTTTTCACCCCTAGATGTCCTGCCAGTGGTATGTCATGCGCCAACCTCAGTAGGCTATCCCTGCACTCCCGTGGCACCACCAACTGGTCCACTACTCCGGACCCCTCTTGCCAACTACGTTTAGGGTCTTGAAAACGCCTATAGAGGATGCCTTCTAAATAAAACAAATCTCCTGGCTGTGCATCGTCGTCCTCGTCGAGCTCTACAGCTCCATTAGCACACGTTTGGAGCTCAGGGTCCTCTAGTTGCAACCGACGTATATCTGAGGGTGCCAAGCGATCTAACTGCTCCCGGAGCAATGCATGACCTTCCCCGATACTGGGCTGCTCCCTCTGTCTCTCTCGATGTACATAACGTTGCTGTCGTGGAGACTCGTCAAACCCAGCCTCGTCACTCTCAATGACAGGCCCAGGGGCTATTCCAGAATTAAGTAATGGTGCTAATACTGAATCACCCAGGAGAGCCGCCGAGTCAAAACTCTTAAAACCAACTCCAGCTTTAGCCTCCTCCTGTTGATCGTTCCTCCGCTGGTCTGAAGACGGAGGACTAGGCTGTGACACTTTAGCTGCCCGAGCTCGGGTGACAACACACGCCATGGGTTGTGTCTGGCACCGCTCGACCCACTCTTGCTCTTCCCTACTCACGTCGGCCGGCCTCTCGGCAACGACTAAGGGTAGAACCTCAGAAGCGGGCATTGCAAAGTCGTTGCCAAGAAGAAGGTCGACGCCCTCCACTGGCAGTTTCTCCACAATCCCGACATCCAATTCACGTGCCACACCATCCACCTCCAACTCCAACCGCACTAGCGGGTATGCCCGAGTTGCATTAATACCCTGCACCACCACCACCCGAGCCGCGTTTATAGGGTAGCCAGTCAAGTTTTTCATCAGAGTCTGGGAAGCACCTGTATCACGCAAGACCTCTACTCCATGCTTGCGGGGCGCCCCGCCCACATCACGCAACCCCGCCCTCTATGGTCGCAAAAAACATCCTGAGCAGGGTTCGAGCCTCCCAGGTGCTTCTGCATTGGCTGTGCCTCAGCCTCTGACGAACTGCCCCGGGCAAACTCAGATGACTTCGGAGACACACCAATGTTGCAGGCCAAAGACACAGCTGCTGTAGGTGGTTTGCTAGGACAGACTCTTGCAAAGTGCCCCTTTTCATGACAATGATAACACTCCAACTCCCCTTTGGGCTTCCCTTGGTACTGGGAAGGGCCCGGCCCCTTCTTAAATGGGACGGTGCTAGTCTTGTGGTCAGTCTTGGTATCATGGCTCTTGTACTTGTTTGCATAAGGTATATCACTAACTCAGGGGGGTGGGGCGTCACGCCCCTTGTTACCTGCCTCACTACGCTGGGCAGACCCGCACCCACGAATTAGTGATAGCCGGAGGTCAGCCATCTCAGCTGCCTCCTGTAGAGTTTTTGGTTGCTTTTCTTTAAGGTTTAACGTCAGGTCGCCGCCCGTGCATTTGAAAAACTGCTCTAAAAGGACCAACTGTTTAATGTCGTCAAACGTAGTAGCTTTCTCTGACCTCAGCCAATTCCCAAAAGCATCGGACAGCTCCCGGGCATGCTACAAAAAGGTGCTCTCCCGACCCTTGGTAACACCCCGGAATTTCAACCTGTACGTCTCTGGTTGTAGTTCGTATGCTCTCAGAACAGCCTCCTTGAGTTCCTCGTAGATAATACACGACTCTATCGGCAATGCATCATAAGCCCTGAGTCCCTTGCCCACAAGTCTAGAGGAAACAAGGGCTGCCCACTTCTCCCTAGGCCACTGGTGGATCTGGCACTTCTTCTCGAATCGTGTGAAAAATTCTGTTACACCACTCTCATCAAACACCGGAACCAGTTTCAATAAGTGCGAGAGAGACTGCTCATGAACACGGTTACCAGCCCCAAGTCGCTGTCCCGTTGTCTCTACTCGCGACTTCTCTACGTCCATGTCGGCACAGTACCTAGTCGACTCAGCTTGAATTTTTGCTATCTCTATGTGCTCATGACTGATAGTTTTTCTCTCTTCTATCTTGGCTAATTCTATTTGCTGCTGGAGCTCACCTGCCCTGATAGCCTTTCTCTCTTCGATCTTAGCTAATTCGAGCTGAAGCAATAATTCTGGAGATAACCCTTGAGGAGGTGAAGGTGCTACAATGTTTGAAATTACCGGTGGTCCCCCCAGGGGCAACCCACCCTGCCAGTCACCACCCAACTGCGGAAGCGTACCCGGGGTCGGCAAACTTCTGGGATGGCTGGGAGTCGAGTGTAGGGGAAGCATGGCCGAAGGGCTCTGAGCACTCAACCCATCTCGCTCACCAGTCACCCTGCCCAGTACACACGTTATCAAGTTATCCTTGGTCATGCTGCTAGTAACCGCATGACCGATAGCTGTGGCCAGGCATTGAAGACCGTACCGATCCATACCCTCCAACCGCTCGGCAGTAACAGGCCATTGCAAAAATATCCTAGCATCCTCCTCACAGTTCACCCGATTAACCCTTTCATCATGCTGCTGTTCCTCAGTTTCGACATTACGTACTGTGTCTCCATTCTCCTCTGACCCGGTATAAGACATGATGCTCACAAAAATTTCTCACCACAATATTCAGAAAAGAAGTACCCCAAACTCTTATGTAGCACTATTCACTTGCCAAAAATGTCTGAAGACTCTCAAGTGCTATACTACTTTGCCAAAAAAAAATTAACGTGCCTACTATATTCCTCAATAAAACAAATGACCACAACAATCCTGCAATTATCTCTTAGTTCACAAGATCCTGAGCTAGGTCGCCATTTGTTACGATCCAGGTTCTCAAAGACACAGGGCTCTTCAACATTGGACTAGATAATGGCAAAATGCAACAACGGTAACACTAGATCCAACCCCTGCCTTAAACACTGGAAAACAAAACACCATTACCGGCCTGAGTCGTGCCTGGACAACGAGGTATCCTATGACTCGGTAACTGGTGCACACACACTAGGCTGATGCTCGATGAAACAGCCTATTCTCAAACAGTAAAAGATTACTCGATTAGGTTACACAAAGAGAAAAATAGTTAACGTGATTAATTAACGTTACGGTAGATACTCAAATAACTGGCACTCCTGTATTAAAGAAAGTGCAATGCTAGTCCTGCAACATCAACTGGAAACTTCTGAAATAAGTCTGATGCTGGGAAGATGTTCGTAAAGAATCTTGAACAATTATAATGCAGAATACGGGTCACAATAAATGCTAGGACATATAGTAATAATAGGCAGGCGAATAATAAAGACGGCGCAAAGGTAGTAATGCTCGACAACTAAAGAAATGCTTCGTGACACAACGCAACAGCCTACTAGGGTTGTACAACTCAACAACAACCTCGGCTCAAAAGTGCAGTGAATAATAATGTGGCATACATATAATAATAGAGCTTATCTCTAACCAGTGTCTGCTCGGTTAATAAAGTCTAGCTGGGGTATCAAGGCAGGGCAACAATGGGCGAGCATGCGGCTCGTAGCCTAACGTTGTCCGAAGGTGGTATAATGAAGATTACGTTATACGACGGGGATGCTCTCTTGATAAATCTAGGTCTCTAGTACCTAGTTCTATCCTGGCGATCCCTCAGAAGTCAACACAAAGAGGCAGCACTATGTTGTGAGGGATAGGCTATGGCCCTCTCACACCACAGTGCTGTGCTCGCAAAGTAAACCCACCCGAAGACAACCTGGGCTCCCACAGTACCTGTCGATGTCGTGCAGGGCTTAGCTAACACTGCACACATCGGAGACAACGACACAGTAACCTTACCCCTAGTCTAGCTTTAAATAACTAAGCAGAATCACTCAACACCCTGCCAGGGAGACATATACCGGTCTACAACCTTCCCGAGAGAGGACACACACGGAAAAGTCCGTCTCTCCAAACCTCATTAAAGCCTAATACATAGAAATATCTGAGAGCTTCGCGTACAATACGACTGGCCGACGGTGAACGTCTATGCTGAAACCAGAAGGGATGTTGAGTTTAATAAAGATTAGAGAATGAGAAAGGAGAAGTCGAGAGAGAGAAATAGTATGCAAAGTGGCGAGTATGGGGGACAGAATTGCAAAGGATGTAGACGATACGTGTGTCAGGCCAGCTCTGAGCTTGATAAAAAACATGAGGCCGCGACGGGAAGGGACTAGTTGACCACCCGGCCGCCAACGCCGTCAGCGCCCAAGCGGGCCGCGTGATAGCTCGCCCCACTGCCAGGTGTACCCCGTCACCCTCTCTCGCTCGCCTCTCACACAAGCAACATTTATATTATAGCGAATATAAAATACAAGGCGCGGTCACAGACCAAAACAAAGACCATTTCTAGACTGTCTGTGGCAACACGACACTAATAAAAGAAAGCAGATCATTCTAGGACAACTGTAGCCCATCCCCCCATCCTGGCGAGCGCTAGCGAGCTGCAATGCCCCACGCAACCATTCTGCTAGCGCCGGGAGGCGTCACACTGGGAAGCTATTTTAGCCAGAGTAGTAATATGATCTTTCCAAGAAAAGATATAAGAAAAAGAAACTAAGAATATTGAGAAAATTTGAAGGTTTGATTTGTGTATTGTTGAAGTATGAGTGATAGACCTGTGGAAGTTCTTTACCGGTAGATAAATGGAGAAATTGTGTTTTGTAAGCATTGACAGTAACAAGATTTTCTCTGCCCGAATCGGTAATGGTTTGAGGGCTGCAGTATTATTGTGTGTAGTGTCAATAATCACTGAATGTGACAGCGGAGATCAACCGTCACACGAGGCCTCCATGACTACACTGACTATGTGGTTCAATGATATTACCAATGTTGTGTTTGTTCGGTGGAGTTTTGTCTAGGGCTAGTAACTGCTGTGAGGGTGCCTGAGGGGTCTTTGATTCGAGAGATGTCTTTTTCCTTTGCGCAGGACAACCATGCGTCGGTGATGAGTTTCGCGGCTTTTATAGATTGTAGACACCAATCGAGCAGGGTAATACCCAGGGGAGGCCTCATAGGCATATGATAAGAAGTTGCTGGACCTCTTGTTTCATTTTTCTGGCTTCCCTCACCGTTTCTGTTTGTGTCTACTACTCTCACCTACACAGATAGTAATCTAGCTAGTCTCACAAACATCTTCTCCTCCTATTCATTTCAATACACTAAACAAGCCCACCACACTTCCTTCCAATAAACCAATTTGTATTAACTTTAATAGCGACTATCACTCTTTCAACTTTGGGGGGGCAGCTTTGCTTGTTATCTCCTTCATACATTTAGAAAACAAAATAGAAAAATAGCTGCCATAATGGTGATCAAGAATGTGAGATTAAACAGAGATACTTGTGTCCTAAGTGAATTCCCTTTCCAGAGTTCAAGTTTTTCGTAACATCTTCCATCTCTGTAGGGTTTATTGTCAGGTGTCCGGAATCCGTAAACAGATGGACACCTAGCATTTGGGTGGATTTCAATATAGTTTAGGATAGCCAAGAGTGTTGGTTCTTGTTTGCTCAGGCATAGAGCAGTGCTTCTTGGAGTGAAACGTCATGGGGTTGGGTGACCTCGCAGATCCTGGTAATCCATTGTTCGGGGGGATGGATGAGGGTAGGATCAGAAGTTAGAGTATTTACGTTAATCGGAAGTCTCAAATAGGGCATCTGCATTTGTGTGCAATTTCTCTGGCCTGTAGTGGATAATAAAATCAAATTTCACCAGGGTTTCCCTCCATCTTATGATCAAGGCGTTAGTTGTCTCAGAATGCCATAACCACTGGAGAGAGTGGTGATCAGTGATTATGGTTAAAATAGTGCAGAATATATATGATTTAAAAATGTTGTAGAGCCCAAATTAATGCTATAGACACTCTTGTTTAGTGTTGGATTAGTTGACATTGGATGGTGCGAGGGTCTTGCTGGCTCAAGCAATGATGTGCTCATGGTTGTCACAGATTTGAGCTACCACAGTGCTCATACAAACTAGTGACACGTTGGCATATAACCAGGATGGTTGGGATTAGTTCAGGTAAGCCACAATGGGTGTCAACGTGAGGGCGTTCTTTATGATGTGAAAGGCATTGAGTTGGTCTGGGGTCCATATGAATGGCAATCCGATTTGGGTAAGGTCATTGGGCAATTGTTGAGAAGTCTTTCACAAAGCATGTGAAATTAAACTTGAGCATAAATGCATGTATCTGTGGCATGTGAAAAATTGTATTTGTACCCATTTATTACCTTTCTTTACCTTTCCTCTCTGAGTTCCAGCACCAGGAAGATAGACGACCCCGAGCCCCTGCACGCAGAGAGAAGCCCACCCGAGAAGCCACTCCGCCTTGCTTAGAGTCTAGAACAGGGATGGGGAACCTTTTTCCTATCAAGGGCCATTTGGATATTCATGACATCATTCGGGGGCCATACAAAGTGATTTACTTAAAAATCAGGCGACTTTTGCCGGTCAAACATTTACCCCTAATGAAATGGTTGGAACTCCTTCTCTTTGGTGAGGCGTGTTATGTCTGCTGGTATTGATACTGTTGCTATTCGTAGCTGGTTTTACAGGTTTGCATCAGTCAGTCTGGAGCGCAATCGACTCTTTGCGATGGTAAGTTTTGACAATTTCTGCTCGCAGCAGTAAGTGTTTCTGAACACATACATATTTCAGTGCCTACCTCCTCAAAATGGAAAATCATCAGCGTGTATGTATCGTCTATAGAACTCGAGCAATGTGAGATAATTGTACCTAGCTTTTAGCTCATCGTCAAAGATGGTCAACTCCTGCTTGGTATTTTTCACGCCCTTTCACTAAATGCCTTGATCAGTTTCGCATATTCACCATCATAATCAGATGTTGTAGAAAGGTTTTCTGCTAGCAGTGGGAAAGTGCACAGTGTACCTTTCGAGTTGCATTTTCCACGGCTATATATTAGCTTCAAGGGATTTCAAATTTGAAAGCAGTGAGCTAAGAATCTGGTTGAGGCCTTGCAACTTAACGGTCAGTTCTGAGAGATACTTGGTAATGTAACACAAGAATGCTAGATCACACAGCCACTTGCTATAATTGAGGTCAATGACAGGTTTTCTCTTCATTCATCTGGATGATGAATTGCTTTACTTCATCCCGCAGTTTTTAAAACTGCATGAGCATGTTCCCACGACTCAGCCATCGCACTTCACAATGCTAGACAAGATCGCCATAACATTGTTGAGCCGCAATGACTGCGCACATAAATGTTCTTGGTGTATGATGCAGTAGCATACCATTAAATCACTTGGAATAAGATTGAGACGCTTCAGCTTTTTCTTAACAAAGCAATTAACCCTTTTTATTCTGGCTATTGTTGGACGATTTATTCAGATTAAGAAGGGTGTATGAAAGTCAAAAGGTTAAATGAGATAGTCGTTACCCACAGATCCTTCATAAGCTGAATACAATTGTCTAATCATGATAGCCAGAATAAACTGCCAATTAAAGTGCATCATAACCGTCAAGGGGTTGATAATTACTTGTTTAATTATCTTATATTTGTATAAATTCTATGATATTGTGACTATAAATTCAAGGAGTCTGTAATTTTCGATTTAAACATACACAAAGACTAAATTTGGTTTTAATACATATTAAATAGCAAGCAAAATAGCACATTTCAGCACACCTATATATTGCCTTGCGGGCCTGATCAAATGATCCCGAGAGCCTGATCAGGCCCCCGGGCCGGACGTACCCCACCCCTGGTCTAGAAGTTCTGTTTCCAAGCCCTCAATTGTGTGAGGCTTTAAATATCGTGTTTGAATAAGCATAAATTGTCTCTGTTTCATAGAGTCACTATTTTGCTAACGAAGATCGGGCCTTCAGGTAACATAAAACATACTCTATCCTTGCCAAACACATTGTATTCTGTACGTACACGATCGGAAACCTTTCTATGCCTACGTCGTTAAACATATATAATCAAAGGTTAGGTTCATATACTGTACAACACTCGAGAAACTTATGATTTGAGCTCATTCACGATAATTCATTGCTGAGAGAGAAGCCTCTGTTTAAGAGGACAGAGCGTGCTACAGACATAGAATATAATTAAAGTTGAGACGAGAGAGACAACTGTAACGAATGAGAGACTAATCTAAAATATATTGGTAGCTAGAAAGTGCTAGTCTTATTAATAGTAGTAAATCTATCTAACACGAAATTACTATTTCATTCTTTACTAATTCATCAAGGTTATTAATCAGTAAATAATCAGCCTGATCCCTTCAGATCATCAATTTTGTTTTCTTGGTGTCTAAAATCCTTCCTTTGTAATAGCAAAATTAAATGGAAGAGGAAAAAACACCATCTGCCATCTACCCCCCCCCCCCCCCCCATCACCCCTCAGACCACCAACTCAACCCCGTACCCCCCTATTCATACGAAAACAATATATAATAGTTACTCAAGAAATTCCTGGGCTGCACATTTTCTCTGAGTGAATAACGGAGAAAACAAAGAAAACAACATTGTAGGATGGTTAACTAAAACATACTACGCAGTATGCTGGTGTACGAGCTAAGACTTTGGTTTTGTATATCCTTGATACACATATTTTCTCCTTGTAACTGTATGTGCTCTGTGTTGAATATTTCTCCATATCCTCCCTATTTTCCAGACGTGTTCAATAGGTATATAGGTTAAGCAACTTTCACCAAAAGGGATTTCAGTTAGAACCTAAATTACATTCATGAGCAAATGTTATGTGGCATAGTTTAGGGCCCAATAACTACACATAAATTAAAAAAAAAAAATCCACAGCTTGTATATTGAATGTGGGCCAAATACACAAATAATTTGAAGGTATTATATGTAGGCGACTTCATAAGAAAACTGGGCAATTTATCTTGGAAACTAAATTATCCTTTGTTTTTGTTTTTATTATATACCAGATTTTACGCACGAGCACACACAGGGTGATGGAAATTGCACCAGATATTCCATATACCACTGACATCAACCACTATAAACATTAACTCAATGCTTGATACATAAGCTGAGTTTGGCACCTATTGTCCCATTTAGGTGTCTAATTTTTACTGGCGAGCGACAGCGAGCCTGTAATTTACGAGGAATCGGCCTTTGGCCAGAATATTTTTCTACCGAACAATGTAAACAATTTTCTCAAAGGGAGGTCTTTGGGATATTTTATGCTTAAGCTTGATAGTGGTCTAGGGAACAAACTAAAACAAATATATATACTGGCTATAATAACAAATAAATACATAAATTAAATAACGTTCCCTTTAACTCTGCACAGTGGATGCCTGTCGAGGGTGGGTTTAACGAGAGGTGTCACGGAATATCTCCCTCAACTATGAGCAGACCTACACTGAAGCTGTGTGGGTAAGTTTTTCCCCCTCTTCTGTCCTGGCGATGTTCTTTTTTGTTTTTGTTTTTTGCTACATTTATACAATTTTATGAAGCTTAGAAATGATATATGGTAGCTAAAAGGATTCATTGAGAGAGTGTGTAGCCTTTTAATGGGTAGACGTAACGAGAGAATATTACAGAAAACCTCCCTCGATTATGAACAGACCTACACTGAAGCTCTGTTGGTTGGTCTTTCCCCAGATGGCAGCTTTGGGGTATTTATTTGCGTATTTAGTTATCTAATTATTATTAAAGTAGATAAGCCCTCCGCCAATCACTGCGCTCCCTTTTACTTGCTTGCACAGCCAGCTGAGTTTGACAGCTCACGGCTGCAACGTGCCACACCTTGCCCACCAGCCAATCAGCGGCCTCCATTATCGGAGCGCGAAGCTGGACTTCTTACTACTACTGGACTACTTCCTCAAAAGTCACTCTCTTTCTCTTCCCGAGGAGTTCCTTATGATTATCCACTAACTAATACCTCGGTGCCAGCCTTGTACTCCCGTAAGCCGCCAAAAGAGGTTTATAATCAGCTTCCTGGAACTTATTTTGAAGAAGGGAAAGAGGAGGTGAAGGAAGCAAGAATTCAGAGCGAGCGTGCCACCATGCGTGCCCGCCAGCCAATCAGAGCGCGGGAGAGCGGGGGGCATTACTATAAAGGCTGCCGCGCACAGGCCACTGGGGTCACTCATCCCTCGGAGCTCACCGGGTTACCACATTGCAACTTACTTGCTCTCTCTCGCCCGGGCATAAAGGAGAACCAGGAACCCACCTTTCCAGTTACTCTGCCCTCACCTAAAGTCACAACACAGACCACCCCTGACCTCTCCTCACTTTCGCCCACTCGGAGGATGCACCATCAGTATCCTGCCGCCTGTCGTCACGTCGCTAGTCTGCACACATACAGTCAAGCACTTCAAGTGGGACGACAGAAGGTGGATGGAAGCGAGGACTTCCAGAAGAGCTACTGGCCAGCTCTGAGGTGGTAAAGCACAGTTCTAGACACACACACACCTGATTCAGCATACCAGAATATATTTGTTTAAGGACCCATATTGGGCCCGCATACGATAAAGGAAGAAAGAGAGATGCTGTTAACTAACCTGGTGGTTTCCATAAAAATGTATGTGTCCTTCTAGGACAAGACTAAAGGAAAAAGAATTTAGACTCACCTGAATCCATAAAGATGATGATGTGTTATTAAATAATTATTTTTGTTAGTAATGGCGCCATGCCGAAAGAGTTATTATATAGGATCTGATAGGAGAGATTAAAGATTAAAAGAGTAAAAGTAAAGAGGGGAGGGAAAGAATACTTCTGTTAATAAATGAGGCAACCAATAAGATAAAGAGGGAAACAGTTGTTTAGTTGCCTGATAGATTAGCTATAGCTAGGGAAGGACACTAGTCCATATGAATCATTCATTAACACTCAAAGAGCGGGTGGTGGAGTATATTTAACTGTGCCGCCCAGCGGGGGATTTTACCATAAATGGGGTTGTTTCCGTGCTCTTTTTCATGCATAAACAAGAGCCAGAACATAATACAATTATGTATCCCTGAACGGGCGTAAATTGAGCTTTCCAATGACACCCGAACCATCCTTCTACGATGGCTGGTTGTCTTGCAACGATCGTGCAACCGAAGGGCAAAATCACTAAAATACGGTCATTTTGTTACATAATTACGTATGTAGCTAGTGAGGGAGGGTGGAGTAGTGTGCGGTACATGTCAGTGGGCCCACGACGGTCGTGGCGAGTGGTCATGAGGTAACCTACGCTCCTCCCACCGCTCGTCTCTCTCTCAGAGCCAATATTGCGCCAAAATTGCACACGGACTAAAGTCTGCCGCCACCACATAGTCCAGATTTTTAGAGGCGGATTTAAGTCCGCCGCCGCAAAACAAGGATTAAGTTGTGAAAAAGGAAATTGTGAAGAAGGACACTAGTCCAGCGTAAATTACGTGATTATTAAGTTTAAAAGAGCTATTCCGTGTATGCGTTTCATGCACGGTTCATCTTTTGTTAGAACGATTATTGATTAAGGTAGAAGGTAACATAGCATGTTTGTAATAGGGTTACTTGAGGGTAAATTCGGAAGGTGTCATTGAGATAAAGATTGTAAACATATATTGTGAAGTAACTGGATGATGGAACCCAATAGTGTCATTGAGATAAAGATTGTAAACCTATATTGTGAAGTAACTGGGTGACGGAACCCAATAGTGTCATTGAGATAAAGATTGTAAAGCTAGATTGTGAAGTAACTGGGTGACAGAACCGAATAGTGTCATTGAGTGAAAAGATTGTAAACTTATATTGTTGAAGTAACTGAGTGACGGAACCCATATTATATGTGAGAGAGAACTTGTAATCTCAGTCGGTAATTTGTACGATTTTATGTCATTGTTGAGGTACTTGTGTAGTAAAGACGGTTGTGTCAAAGGAGTAAATAGATTCTATGTATTGAGGAAATAGATTATATGTGTTATAGCCTTGGTATTGAGAAAGGATACAGAAGGCTCAGTAAACGTGGGAAAATCTCAAGAGTAGAGGAAAGAATATCACTTTTGTTTTAGTTAGGCAAAGAGCAAATGTTTCATTAGGCCCTGGTCTCCATAAAAGACACAGCAGGGTATCGATTTAATTATTTAGGATTAATCACTAATAACGGGTCGTAGGATCGAAGCCGACTTGAGTCAATACCTGAATAGCGGGGATTCAGTTAGAGAGTAACGGGAACTTTAGGGGTCCAAAGTGCAACCTAGCATGAATCGACGTAATATTCAATCTGCGTCTTGAACTCATCTCGATCCGAGCCAAGAACCTATTATTAGAGTAGTTAGGAAGTCTGTTAAATAAAACATACGAACTTCTAAATGACTGTCGAATTATCCCCCGTAGTAGTAGTAGTAGCATAGCAGAATTAATATTAAATACTAGATTTTTGTGGCAAGCGGTTGGATTCGACAAATAATTTAGATTGAGTGTAATTATCTAACAGAACAGATAGAATGACGAGCGTGTTATCATTCAGATTATGGGAAGAGGGGAAGGAAGAAATCGAGCTTTGGATTGAACAGTTAGAATGTCAGTTCACACTACTTGACGTAGGGGAAAATGGAAAGAAAATCGCCTATGGAAAGGCGCACTTAGGAAACGCCCTGAATGATGTAAGAGTACATCTGGAAGGACTAGTATCGTGGACCGAAGTCAGGAGCGCCTTAATTGAAGAATTTGGCCGAGAGACTTCCACCAGAAATGCCAGAGACAAACTGAAAGTTTGAAACTTGATGGCCAAAATGTGAGAGCCCTGAGGAGGGAAATCGCTAAGAATGTTAAACTACACATATCCCCATATGGACCAAGAGAGCCAGGAAACTGAGATCAGGGAGATCATGATCCAAGCCTGCCCGGCAGAAGTTAGGAAACACTGCATCATTCATGAGGTTAACACTACTAAGGAACTGATGGAGGTTATTCAAAAGATTATGGAGGCTCGAGAAGTAAAAGAGGAAAAACAAAATGGGGAAGAGGAGAACCCAAAGAAAGGGTATCCGAAAGCCCTGATGCGATGCTTCACTTGTAGACAGACCGGACACCTAGCTAGGAACTGTGCCAACCGTCCACAAGCCCCAACCCTTAGATTTGATCCCAGACCCGCACTCCCAAATGATCGACTTCTACCCAGGGGAACCGATCCGAACCGGAGAGGAATGCTCCCGGTAGAATACTGGGAGACAGAAAACCAGCCAAAAGTTATGATGCCGGAAGAGAGAGAACATTTTCTGTGAAACCTCACATAGAAGGGCGGTAAAGTGAGGTCAATATCTTAGAGAGACAAACGCCTTGTGAAACTATAGTCATAAATGGGAAAGCCGCGAATATGTTGATTGATACGGGGGCTAACCGAAGTTGTCTCCTAGAGAATTTTGTAAAAAAAAATCAGCGAGAAATGGGCCCATTAAATCAAACCAGTATTCAGTTGTCAGGAGCCGGGGGTCAACCACTGACAATCCTAGGAAAAACTAACACAGCGGTAGTGCAGTGGAAGGGAATTACCTTCATCACCGATTTTTGTGTTTTATCGGGAAAAGCCAGTAGTGGAGTCGATGTGTATCTGGGGATAGATCTCATGAGCCTGTTGGGAGTAACTATTCAGTGTGGGCCAAAAGACACAACGACTACTCTTCAACCTCAAATAGTAGCTACCACAGGAAAACTATCTATCCCTCCTAGATCTTGGAAAATTATAGAGATTCCCCCAAACCCAGGCATGACTGCCGGGATTTTTTAACCTGACGCACAGAATGGGGTGAGAATATCTCCCATCTTCATTACTACCGACCAGAGGAAACTTAGCTAATTTCGGTGAGGACACGATTAGTTATCAAAAAGGGAAACTGTTAGGACAAGTCAACCCCGCTCAACCCACTACTGTTGGAACTGAGGGACCCGTGAACTTACCTGAGATCCCGAAAAAATTAACATCAAGTCAAGCCAGTACTTTACATGAATTGCTCTGGACGTACCGAGATGTGTTTGCTCAAAACGAAGGGGACCACGGATCGGCTCGAACCCGACACACCCATGAGATACACACACAAGGGCCTCCTATTAGGCAACCCTACCGACGACAAAACCCTATTATGAGACAAAAAGAAAAGGAACAAGTTGAGGACATGATTAAACAGGGGATAGTAGTGGAATCATACAGTCCGTGGTCATCTCCAGTAGTCCTAGAAAAAAAACAGATGGGTCTACTCGGTTCTGTGTAGATTATCGAAAATTAAACGATGTCACCATCAAAGACGCGCAGCCCCTACCTCGTATTGACGACTCGTTAGAATACCTCAATGGGTCGACCTGGTTCTCTACTCTAGATCTCCAGAGTGGATACTGGCAGGTACCAGCTAGGTCCGAGGATCAAGAGAAAACCGCATTTGCCACGAGCGAAGGCAAACTCTACCAGTTTACTGTCTTGCCGTTTGGAATTTTCAATGGCCCCGCCAGTTTCACTAGAGTCATGGACGAAGTATTGAGAGGATTAACCTGGAAAACTTGTTTGGCGTACATAGATGATATTATAATTTTTTCCGCTAGTTGGGAAGAACATATTCACCGACTCCAAGAAGTGTTAGAAAGAATCAGGGGAGCAGGACTTAAACTGAAACCTTCAAAATGCCAACTAGGGGCCCGTGAGGTGGCATATCTAGGGCATGTGGTTTCCGGTAAAGGTATTCAACCGGACCCACATAAAGTGAGATCTATTGCTGAAATCTCACCTCCATCCTCTGTCAAAGAGATTCGAGTATTTCTAGGAATGGCCTCCTACTATCGAAGGTTCATACCCAACTTCTCTAAGATTGCTCGCCCCATGACTCAGAAAATAGAAAAAGGGAATAGGTTTGACTGGGATCAGAGTTGTCAGGTAGCTTTTGATCACTTGAAGCAGAAATGAACTTCTAATCCCATAGTTTGTCATCCGGATTTCACCAAGCCGTTTCAACTATACACCGATGCTTCTGATGAAGGGCTCGGAGCCGTTCTGGCCCAGAAAGTGGACGGAAAGGAAAGCATAGTGGCCTGTGCTAGCCGGACGCTGAATAAGGGCGAAAAGAATTATAGCGTTACGAAAAAGGAATGTCTGGTTCTAGTGTGGGCTGTACAATATTTCCGTCCGTACCTAGCCGGGGTCCACTTTGAAGTTATTACGGACCACCATAGCTTACAATGGCTCCGAAAAATGAAAACGGAAGACAAACTATTTGTCAGGTGGAAGGGGATTTTGGAAGAGTACTCTTTTGACGTTAGACATAGACCCGGTAAATTACACACTAATGCCGATGACTTGTCTCGACTACCGGTAGCACCCGTTCAACCCACTGAACCTCAAGGGGAAAAACATTACCCTAGACCTAGTAATAAAGTAAAGTTTTCGGAGGGAGCCTGAAGGGATTCTCGAGATCGGGTCGTACTTGATTATTCAGAGGCAAAACACATGATCCAAATCCTCCACGGACAAAAGGGAAGGGGGGGGGGGGGGGGGGCTCATTTGGGACAGTCTAGGGTTCTCCAACAATTCAATGAAAGGTACTGGACCAAGAGGGCCGACCAGATTGTTAAAGAAGTCGTTCAAAATTTTTTGGGATGCCAGAGGGGCAAAGATGGAAGGGGACCTAGACAGTTGCCCGGACATATTACCGCTGGTACACCCTGGGCCAAATTATCAGTGGATATTATGGGACCTCTGCCCAGACAGACAAACAAAAGGTACATCTTGACCTGTGTCGACATATTCTCTAAATACACAGTTGCTTTTTTTTTTTTTTTAGAGACAATGAACGGAGGAAGGAAAAACACAGATAAAACAAAAAGGCCCATGTGCCTAAAGGCATCCTCCATTCATAAAATGTTTGTAACAACTGGATTTAAACTTTTGTAGATTGTAAGTTTGTGGAAAGCAACTCGAGGGAAGTGAATTCCAAAGAGTAGTAGTTCTAGGGATAAATGAATTTTGATAAGCAGAAGTTCTGCATTGTGGAGGAGAAAGTGTAAATTCATGGGCGCTCTCAGCTGCCCTAGTTCTACGGGGAAAGATGTGGAGAGGCGGCACAATTGAAGCAAGTTCCTCGGAACAATTGCTGTGAAAATATCTGTAGAATAATGCAAGGGATGCAACGTTTCTTCGTATGGATAATGTAGGAAGGTCCTGTGTGATTGCAGGGTTATTGATTAATCTAATAGCTTTATTTTGAATTTTGTCCAACTGCCTCAATGCAACCACTCCACTTCCACTCCACAGAGGTGAACAGTAATCCATCTGAGAACGCACATGACTTTTATATATTACGGCCAACTGCTCGTCAGTGAAGAATTCTCGAACTCTGTACAGGAGTCCCAGTTTTTTTAGAGGCATTCTTAGCAATGCTTCTAACATAATGTGTCCAGCTCAAGTTAGTAGTTAATGTTACACCGAGAATGTCAATACTAGGGGAAGTGGGAATATTTACATAATTAAAAAATATATGGGAGTCAGTGAGATTCTGTCGGTTAGAAAATTTAATGTACTTGGTTTTCTGTGCATTAAAGGAAACTAGATTCTTTTGTCCCCATTCATTAATTCTAGAAAGGTCCTGGTTCAGAGAAATTGCAGTGTTTATTTTTGAATTTATAAGATCGGGTTGGGTGAAAGAATTGGTAAATGTGAAGGAACTGTGGAGTGTTGAGTCATCTGCGTAGGAATGTATTGGATTATGAGTGGTAGATATGAAATCATTGATATGAATGAGGAACAGAGTTGGGGCCAAAACTGATCCCTGGGGAACACCAGCATTTATTGAGTGAAATTGAGAATAAAGGCCATCTACCATTACACATATTTTTCTGTTATGAAGATAAGAAGAAATTAGTGGAACTAATGATGCAAGGCCGTAGTGTGACATCTTCGACAATAAGGATTGATGCCAGACTCTATCAAATGCCTTTGATATATCCAGTGCTATTGTATGTGTTTCACCATGCTGGTCTGTAGCTTGGTTGATTTGATGCGTAAGAAGGCAAAGAATGTCTGCAGTTGATCGACATCGTCTAAAACCATATTGCCTATCACTGATTAATTTATTATTCTCAAGATGCTTAATTATGTGATTATTTAATATAATTTCAAAGACTTTACCAAGAGTGGAAGGTATAGCTATTGGTCTGTAGTTTGATGGATCTGAAGAGGCACCTTCAGATGGATGTTTGCTTCTTTCCAGGGTACTGGAAAGCATGAGGTATGAGTACACAGACGGAAACATTTTGCCAATACAGGAGCGAGCACCAAGGAGCAATTCTTAAGTACTATTGGAGGAATTTCATCTGGACCAGGAGCCTTATCTACTGAGAGATTCTGCAAAATAGTTTTGACATGTCTGGTGTGGATCTTAAGTGAGGGAATTTCAGGCGAATTACAATTAAGTACAGGGACATCTTGATTTATTTCATCTAAGGTTGAGTTGGTGGAGAAAATATCCGCAAGAAGGTTAGCTTTACCTCGTGGGTCACTTACAAGATTGCCAGTCGGAGATTTTAATGGTGGAATGGATGAAGCAGTAGTGAAGTTGGATTTGAATGAGTTAAGAGTAGACCAAAATATTTTGTTATCATTTGGATTATTTAGAAGTTTATTTGCCTGCTTGTGGAGAAAGTTTGATTTAGTTAGGTTTAATACAGTTTTGGCATGATTTCTGATGTTTCTAAAGTAATTAAAGGCTTCATGTGTTTTTGATCTTGTGTATACATTGTAGGCTATTGCTTTTTGTTCAGTTACTCTAGCACAATTATGGTCAAACCATTTAGGTGAATTAGATCTTTTACTGTACTTTTGATGAGGAATAAAAGTTTCCATTCCAATTTTTACAAAATCTTGTATGTGGCTCAAGGTGGAGTGTGCATCATTAGAAAAGAAAGAGGTCCAGGGAATATCAATAAAGAAACCTTGAAGACCCTCCCAGTCTGCCCTATCGTAATGCCATTTAGTCACCAAAACAGGTTCAGAGTGGGAAGGTGTAGTAGGTGATAGACAGGTGGCCTGTATCAGACAGTGATCAGAAGATCCAAGCGGGGACCTCACTGTAACATCATAATTTTCTGAATTGGTTGTTAAAAATAAGTCCAGTAGGTGGGAATTATGATTAGGATTATCTGGTACACGGGTGGGTTGGTTGACTAGTTGAGTGAGATTAAATGAGTCTGCAAATAGCTCACATTCAAGACCAGCATCATCAGTCCTGGCTGAATGAGTGAGCCATTCAACATTATGGACATTAAAATCACCCAACATAGTGATTTCAGAAGAAGCATTTAAGTTGAGGACACTGAGTTGTGAGGACAGAGAATCAAAAAGACTGCTCTGGAGGAGTATTTGGGGAACGGTAGATGCAACATATGTATTTAAATTTACCAGCAGGAATTAATTTGTATATAGAATAATCAAAATAGGGACAATTGAAACTAGTAACCTCCTCCAGGGCAATTTCAGATTTTGCGAAGCAACATACACCTTCTTTAGGTCTGAAATTTTGGAGCAGTTGATAACCTGGAAAATTAAATCTAGACGTGTCAGATGTGGATGTTACTTGAGTCTCTGTCAAAAAAAGGAGAGTAGGGGATTCTGTTTGAAGACATTGGTGTACAGAATTGATGTTAGAGTGAAGTCCCCTTATATTGCTAAAGAAAAAGCTGCACCGACGAGCAGCTTTGGGACGTTGCAATGCTCTTGACACAGTCGCATGATGACGACCGGGAGGGCCCTGTGTCGATGACCCAACCCTGCCTGGGGTGGATATCCGAGGGATCACCAGGTTTGCTCTTAACAATTGTACTGCCATGATATATTAGGTAAAGATGTATGGTGTTACATGTATGGTATGTAGTGGGAAGAGTAGCGTTTTATGGATGGAGGATAGCGATGTAGGGCAATGTCGTGAAGTTGGATGTGTATGTTATATAAAGAGGGTTTTCCTGATACCCCTGATGTGTGAGGCAGAAAGATATAGTAGAGTCATTTTCAGAGCTTCCGTGACCGTGTTTAGGATACCAAAGTTTCTCAGTGAATTTAACAAGGGCAACTGATACTAAACAAAATAAGCCCCCATACACCTCACCAAAATGATGGGAAAGTTGTTATTGTAGACGTTTTTCAAAATGGCCGCCGCCGTCATCTTAAAAAATTGATAAAGTTCTATTTCTTGAAGTGAATGGCCAAAAATGACAATTTTGGTGTCTATTCCCACTAATTTTGGTGTCAGAAGATCAATGGCATAGCACAATTAAAAAATAATTAATAAATAATTACCAAATAATTAAGTAAATAAGAAAATAATTAAGAAAATCAATGGGATGGCATAATTCATGATTTAGAGTCCCATTAACCTCAACATCTAAGACAAATATGTTGTTAAATCCACTGAGAAACTTTGGTATCCTAAATTAATAAAACATGAGACCTACTGCATTAAGATGCACTATCACTGCAGGACAAATATGATGCACAACTGTCAGAATCACTTCCGCTGTCATCATCGCTGCTCTCCATTTGTGGATGACTTGGAGTTTTTAGAAGATCCAGGAATGATGGAAGTGCAGGTTGGGTATAGCGTACTGGGAGGCATAAGCCATTTACAAGGTGCCATCCATGGCCAATTGGTGATGGATGATTCTGAAGCTGGAAATTCTTCTGCAGATATGTGAGGTAATTGGTGCGCTCTAAGTGTGGCAAACATGCCACTCTACATGAATTGTGCTTGGATATGGGGAAGACTTTCTAGGACTGCTATGAAATCTGGAAGATGGCGCCCATATCTATCGTTGTCATAAATATGCAGCCAAGGAAGCATCAACTTCAGTGAAGACTTGAACTCGATCCAGTTTCTTGTCCTTATAGCATGTATATTTTGAGTCAGTATCTCTACCATCTCCAAGAATGAAATCCAGAATTCTGCTAGTGGAGCACCATCTAAGTTCTGGAATAGGGAGTCAACGAGCCCCTTGAGATCGGCATTGCTCTCTAACTCAGCATGTGCATCATTAAGTTCTTGTTGGTCTACTGAACTGCGTAACTTATTGAGAGATGCCTGGATATCTTCACACAGAGTGGCACCTTCCAAACGTTTGTCTAGTGCATGTTGGAGTAAAGCCTCGTAGAAGAGTCGAAGGCAACGCACACCGTGGTTGAAGTGTTTTCCACGCAGAGCTTGATCCACGGATCCATCTGCAACGACGCCTGCAGCCACCAGTACATCTGAAATGCCTGAGCCTTTGAACCTTTTGTAGATTGCATTGATGAAAGACATCTGGATATGAAAGGGCCCCATGAATGTCAATATGTCAGCAAATATCTCTGGATTCTCACTTTTCAATTCTAGCAATAATGCGTAGACAGGATAATCACCGACGATAATGGCAAATGGCATCTTTTTGTCATCAATTGCCTTTGCAAGCTTGCGCAGGGCATCATACAGAATGGTCTTGCTTGGTGGATCAGGATAAGTCATATGATAAATCGCTTGACTTTTCTGGGTTTCTGGTGATAGCGTGGCCTGGAAGCCAGAAAAGGCTGGTACAGTCTGGTCTTCTGGCTTTGGTCTTGTTCCGTCTGCCTTAGCTCGGGCCATTGCATGGATGACACCTCTCATTCTTTGAGGAACTGTGTCCAGATGTTGTTCATCCGTTATCCTTGGTCTGATGGGTGGTTCACCACGCTTGACTGTTTTGTATGGTTCAATTCTTTGCATCTGGCTCCCAAGTTCTTTGAGGCTATCAGAGAGGTACGAAGGCAAGGTGCTATTTGCAACTGGTCTATCATCATCTAGGGTAGGTAGATTTAGCTTAGGTAGGTCTGGCTGAACAAACATGATATTTGTACGATGTGATTGGCCACTTCCAGTCAGTGTCACTTTTGAAGTCATCGTTGTCGACTATACATATTGCCGGTGTTCCTTCAGAAAGTTCAAAAGGACACTCAGTTGAATGCTTCAGGTCAGTAACTGCCCAGAAATCTCTAAGCAAAAGCACATCATTGTAACTGATTCCCAGGCCATCCTTATGTAATATGTCTACCATTTCTCTGCTCTTTGTCATACCATGTAACAGTACACCGAGGTTTGTCTCAAATGCAGTACGTCTTCCAGTGATGTAGCTGGTCAAAATAGATGCAATTGATCTGACTTGGGGCTTGTCATCGACTTCAGACTTTGTGGGCTGCTTTAACCAAGTGATGAGCTTCAAGAGGAGATCATTCAGGTCTTCATATTCTTCTAGCTCATGTATGTATGGAGGCCAAGGAACAGTTTTTGTTTTGATGATCTGATCTCTGAGTCGCCCAGCTACATTCTTCACCAGCTGATCGTCACTTACACCTAGAGAGGATATTGCAGCCTCAAGATATGAACCTGCAGCTCTTGCATCATATACCAGTTCACTCACATTCTTCTGACCTCGTTCATGAAATGCTATGTCATCTCCAAATTCCTTGATCAGAATTTCCTTCACGAAACTGGACTTTGCTGTGGAATAGTAACCATAATTTGAAGTAATGCCTTTGTAATCCTTTACAAGACCTTGCAGTGTACGGATTTCATGATCTTCAAAGATAACTTGATGGACATGATGAAAGAAGATATTTGGGCCTCTCGAAGATTAACATGTTGCAGATGCTCTGTTTTTTCATCAGGAAAAGACTCCTTCAGAGGGTTGCTGACATAATTGCGCCAACATTCACGATGATAACGAATTTCCAATCCAAACGCCGTTCGACTGTCTGGGATAGATGCAAGTAGGGTATTCAATCTTTCTCTTATAGGCTCATCTGACAGACAAACTGTATGCAACTTGAACCGGTTCCATGCGTCTACTGTTGACAGCAGCAAAAGTTTGGACTTGCCAGGATTACTGGTTTTTTGTGGTCCTTTCATACACCACACACAGAAATTCTTATCATGAACCACTCCAGTACTAGAACGAAGCTTTTTAGGCACATTTCCTGGGAGTTGTTGACTTGAAGTTGATGCTTGAACTTCTTCCTGTTCAGATTTCCGTTTACGATTCTGTGCTTGCTGAATATAGCGATTACTACTGATCTGGGTGTAACATTTACTATGCATGTACAGGCCTTTAGGCCTCTTGTCCCACTCCACTGCTGCATAGGCATGCTGAAATTTATCAAGTTCCTTCCACCGAAAACACTTGCTCCTTAGATTCTCCCACTTTGTATCAGATGTCTTGTCCGTACTATCATCAGCTATACAGGGATGTTGACATAATATGCATTTTAATCCAGGTCCTGGGTCAGGCACATCACTAACTCCTCTACGTTCCATGCTTATGATCCTTCACGCCAAATTCGATGCAACAAACCTGAAAAAGAAGGAATTGTTCAGTCAACATTCTTGGTTTACATTTTAAATTATATTATATTATTTGAGTAAGTTTCAGAGGATCCGTGACCGTGTTTAGGATACCAATGTTTCTCGGTGGATTTAACAACATCATATTTGTCTTAGATGTTGAGGTTAATGGGACTCTAAATCATGAATTATGCCATCCCATTGATTTTCTTAATTATTTTCTTATTTTCTTAATTATTTGGAAATTAGTTATTAATTATTTTTTAATTATGCCATCCCATTGGTTTTCTGACACCAAAATTAGTGGGAATAGACACCAAATTGTCATTTTTGGCCATTCACTTCAAGAAATAGAACTTTATCAATTTTTTAAGATGACGGCGGCGGCCATTTTGAAAAACGTCTAAAATAACAACTTTCCCGTCATTTTGGTGAGGTGTATGGGGGCTTATTTTTTTTAGCATCAGTTGCCCTTGTTAAATTCACTGAGAAACTTTGGTATCCTAAACACGGTCACGGAAGCTCTGAAAATGACTCTACTAATATGTATCCAGCTACCAAGGCCTGGAAGAGAAAATGGAATTCAGGCTATTCCCTGAGTCTCCTGAAACCTTGGCGGTAGTACTCCCCTGGGCGGGGCTGCCTACCCCTACTACCTACAGTAGTAGGGGTTTGCACTATCCCGGACAAGAAAGCTGAAACGGTGGCCAAGGTTATCCTGGAAAAGATAATTTTTGTGTATGGCACCCCTGGAGGTATTCTGAGTGACAGGGGAAAGGAATTTAATAATGAGGTCTGGCAACGCTTGGGAGAAACCTTGGGGTACCAGATACAGCACACCTCCCCGTATTACCCTCAGGGAAATGCTGTCTGTGAAAGGAATCATAGGGTGTTAGCCAACTGCATCCGGGCTAGTCTGAGCTCACAAGGGGAGAAAATCGTCCGGGGTTGGCCGGAACTTTTGCCTGAAATTGTCTGGGGAATAAATACCACGGGCTGTAGAACTACGGGGTACTCTCCCTATGAGATTATCTTTGGCAACATACCGAAATTGCCTCAAGAACGATTATTGCACTACCCCCGTTCCTACACGCAGTATTCCCAACCGGGAAAATATTGGAAGGAACAAGGGGAGCGACGACAGCAAGTGCATGATCATATTGCTCAGCAACAGCCTAAGAAAGTTTCTCTAAATAATCCTTATTACCGGGGGGAGTATATTTTGGTCAAGAGACATGACCCCACCCGAGCTGGTAAACTGGAGAAATACGAGGGTCCTTTCAGGGTTGTCGAGACAAACGGGCCCTATCAAGTGTTATACTTACATCATGGAGATATCGTGTTAGTTACTCATATTCGTCATACCAAACGATATGAGGGTAATTTTCTCCCAGAGATGAGCGAGTGGAGTAGCGAGGAAGGGAGCGAAGAGGAAACGGAATCCAGGGTCGACGACCCTGATACTTCCTCAGCTCGACCCAATGTTAGAGGTCCTATTCCGACTCGGGACTACCTAGAAGATTCTCCACTCTGGTGGTCGCTTAGTCGAAAAAACCGAGAGGGTCTTCCTAAGGTTGAGCCAGAAGGAGACCTAGGAAGCGAAGAGATCGCATCTACTTGGGAAGATGATTTCTATGAGCTTACCGAGGAGGAAAAGTCTACGGTCCCAGACAGCGAAGTTTCAGTTTCCCCGAGAGATATAAATAGGACTTTAAGTAGTGAGGAAGAGTGTCCTCGAGACGAGGTAGAACCGCGAGGCGTATCTTTTGACGGCAACCGAATAAACGGTTCTCCCACAGCTAAAGTGAAAGAATCCAAAGGAACTCCCTTGCTTAACGTTCCGGATAAGACTCGTGAGAGCGACTTAGTTCACGGGCCCCACCGAAACTCTCACTCGTAGTGGTAGGATTAGTCGCCCACCAATCAGGTACCCGGACGAGGCTATAAATAGGACCCCTGGGGCACGTCCCTGTCAGTTGCAAGGCACCATGCATCTCCCCTCTGACCCTCAGTACCGACTCCGTCGACTGGTAGCAATAGTCGACGGGCAGGGGCAAAGAATTAATACCACTCGAGCTCTCAAACAGTTTCTCAGCCAGCCCGGGAAGGTTTTAATAGACAAAACTATCGTGGAAAATCAGAATTCTGCACTCCAGTTACATAAATGTCTCTGTGAGCATAGTGGACTGGTGAAGTGGCAGCCTGAGGGCATAAATTTTAGGGGAACGGTGTTGCGGCGATCACGAGCTCGCCTAAAATCAGTAGGGGTGATAAAGTAGATAAGCCCTCCGCCAATCACTGCACTCCCTTTTACTTGCCTGCACAGCCAGCTGAGTTTGACAGCTCACGGCTGCAACGTGCCACACCTTACCCACCAGCCAATCAGCGGCCTCCATTATCGGAGCGCGAAGCTGGACTTCTTACTCCACCTCAAAAGTCACTCTCTTTCTCTTCCCGAGGAGTTCCTTATGATTATCCACTAACTAATACCTCGGTGCCAGCCCTGTAATCCCGTAAGCCGCCAAAAGAGGTTTATAATCAGCTTCCTGGGACTTATTTTGAAGAAGGGAAAGAGGAGGTGAAGGAAGCAAGAATTCAGAGCGAGCGTGCTACCACTCGTGCCCGCCAGCCAATCAGAGCGCGGGAGAGCGAGGGGCATGACTATAAAGGCTGCCGCGCACGGGCCACTTGGGTCACTCACCCCTCGGAGCTCACCGGGTTACCACATTGCAACTTACTTGCTCTCTCTCGCCCGGGCATAAAGGAGAACCAGGAACCCACCTTTCCAGTTACCCTGCCCTCACCTAAAGTCACAACACAGACCACCGCTGACCTCTCCTCACTTTCGCCCACTCGGAGGATGCACCATCAGTATCCTGCCACCTGTCGTCACATCGCTAGTCTGCACACATACAGTCAAGCGCTTCTAGAGGGACGACAGAAGGTGGACGGAAGCGAGGACTTCCAGAAGAGCTACTGGCCAGCTCTGAGGTGGTAAAGCACAGTTCCAGACACACACACACATGATCCAGCATACCAGAATATATTTGTTTAAGGACCCATATTGGGCCCGCATACGATAAAGGAATACAGAGAGATGTTGTTAACTAACCTGGTGGTTTCCATAACAATTGGTGTGTCCTTCTAGGACAAGACTTAAGGAAAAAGAATTTAGACTCACCTGAATCCATAAAGATGATGATGTGTTATTAATTAGTTATTTTTGTTAGCAACGGCGCCATGCCGAAAGAGTTATTATATAGGATCTGATAGGAGAGATTAAAGATTAAAAGAGTAAAAGTAAAGAGGGGAGGGAAAGAATACTTCTGTTAATAAATGAGGCAACCAGTAAGTTAAAGAGGGAAATAGTTGTTTAGTTGCCTGATAGATTAGCTATAGCTAGGGAAGGACACTAGTCCATATGAATCATTCATTGAGTTGTGAAAAAAGAAACTGTGAAGAAAGACACTAGTCCAATGTTAACTACGTGATTATTAAGTTTAAAAGAGCTATTCCGTGTATGCGTTTGAGGCACGGTTCATCTTTTGTTAGAACGATTATTGATTAAGGTAGAAGGTAACATAGTGTGTTTGTAATAGGGTTACTTGAGGGTAAATTCGGAAGATGTCATTGAGATAAAGATTGTAAACCTATATTGTTGAAGTAACTGGGTGACGGAACCCAATAGTGTCATTGAGATAAAGATTGTAAACCTATATTGTGAAGTAACTGGGTGACGGAACCCAATAGTGTCATTGAGATAAAAATTGTAAAGCTAGATTGTGAAGTAACTGGGTGACAGAACCGAATAGTGTCATTGAGTGAAAAGATTGTAAACTTATATTGTTGAAGTAACTGAGTGACGGAACCCATATTATATGTGAGAGAGAACTTGTAATCTCAGTCGGTAATTTGTACGATTTTATGTCATTGTTGAGGTACTTGTGTAGTAACGACGGTTGTGGCAAAGGAGTACATAGATTCTATGTATTGAGGAAATAGATTGTATGTGTTATAGCCTTGGTATTGAGAAAGGATACAGAAGGCTCAGTAAACGTGGGAAAATCTCAAGAGTAGAGGAAAGAATATAACTTTTGTTTTAGTTAGCCAAAGAGCAAATGTTTCATTAATAATAATAATCTTCTGGTTACTTATATAGCGCCCGTATCTCCTCCTTCGAGGATTCACAAGCGCTTGGCTGTCTTTAGTCTACCAGAGACCATTACCCATCCCCCTTGCTCATGGGGAGATGGTAACTGCCGGCTGTATCCCAGAAAAACTTTTCAATCTGAGCGGGGATTGAACGCGAGGCCTTCAAGGTGGGAATCAGGCACGCTATCAACTGAGCCAGCCGGACGGCTCTGGTCTCTATAAAAGACACAGCAGGGTTTCGATTTAATTATTTAGGATTAATCACTAATAACAGGGCGTAGGATCGAAGCCGACTTGAGTCAATACCTGAATAGCGGGGATTCAGTTAGGGAGTAACGGGAACTTTATGGGTCCAAAGTGCAACCTAGCATGAATCGACGTAATATTCAATCTGCGTCTTGAACTCATCTCGGCCCGAGCCAAGAACATATTATTAGAGTAGTTAGGAAGTCTGTTAAATAAAATATACGAACTTCTAAATGACTGTCGAATTATCCCCCGTAGTAGTAGTAGCATAGCAGAATTAATATTAAATACTACAATTACTATTTTTAGTTTCCTCCCTAAACCTCTATAGAGCTTTAAAAATACCCCTAAGATTCCCATTAAGGATAGAATTGCACATTTTTCGATAGAAAAATGTCCTGGCCGAAGGCTGATTTCTCTTATATTACAGGTTCGCTATCGTTTGCCATTGAACAAATTGACACCTACATTGCTTGAAAGGTCTTAATATTGTCAAATAAATGGTGCGAAAGATTTTAAATTCGCCAAACAAATGAGACAAACTTCTTGAAATCTCAGGGATAATGAGGCTAAACATGAGAGATACGGGGGGCCAGCAAGGCCAACCATTCCCCCTTAAGGAAAAATAGTCATAAGTGTCATATGAAGTTTCCTGGCGTTGAAAGGTAAATTCCTTATTAACCAATTCAGTACTGGTGACCTCCTTTTCATTATATTCTGGTAACTATTAGACAATTGTATTCAGGTTACGTAGGATGTCTAGCAGTTAAATGGCTGCAGACTATCTCAATTAATCCTTTTCGCTAACAGGTATTTTTCCTAAGCTTCATAAAATCGTCTAAATATAGCAGAAATTAAATAATAAGAGACGTCGCCGGTACATAAATGGTTAACTCACCCCCTAGACATTATTCTTACCAATAATTATATATATGTTTTGTAATCTACCTCTAAGTCTCAAATGGGTAAATACGATTTCAATAAACCCTCTTAGTAACATAGGGCCTTCTTAATTTGCATAGAATCATGTAAATGTAGCCAAAAGAAAGGTAAAAAGGCGTCATGGTGCTGAAGGGGTTAAATGTGTGGCATGAACACGGTTGAAGGTTAACCCCTTCTCTACCGATGCCATCCTTTTAATATTATTCTGGCTGCTATTAGACGGTCGTATTCAGTATTAAAAGGGCCTCCAGCATTAAACAGGCTTCGAATTATCTCACTTTAGGGGAGATTATTAGTTTTCTTCCTAGTCACTCATCAGACTTTAAACAAATACCCCCAAGATCCCCTACGACATATTTGTAAACAAATTTGTAGCAAAATATCCTGGCCGAAGGCCGGTTCCTCTTACAAAACATTGACACCTTAATTGCACGAAAGGTCCTAATATTGACAAAGAAATGGGGTGAAAGGGCTTAAAATCGCCAAACTAATGGGTCGAACTTCTCAAAACCTGAAAACTAATGGGTCTAAACATGAGGGAGAAGGGGGGGCAGAAAAACGGCCCATCTCCTCTTAGGAGTGTTATGCACTATTTATAATGACATTTGGTAATATAATCTCTAGAGGGGCGTAGAGGGCCATGTTTGGGTGGGAGGGGGTGGGACAGTGGTGGATAATCATGTGACTGGAGCCAAAGGTTATAGCTGGTGGAGAACAAAAGGGGACAAGAGGTATAAGCCGCCAAATTTATACCAGATCAAAGTTCAATGACAGGGAACTTAAAGGTGGTGGTGCATGACATGGGCTCTACTTATAATGGGAAATACCAACATGCAAGTAACGCACTTTGAGTGTTATTATTAAATTTTGTCAATCAATCATCTCAATATATCGAATTTTATACCTTGTGGAAGGTGTGCATGATTCGGAGTTAAGGCGATCTTCGTGACGTCACACCAGGCAAATTGTAAACAATAACAGCACCAAGAGGATTCAGGAAGACGCCTGAGAGGCTGAAAAGCTTGACTAGCCTAGATGTCTTGTGATTTGTGAGGCTGACTCTTAGAGTCCTAGGCCTATGAGCGGTAATTTCGTAACTTTAACTTCGTTGTATAACAACCTGCACAATGGACGATGATTATGAGAGCTCCTGTGATAGTAGCCTAGGCCTAGTGAACAATTTGAAATGCCTTTTAACCAGCGACGTGTCATATTTTTTTCTAGCTGTATTTAGACGATATTATGCAGCTTAGGAAGGATTTGTGGTAGTTGAAGTGGTTGGTTGAGATAGTTTGAAGTCTTATTATTGCTAGACGTCTTTCCTAAGCTAAATAAAATCGTCTAGCCTAACCTAATAGCCTAGAGGCCAAAATATGATGAAAAGGAAGTCCCTGGTACTGAAGAGGTTAATTGTGCAATGCACAATAAATTTAGTTCAACCGTATGATAATCTGACCATATCAGTTCGAACCAGAAGCTGCACAGCAACCAACAGTGGCAGAGGCGGCAGGACAGGCTCCGACAGAGTCTTCACTCTTCAGGCCGCAGGCGTCAGGCTCAAGCTGTTGGTGGACACTTGCTATTGCTTACACATGAACCCCAGGCCCAGGGAATAGTAGCCTAGCCTAAACATAGGCTAATCATTTTGCAATAATAAAGGCCTAGGCTTAATTATTATATTTAGGGTGTCAAATGGGATAATTTTGTTTCAAGACTGGGCTGAAGATAAGAAAAATAGGCCCTACAAGAAAATTAGTTTGAAATTAGCCTAGGCCTAGCCTATATTGATCACTTTCAAAGACATATCCTAAGTAATAAGACCTGTAAAGCATAATTGTAACTTTGTATAGGCCTAGCCTATTATGCTAAATAAAAATTATGAAAAAGATGGAACTGCTCTTGTTTGATAGCCTGTGTTTTGCATTAGGCCTAACCAGGCTATGAAGTTATTCTCTTTTCAGTCAAACATTTCCCTCTAGGCCGTTTTTTTTCTTTCTTACAAGCCTACTGTTAGCCTTTTTTTATTTATTTAGGCATTTTTTTTTGTGTGTGTAGGAACCTAAGCAAGACTGACAATATTCAGTTTTTTGTATATTAAATTAACATAGGCCTAGGCCTAATTCTTTAGACTAAGACTTGGGTTTTCTGTTTTTCAACTGCTGAGTGGATGGAACTCGTTAGCCTTGGTCGGCAACTCATCTAGGGGAGACAACCTTTTACAAATCCGGGTGGATGGGACTCGTGAGCCTTGGTTGGCAACCTGTCTAGGGGAGTAAACCTGATACAAATCCGTACTGCTTACCTAAGGGTAAGGCAGGTTAGTGGATGGATTAGCCGAACACCACTGTAGAAAAATAGTGCTAACAAGATACACAAGAGGGCCTCGGAGTTGGACGGATCCTAAATTGAGTGGTCAATCCTGTAAGTCCTTCACTAAACTGGCTCGGGTTGTCCCTCTCACAGGGAATAGGTCCGCTTGGGGGCATTCTGTGTATGGCCACCCTCGTAAGGGGAGTAAGGCGTCCGGCAATAGATAGATAGATAGATAGACACATAGGCCCAGGCCTAGCCTACCTGTGATCCTCCTGAAAGATAACACATTTTAAAAGGCTAGCCCAGGCCTTTTACGCTCTAGGGCGGCTAACCAAACCAAATCTAACTTACTGTAACCTAACCTTTCCAGGTGAGGTTAGGTTATTTAATGTTGAATGTTGTGGGTTTTGATATAAGTATACATACAAATAGCCAAATTGCAAATCTAGGTGTTTTAATGCTCAATGGAAAAACTTAAAAAAAGGGTTGTGTTGGGGGGCAAAGCCCCCTCATCCTATTACTGTATTGTGTCCCACAGCCAGTAACTCGACAGTAAATGCAGCAGATTGCCGTGGGGTACAATAATGGGTAAAGCTCCTCCTCACCCCCCTTGAATTATTTTCATCATACTGTATATATAATTATGTTACCAGCAGGGGCATATAACGGCTGGCTGTGGGATAATTTTGTAAACAAAAATTATAAAATAAAATAAGTCAAATTAGAAGCGAACATAGGCCTAATTGCAAGCGTACAACTTATGCAAATAGTACAAAGCGATAATACGCCTGCTAACACAACCCTTACCAAACTAAAATTTTATTATTACTAGATGTGCCTTTATATCTTTGGCAGTTTGTTTTTCTTTACATTATATACATACTGTAACTCGAATTACAGCTTTGTGTATATTTTAACAGCAAATGTATCGTAAAGTGGCGTCATTCTCCTGCAGAAATAAGCCTACCGGTACCTACGGTATTTTTTATTTTTTATTAAGACATGTTTGACAGTTTAAACAGTCATTGTGGAGATTATGCCTGGTTAGGCCAACACATGTAAATATATTTTTTCTTTGAAAAAATAATAAACTATTGAACTCGCTCTTATGCTTGCCTCGCCCATTATGAAAACTCGTTCGTGTCTCGTGTACACAATAAAATACAAGTAGGCCTAGATACAGATTAACCAGGTGGAAACCAGCGTCGGACGTGAGTCGACGGCATTCTAAATCCCTGCCAGTACCAGCGTCGGTTATACCCGACGGCGCTAATTGAACATTGATAGAAGGCTCGTAGAGGGTTCAGTTTGTATGGTAACTGCTTTAGGATCCCACGGAACAATACCGATGGTTGGCAGCCCCCTACAGTAAGTCCAGCCGCATGCACGCTGGAGTGATTTTCCAGTATTTTGCCTACCCATCACCCCCTGTTAATTGCGACTTTCCGCCGCCCCCCCAGGACCCCTAAATGACCTAAGGGAGCGCTTTTTTTGTGGTTTTCCCTATATTACTAAACCATCCCATGTGTTTTCAGGAAAACAAAAATTGACAAGTGGCTGGGTCTGGAGTGTGCATTTTTATTAAATCAGCTGGGGCTTAATGGGTTAAGTAGGCTAGGTTTTTCATCGAATATGTAAACAATTGCCTCTCGTGCAAGACGCGTCCCTAAGCTTCTCAAACACTGTTGACTAGACCTAGGCCTATATCACTTTCCCCCAGGAATAATAAAAGGCAGTGGACGGTGGATAATTTGTATATATAATATGCAAGGGGTGACCCATAGCCTATGTCAGCACTTTGGCTGATGTTGGTACTGTATAGTGTTAACCGTGCCGCAGCAAGACTCGGCAAGGGTTATGTTAGCGGGCGTACCGTCTGCTTTGTTTACATAGTCGCATGCTCGCATTTATAATCGCGTCTAATTTGACTGCTGTTATTTGCCCCTGCTGGTAATATATATGAAGATGACAATAAGTCATGGGGGTTGAGGGGAACAAAGCCCCCCTCAACCCCTTATTGTATCCCAAGGCCAGGTGTTGGATAAATTGTTATGTTGAGGGAGGCTTTGCCCCCCACCCCCCATGACGTATTGTCATTATCATATATATTACCAGCAGGGGCAAATAACAGCAGTCAAATTAGACGCGAATGTACAGTAACTGCGAGCGTGCCACTATGTAAACAAAAGGTATGGTACACCCGCTAACACAACCCTTACCCAAGACTCAACTGCAGTAGGTCCATCTGCAGTATCTGCAAACCATACCAGCCTCAACAGTGCCGCAACAAGACAGTACGGTACCATACCAAGACTCTACTGTACATTAGGCAACTTGGACTTTAGAACAACAAGATCCTGCCACAACACTGCCCTACCATGTAACACTGCTGCCGACTCTGGCGTTGCGCCAACAGCGCCCAGGTTAAACTAGTAGAGTCCCTTATGGCACCTAACCGCACTCCACCAGTCTCGGCATTGCCATACCAAGACAGTGCCTGAGTGCCAATAACAAGGCTTTATTGTATAGGCTACTAATGGCTGGTAGTCCACAACTCATTTTCCACGTCCCCTATTAGTCGCCTTATACAACATGCAGTAGGATGCATGGGGTATATTAATTTCTTCCTTCACCATAAGATGAAGGCCTCCTTAGCCCTGGGGGGGAATGCATTCCTCTCTTCGACCTATTGACCTTCGAGTTCCGTTTTTCACACAGCATTCTAAACATAATTACTAAACCAAACTTTGCAACGCTCACTCATAAGAGCAGTATCATCAGCTAACCGTAGCACAAGCAACTTCCATCGCTCCATTGCCTTACTAGTGTACTGAAACATCCTCTGCTTTTCCTTGGATTTATTTCATGACTCCATCCATACAATATGTGCTGTATAGGCTACTGAATCCATGGGGACATTACACACCCATGCTTTATTGAAGAAATCGCTATGCTCATTCTCTACACGCATTGCTGCTCTATCACCCTCATACATGCTTTTCACTGCTTCCAGCAACTTACCAACTACCGGTACTTGCTATATCTTCAGTATTTTCCACACACCTTCTCTACTTACTGTCTTAGGCTTCTCCAAGTCCATGAAGGCAGCAAGAGCATTGCAACGTCCCAAAGCTGCTGTCAGTGCAGCTTTTTCTTTAGTAATAATAAGGGGACTTCACTCTAACATCAATTCTGTACACCAATTTCTTCAAGCAGAATCCCCTACTCTCCTTTTTTTGACAGAGACTCAAGTAACATCCACATCTGACACATCTAGATTTAATTTTCCAGGTTATCAACTGCTCCAAAATTTCAGACCTAAAGGTGGTGTATGTTGCTTCGCAAAATCTGAAATTGCCCTGGAGGAGGTTACTAGTTTCAATTGTCACTATTTTGATTATTCTATATACAAATTAATTTCTGCTGGTAAATTTAAATACATATGTTGCATCTACCGTTCCCCAAATACTCCTCCAGAGCAAAGTCTTTTTGATTCTCTGTCCTCACAACTCAGTGTCCTCAACTTAAATGCTTCTTCTGAAATCACTGTGTTGGGTGATTTTAATGTCCATAATGTTGAATGGCTCACTCATTCAGCCAGGACTGATGATGCTGGTCTTGAATGTGAGCTATTTGCAGACTCATTTAATCTCACTCAACTAGTCAACCAACCCACCCGTGTACCAGATAATCCTAATCATAATTCCCACCTACTGGACTTATTTTTAACAACCAATTCAGAAAATTATGATGTTACAGTGAGGTCCCCGCTTGGATCTTCTGATCACTGTCTGATACAGGCCACCTGTCTATCACCTACCACACCTTCCCACTCTGAACCTGTTTTGGTGACTAAATGGCATTACGATAGGGCAGACTGGGAGGGTCTTCAAGGTTTCTTTATTGATATTCCCTGGACCTCTTTCTTTTCTAATGATGCACACTCCACCTTGAGCCACATACAAGATTTTGTAAAAATTGGAATGGAAACTTTTATTCCTCATCAAAAGTACAGTAAAAGATCTAATTCACCTAAATGGTTTGACCATAATTGTGCTAGAGTAACTGAACAAAAAGCAATAGCCTACAATGCATACACAAGATCAAAAACACATGAAGCCTTTAATTACTTTAGAAACATCAGAAATCATGCCAAAACTGTATTAAACCTAACTAAATCAAACTTTCTCCATAAGCAGGCAAATAAACTTCTAAATAATCTAAATAATTATAACAAAATATTTTGGTCTACTCTTAACTCATTCAAATCCAACTTCACTACTGCTTCATCTATTCCACCATTAAAATATCCGACTGGCAATCTTGTAAGTGACCCACGAGGTAAAGCTAACCTTCTTGCGGATATTTTCTCCACCAACTCAACCTTAGATGAAATCAATCAAGATGTCCCTGTACTTAATTTTAATTCGCCTGAAATTCCTTCACTTAAGATCCACACCAGACATGTCAAAACTATTTTGCAGAATCTCTCAGTAGATAAGGCTCCTGGTCTAGATGAAATTCCTCCAATAGTACTTAAGAATTGCTCCTTGGTGCTCGCTCCTGTATTGGCAAATTTTTTCCATCTGTGTACTCATACCTCATGCTTCCCAGTACCCTGGAAAGAAGCAAACATCCATCCAGTTCCTAAAAAAGGTGCCTCTTCAGATCCATCAAACTACAGACCAATAGCTATAACTTCCACTCTTGGCAAAGTCTTGAAATTATATTAAATCACATAATTAAGCATCTGGAGATAATAAATTAATCAGTGATAGGCAATATGGTTTTAGACGATGTCGATCAACTGCAGACATTCTTTGCCTTCTTACGCATCAAATCAACCAAGCTACAGACCAACATGGTGAAACACATACAAGAGCACTGGATATATCAAAGGCATTTGATAGAGTCTGGCATCAATCCTTATTGTCGAAGATGTCACACTACGGCCTTGCATCATTAGTTCCACTAATTTCTTCTTATCTTCATAACAGAAAAATATGTGTAATGGTAGATGGCCTTTATTCTCAATTTCACTCAATAAATGCTGGTGTTCCCCAGGGATCAGTTTTTGGCCCCAACTCTGTTCCTCATTCATATCAATGATCTCATATCTACCACTCATAATCCAATACATTCCTACGCAGATGACTCAACACTCCACAGTTCCTTCACATTTACCAATTCTTTCACCCAACCCGATCTTAAATTCAAAAATAAACACTGCAATTTCTCTGAACCAGGACCTTTCTAGAATGAATGAATGGGGACAAGAGAATCTAGTTTCCTTTAATGCACAGAAAACCAAGTACATTAAATTTTCTAACCGACAGAATCTCACTGACTCCCATATATTTTTTAATGATGTAAATATTCCCACTTCCCCTAGTATTGACATTCTCGGTGTAACATTAACTACTAACTTGAGCTGGACACATTATGTTAGAAGCATTGCTAAGAATGCCTCTAAAAAACTGGACTCCTGTACAGAGTTCGAGAATTCTTCACTGACGAGCAGTTGGCCATAATATATAAAAGTCATGTGCGTTCTCAGATGGATTACTGTTCACCTCTGTGGGGTGGAAGTGGAGTGGTTGCATTGAGGCAGTTGGACAAAATTCAAAATAAAGCTATTAGATTAATCAATAACCCTGCAATCACACAGGACCTTCCTACATTATCCATACGAAGAAACGTTGCATCCCTTGCATTATTCTACAGATATTTTCACAGCAATTGTTCCGAAGAACTTGCTTCAATTGTGCCGCCTCTCCACATCTTTCCCCGTAGAACTAGGGCAGCTGAGAGCGCCCATGAATTTACACTTTCTCCTCCACAATGCTTCTGCTTATCAGAATTCATTTATCCCCAGAGCTACTACTCTTTGGAATTCACTTCCCTCGAATTGCTTTCCACAAACTTACAATCTACAAATGTTTAAATCCAGTTGTTACAAACATTTTATGAATGGAGGATGCCTTTAGGCACATGGACCTTTTTGTTTTATCTGTGTTTTTCCTTCCTCCGTTCATTGTCTCTTAAAAAAAAAAAAAAAAAAAAAAATAAACTTCCATTTCTTCTGCAGATACTGGGTACTTCTTCACAAGGAGAAGATCTGATCTACACAGCCCTTCCTAAACCCACCTTGTTCCCCATCTACCCATTGCTCTGTTACATCACTATCCTACAGTACCAGTGATGGGTCTATTCTAACCCCCTCTTTCATTTCCCAGGTTAAAGTGCTTTCTTAGCTTGCTTCATCACTAGAACTCGCCCATTTTTATCTTTCACGCCCTTACTAGGCCTACTTCCATTGTCACCCTCCCTAACTTTCTTGACCTCCTATCAAAACAATTTCTTCTAAATTTGTCATCTACTATTCTCTTTTTCTTCACTTACATTTCCCTTTTCTGCCTCTCCAAATTTTCATTCCCTCTACTACCCAACCACTCTTGTATGCTTTCTTTTTCTCTTCAACTGCTTGTTTCACCTCCTTAGTCCACCATACTGTTTAATCCTTTCACTTCCTTCCCCTCCTCCTAACTCCTCACATGCTGGCCGTAGCACGGTTGGTAGAACACTCGCCTGTAAACCTCACGGTCAAGGGTTCGAGTCTCAGGCCAGCCAGTGTGTTATTGGCAGACGCCAGTGCTGTGGTGGAGGGTGCAATCTAGCAATCTGTGGCAACTGTTCACCGAAGTCACTGTTCATCAGGGCACCCACCTTAATTCAGCTATTGAGCAGGGAGTGCATGGTTGTAAAAACTGCATCATTATCATCATGCACATATCTCTTCCATAAACACAAAGATCACCCCTTACACCTTCTCCATTCGCTTCAAGTCAAACCTATCTAGGTGTCTTCTACTGCTTTTTTTTAGCTCTTCCTGTAACCTTTTCCCTCTCTACATGGCTTCTCCTCCATCCTGCCTTACTCTATCTTTCCTCACCCACTTCGTCTGTAGCCTACTCACATATTTGCTACTACCACATTATGGTCAGACAACCTCCATCCCCTCATTGCCCCAAATATCCTCTATTATGAAACACAGATTACCTCATTCGTTCATCTATACATATAAAATCAGTCGGCACATTTCGTTCAACCATATCTACTTCCCTTCTCCACTCCTCTCATTGTGTACCGGTACCGTACCTTTTTATCTTTCTCTGCCTGAAGAAGTGGCAACCATCAGCCTCCTCCCCACACATACGTCCACAGTTGCATAGCTTATTAACCCAGGAACTACTATGTTCCTTCCGCCAGGCACGGTATGTAAACATGTACATCAAATCAAATACTGTGCCATTTTTTTTTTTTTTTTTTTTTTTTCTATATTCCAACTTACTTCCTCTCGGGCATAGGCTGAGAGCCTTAACATTCACCGCTTTACAATGAACAGTGAAGCCCGTGAGGTCTTGTTCCAGTCTAGGGAGTGAGACATGTGAAGCACGTAGAGTACAACGAGCACCTGCCATCTTGCCTTCACATGAGGCACGGTGCTCACTCATGGCCCGAAACGACCCCATCTCTGAAGCCATCTCGTTCCCGTGCTTCACTGTCTCACCCCCTACACTCGGACTCTCACACTTACACACACACAACGCCACCTGTTGAGCAGATAACTCACCAGGCATTGCACCCCTATAGCATATTTGAATATGGGAATATTCATACAGTGCTATTTAATCAGGGAACAATGAGGGTATTTTATTGACGTTTCGGTGGGCTTGTGGTAATGCACTGATACTAGGTACAGCACATATTCCATCCCAATAATATCTTCCCATTGATACATCGGGATTTGAACCCGGGACCTTTGGATTACCAGGCCAGTGCCGGGAAATGTCTCAAAATTGGGCGACACATAGAAAGTAGTGGCATCTCTCCATGTCACATCCTTCACTCCTCCTTCCCCCCCCCCCCCCCCCTTAACTTTACCCTTTTCTTTGTACAGGTTCTAGCACTTCATGGGTTAGCTAGTATATTTTGTTAAGTGGTATAGTTTGGTAATACAGTATAAGTACTGGTACGGTAGCTTGTTAGCCGTTTGTGATACGGTACTGTACCATTCTTTTACCACATTAAAACTCTAGATAATTGCAGGTGTCTGTGTGGGAATTGTGATGTGATGGACACCTATGAGGAGTGTAAATGCTGTCAAGAAATAATAAATGTAAGAATACATTCATGTTGTTATAACCAGGGATGGAGTGAATACAAGAGTTCAGTATTCAAATACGAATATTTTATGAAAGTATTCATGAATGCAGTCATGAATACTTTTCCATAAATTAATTAACTTTTTTACTATAGGCCTAGCTAATTACCGTAGCTTATGCAATGGTTAACTATTTTATGACTGATAACAGACACTACCTGTATTCAATACTGGTATTTAAACTTATATAGTGTAGTAACTAGATATATGGTATGGTATCAAATTTGTGAATATGACGAGATACGAACGATGACAGCTCTCTCTTGCTCTCGCTCTCTTTGTATTCGCCATATTATTCTAAGAATACAAATAATTTGTCCAAATATTTGAATACGAATGCACATACTTTTACTTTTATTTACAAGAATTTGAATACGAATACCCTGAATTACTGTATTCGAATGCATTCGAATACGAATAACAAAAACGAATACTCCACCCCTGGTTATAACTTCAACAGTACGGTATATGCAGTAACTGTCTCGAGTGAGAATTGCCCGGCGCGACCGCAGCCGCTCCAAGGACGCGTGCCCCCAGGGAGGGGTCAGGGGATAGTTGTGGCGGTTTGGCTCCCGGAAACTGCTCCCCACGGTCGGCAGCCTGCTGTCCTCCACTGCCGGCTCTTCTGAGCTATCAGAAGAGACTGGATGACTCCGTCGTCGACACCTAGGATCACGATCCCGTCTATTTTGACTGCCGTGGGCTACAATAATAGGTTGACTGCCCCCATGACTTATTGTCATCATCATATCTATTGCCAGCAGGGGGTAAATAACAAAAAATAGCCGGGAACTTAACCGCTGGTGATCAACTGTCGACTTATGTACAGTAAACATGACGACTGTATGCCCGGATACTACATCCTTCCCGATGGCTTTGAAGCTCAGGGAAAATGAGGGGTTAAGACGTTTAACGAGTGAATATGGATAAAAACACATTGTCCAAACCTTTAATTATTTGAATAGTACATAACTACGGAAAGTCGTCAAGTTTTGTAGTTACAAGATGTAATTTAGACATAATATACGCTATATGCGGGTCGATCCACACTCGAACATCATCCGTTCCTCAGTGTAAACACACGACTGCAGACGGATCGCTAGATATACCTAAAACTAACCAAACATAACGTAGGCCAATTGATTTAGGGATAGATGTAGAGTTCGGGCGTACGGTCGTCATGTTTGCATAAGGCGATCGCCCGCGGTTAACTTCGCGTCTATTTTGACGGCGATGTTTTCGGTTATTTGCCCCCTGCTGGCAATATACATGATGATGACAATATGTCACGGGAAGGTGAGGGGAGTCATGCCCCCCTTATCATATTATTGTTTCCAATGGCATTTAAAATAGACGGGAACAGGATTGCAAAGGTCCGACGCCTCCCCGCCGCCGTCATGTTTACATCTGTCGATCGCTGTGGTTAAGTTTGCGTCTATTTTGACGGCGTTTTTTTCGTTTCGGTAATTTGCCCCCTGCTGGCAATATATATGATGATGACAATATGTCATGGGGGGGGTGAGGGGGGTATTATTGTATCCAAAGGCAGTCAAAATAGACGGAACATGATGACAAAGGTCCGACGCCACTAATGCGTAGTGTAAACAAGGCTGGCGGTACGCCCGCACTTAACATTCTTGCCTTTATTTACCCTAAAGTAAGCAAATCGCACAAAGTCGAGGTAACATTTTGCTCCGTTTAGTTTTTCTTTCAAGGGGGCCTAATCAGGGATCCGAATCATTATAAGATTGGCTGAGGGTGGGCACTCATCCCCTAAGAACTTAGTGTAATCATCATCTATGTTGCCATTACGGGGCATCAACAAAAGACAGATATGATAATCCCGCGCACGAGTTGATATGAATGGATCGCCAGGATCGGCTAGATAGTCAACAAAACTGGGATTCAAACACAAGAAGTGGCGGATCTATCACAGACTTTACTCTTACAGGCGCCTGTGCACATATTAGTACCGTACCTAGGTAATGGACTAGTGCCAGGGCCCAGGGCTGTACATTCTGCTTTACAGGTAGGAGTACAGTACCAGAAAATGTGTTCACGGCGAAAATATAGGCTAGTGATAAATTGACACCAAGCCACCAACACTTCTAGACTAGTACGAAATAATCAAAATACACACATAGGCCTAGCATGAAAATATAGCAGAAAGGGCAAGGATGTAGTAGTAAAACTGCCCGCCTTGATTACACTACACAGACGCTCGCGATCAGGTTCCCATCTATTTTGACTTACATGGTTTACAATAATAAGTTGAGGGGGGACTTTGCCCCCTCCCACCCACCCCCCCCCCTCATGACTTAGCCTATTGTCATCCTCATATATATTGCCAGCAGGGGGCAAACAACTGTAATAACATGACAAAATAGACGGGAACATAACCGCAATTTATCAACCTAGGCTATGTAATCATGCCGACCATCGGCCAGTACACCCGGATACTATATCCGGGTAGAACGTAGAGTTCGGGCGTACCGCCAGCCTTGTTTACACTACGCGTAGTCGCCGTAGTGGCGTCGAACCTTTGCCATCATGTTCCCATCTATTTTGACTGCCTTTGGATACAATAATATATTGAGGGCTCACCCCCCCCCCCACCCCACCCCCATGACATATTGTCATCATCATTTATATTGCCAGCAGTGGGCAAATAACCTAAAAAAAAATCGCCGTCAAAATAGACGCGAAGTTAACCGCGGCGATCGCCCTATGAAAACCTGACGACCGTACGCCCGGAATCTACATCCATCCCCTATATCCTTCCCCAGAAAAGTCTATGTTTAGCCTACTAATAAAAAGTCATGATGGTGCACTTATAGAAATTTACCAATACCATAAGTTGTCCATAGGCTCACCTAGGCTAAGTGTAATAATAATAATAGGCTAATAATTCAATCGTTCGACCTAGCCAGTAGCCTACCCTATAGGCTACTGCGAAAGATTAGGCTAGTAGCCTAAATGTCATAAACTGCACTAGCCTTATCCTAGGGGTTATTTTAAACAACACTAGCCTACTGCAGCGTTATGAGAAACAATTTATTAGGGAAAATAGGCACCAATAGATTCGCCATATTTTTCTCCATATAGGCTAGGCTAGTCCTCATGATGGAGGGTTTTAGTTATCGATAAATTGAAAAAATACCCACTTCACATACAAATAGCCTACACTAAATATCTAGGCTAAGTCAAATATGTAAAACAGCAGGGGTGGCAGCCCCCACCCATAATATTAGGATAGGTTAGGTAAGGTTGTTAGGTTAGGCTAATGTCATTTCAAAGGGGTATAGTAAACACTAGGATAGCCTAGGCCTATACCCGGTCAGAGGTAAGTCCTGCAGTAGTCTCCTTGAATGCAACCCATATTGAATTTGACGTTTCATTGCTGCTGGCCTCTGCAATGGTGAATGGTTTAGCAATAGGCTATGGTAGCTGAAGAGCGATTAAAGCTGCAGGTATCTTGTCGGTGGAGATTGTAGGAACAGCATTACTCTTTAACCTCTGAAGTGCGCATGGGGGTAATTGGAAACGTCCCCCTGTGCTGACGTATTTGAGGTGTTTCTGTCACTAAAATATTCATTGTGCCATTAATAGCATTAATACTTATCCATATGCGCCTATTATGGGTTGATTATAAAGGTATTAACCTGAAACAACAATAAAACGAGTGAAAACAGCGTTTGGATGGTTAAAATCGGAGATATAGCCCGCGAGTTGTATAATGTATGGGTGAGGCAAACTGCTTTCCCGCCAATTTCCCCCAAGGCCACTGAGACACAGTCGATCGATACTCTCTCTCTCTCTCTTGCACTCGCTTGCCATCAGTGATGACAACACCCTGCTTGCAACTCGCTAATGTTAGCACAAAAATATACCTCAGAATAAGGGAATAACAGGGAAAATAGGTGATAACTGAAGGAGAGGAGGAAAGTGGGGAAGGAGGGGAGGTAGAGGACTGAGATTTTGCATGGCCCAGGGGCCAATTTTTTTTTTTTTTTTTTTCGATGTCAAAAGTTGATTTTTTTTCTCACTCACTCATAAGAGTCTCCCCGCAGTCCGCCGGGGGAACTCTTAAGAGTCTCCCCGCAGTTCCCGGGTTAAATGTAGTCTCTTTGCCCATTGTAACCTGTTGCTTAATAATGAATGCACTCTCCTCGAAATGTAAAGTAGGCTACACAGCCTAGGCCTACAGCTAGACTTTCATTCCAAATTCTTGTCTGGTTGACAAAAACATACCATTTTCTAACATACTGTTCTTCCTCAGGAAATTTATGAAGACATATACATGGCCCAGGTGTGCTAAAACACCCAAATACCACACAGCAGTTCGGCAAACATAACCGCTCCTGACGAGGGGTGAGGAGGCACTGCCCGTGACTGACGTGAAATTAATTCATTCCCAAATATTTTCGCACTCTATTCCTGGTGTGACGTCACACATCGTTGCCAGTGCGTGCTGTTAATAATGTTTTTTTTGCCATTACGGAGTGATATTTTTGGTAAATTATATATAACCAGTTATTTATCAGCTCCTGTAGAACCTCTCAACCACGATAAAAAGTAAATGTGTTAATTCATGCATCACCACCTTTAAAGGAATTGTTAATAATTGGTAACAAAATAACATTAAGTTTTAGTTAGGTAACATTCATTCGTATATCACTCACGTTGTAAAACAAATTTATGTAGAAATGTTTTGAGCAGGTGTAAGATGATACCCCAAAACCACAGTACCCCTATATTTTGTACAGCTGAACAATGCAAATTCTACAATCAAATTTATAAAGGAAATACAATAATTTAAGTTCACGTCATTTTAATATCCATCTTTCAAATAAGAAAAGGAAATGGTTCACTAAAATTACTTGTAGAAAAAATACGTTATACATGACTATTGATTCACTGCATTTTGTGTATGTATAATTACAGATAATTATAATCAAACATGAAGTACACCCAACTAATTTTCTTTGGTTACATATACGATAGTTTAAGATAGATGCGGCAGTTGAACACAATGCAGTAATATGCTTGATGATAAATATATATATATATATATATATATATATATATATATATATATACAGTATATAGAAGCAATACTCTCTTGTTGCAAGAAGCGGAGTCGGATGATAAAAATCAACACCAGCGCTGATATATATATATAATTATATATATACATATATATATATGGAATTTGTGCTGTACCTAGAGTATCAGTGCATTACCACAGCACACCGAAATGCCAAAAAAATACCCTCATTGTTCCCTGATTAAATAGTATTGTATGAATATTCCCATATTCAAAAATATGCTACAGGGGAGCAGTGCCTAGTGAGTTAATTGCTTAATAGGTGGTGTTCTGAGAGTGAGGGTCCGAGTGTGGGGGATGAGACTGTGAAGTGCGGAGGCGAGGCGGCTTCAGAGATGGAGTTGCTTCAGGCCGTGAAGCTTCGCATGTCTCACTCCCTAGACTGGACAAGACCTCACGGGCCTCACGTGTTTAGAGGTAGAGTGTAAAGACTATCAGCCCATGCCCGAGAGGGAGTAGTTGGAATAAAGAAAAAACACAAAAAACATATATATACTGTATATATATACATACTGGTCTAACCTACATTCACCTGAATGTGTTTATGTGTCCATATTATAATACAGATATTATGTTGTATGTTACAGAATTACATGGAAGAGTCCATTACAGTGGTGCGAGGGAGAACTATAGAATCTCCAATATCGTTTTAACTGTTGAGATTTATAATTTTCTATAATACAGTTTGAGTTTAGGATACCTTGTTATATAATTTCCAACAGTTATGCCCTTGTCTCCAGGGACACCCTGTATATCAGTATGCACTATGCATATACTGTAGGTTTGTTAGGACATTTTTATGTGTTTTAAGGCAAACAATAGATACCGATACTTAGTTGTATCACTGTTATATTTAATATACACTGCATGATATTAAGAGCATAACAGTAGGCAATCGTTCTTAGAATCACATTTGTGTTACAGAGAACAAGAGATAAATCATTTGTGCGTGTGTGTGTTTGTATGTACTTTGTGCATCCTTGGATGATCAGAGTTGTGTGTGTTGAATGGTGCTGTGCATTAATTTAGTAAGTGTCTTTCTGTGTTTATGCAATTGTGCACACAGTGTATGTGTAGGTATACAGTATATATATACGGTATATATTTAGCACTATGTCCTCATTCCATATCCTGGTTAACACACAATCGCCAGCTCCAACGAACAAACCGGATGCAGACCAGATAAAGCTAGATAAAGCGAGACACTTTTCACCCTCTCTTACCACGTAAATTAATAGGATGTTCTGGCATTAGTGTACATTGTTATTATTATTATTAGTAGTATTAGTATTAGTACTATTAGTATTATTAGTATTAGTATTATTTTTATTATTTTCTTATAATTGTATCAATGTGTATGCAAGAAACAAAATACAAAACTGTTTGTAACAAGTGTCTCCCATAAAGTTGAACGAGTGAAAAAAACAAATTCAAGGTACATGCAGCGTGAAGCAGTTTAAGTAATAAGATGAGGGCAAGACAAATTGAGGGAAATAATTCCAGAGCTTACTTGTTGAGTTGAAGAAAGACTGGGAAATAGGTGCACTCTTGGGCTAGAGCTTTGAACAGAATAGGGGTGGGAATGTGTTAAAAAGTAGGCTTCCCCTACTCTCCATGAAGGAGGAGGTATACACAGAGTAATTTCTGAATAACATTGAATATGGTAATAGCAGTAGAAGAATGAGAGAGATGCAAAAATGGGGTCTGTAGAGAGAGATTATAGGGAATTACTAAGAGTGGGTGAAGTGATGATGCAAAATGTTTTTGACTCTACCCATTCGAGAGGTGCGGCATGGGTGGAACCTCACCACGCATGCGAACGGTATTCGATATATGGGCGCACTGTGCCCTGGACAGAGCAAGGAGCTGTGTAGGGGTGAAGAACCCACAGATACAGTTGGGCACAGTGAACTTTCTGAAAGCTGTTTTAGCAAGTGTGGTAATATGATTTTTCCAAGCAAGGTCAGAGGAGTAAGAAACACCAACGATATTGAGAGAAGATGATTGATTGATTTGTCTATTGTTAAAGAGTCAGGGCTAGCCATGTGGAAGATTGTGGTAGGTAGATAGGGGGAGGAATTGGGTTTTGGAAGCAATAAAAGTAAATAAAATATCTCTGCCCCAATCAGAAATCGTTGATATATCGGTAGATAGGTGTGCTTCGGCCTCATTACATTAGTTTTAGAGTAATTGCGAGGTGGGTCATTGCTCAACATATGTCGGTCTACTGCAAAATCTGTAACCTTTATGAAATGAAACCGATTCCAAATGAAAAATTCAGGTCGAAGTCTTCCTACAAAAACCTACTCCATTCATTCTCCAGCTACTCTGGCCTAGAATTTATCCCCAACACTTGCTTGTTTACAGCGAGGGATGGGGCCCAGTAGCCAGGTTATTGTCATATCCTCTCTCTATCTTTTTCATAATTTTCCAATTGCGATAACTCGATGAAATAAACTGTTGCATTTTCAATTATTGTGTTTTGAAAGACAGTATGAGTTATGGCCTGTTACATTCATTCCAGGTATATAGCCGTCGCAAATACATGTAGAAGTGGACCTATTTCCTTGAATTTCAGCTTCTAAAACATATTTTGCTTGGACAGAGATCCTCTCACAACCTATGCTCAGAGCAGACTAATAATTGTATGGGAGGAAAGGCTAGGAGCGTTTGGAAGGGTCTGGCGATACACAGAGGGACTCGGTATCGCCGAGTCAGCTGGTATACCAAAACATATGGATTTGTCACCCACAATATACATGTTATTTATGTAGGACCTACCAGTGCAAAATAACTTTACAATGCACAATTCAAGATATGACATATACACGATTATATAAAATACATTGCATACAGCTTATTAAAATTTGTTTTTATATAATTATATTAATCAGCATCGCCAATCAGTCAAGCACTAGGTAGCCTTCTTTACTACATACGTCAAGGAAGAAGAAATAAAGGGAGAAAGTCTATGGAGTATATCTTTATATAATTAGATGCTCACCATAAAGGCAAGATTGCATGACCCTTTGTCCTGTCAAATTTCATCTGATATCTATATTCTGGCAACATTCCGGGGAACTTCTACATTGATATCGAACACTACACCGAACACAAGCCACTTACCAATATGCAGTTGATATGAACTGAAAAAGAGTTTCTGTGGTACCCTCCTAATCTCACAATATCTCCGGTTTCACCTTAGAACCAATCAACATGCACTTATAGGTGAAAGCTCACTTCCTACTGTACATTTGGGGACACATGAACTGAGTGCCAAATTTATGCCGATTAGGATTAAACTGTATTTGAACACCTTATCGGGTTAATGGAAATGTTTACTCTAATTTTCTTTCTATGTTCCAACATTAATTCGAATCCAACTGACTCGATCGCTCCACACAATGACTTCTGGGTGTTTTATTCCAGATGGCAAGTGAGACTAAGTTTTACAAAAGGCTTGATACACTCGGGCCTCCCCGAGTAGCAGCGACTTGCTTGTCTCTCGACTTTTGGCTTGAAACCTCGAAATTGCATTGTCACTGACTCGCCATCTCGTCTCGTAATCTTAGCCAAAACACTCACTCAAGTCACTTTTTAAGCTTATCACTCTATAGGTACTGCCCCTTATCGCAAAATTTGAACATAAGAGTACTCATGTAATGGTAGTGCATTAGCAAAAGCAAGGGCATTTTTATGTTATTTATTTGTTTTGCATGTTAGAGGGCTTTGTGGAAAGTAAAACACAAAACCCTTTTTGATTATATATACCCATTGACATATTGGGATTTGAATCCCGGACTAAATGGTTATCACTTCAATAGCATTACCAATCAACCACACTTACCCCAATCGCCTTATGCACTTCGAGCAACAACTTTGCCTAATGATAAACTTAACTTGAAGCATTTATAGACAACAGATAGTACTAAATCCCGCCATCAATGCACAACATTTGTACCAGGTTCATTATTCCCCAACTGTACATAAGATTTATATTTTCCAACAATACTGCAAAAATAGGTTACAAACGTATTTAAATCGTATATTTAATTTTAATTATTTTGCAGTGTTCTCGCTTCATCCACTGCTTCAGTATTCTTTAATATCAAGTTGTTAAACATATCATAAAAAGGGATCAAGAGGAATAATATAATAATATGATCAAAATACTACTAATCAAACCATATTTCTTCTCAACATACACTCATTACTGTACACTCATTATAGATCATACGTAGCCTAAACAACGAACACAGTATAATATAATGTATGTTTAATATTACTATAACTATAATAAAATGCATTTGTAACAACCTGTTTATGTGCTTCTGTTACCAATTATTGACAATCATATCTTGCTTGCTAATAATGGGAAGGCAAAAAGGCATATACAGAATAACAATACATTCAATATTTCATATATTTGCAATGTGTGCCTTTAAGGATACTTCACACATGCAGGCTCTTGATCCCGACGACGCCTCAAGTTTGGCAAACGTGGAGGCATCCTAGGGTCCTAGGGTGGATCAGGGTAGTCCTGGAGGCGTCCCGGAGCAGCCTAACGGCTTCCCCGCGTGTCCCCCCACGTGAGAATTGTTTTACATGTTTGACAATGACATTTGGATGCCGACGGTCTCGTGCCGTTAACCCTTTGAGTACCAGCAACGTGTGTTTTATTTGATTCTAGCTATATGTAAACAATATTTTGCAGCTTAGGAAGGATCTGTGGTAGTAGTCCAGTAAATCTAGCAATCATTTAACTGGACCTAGAACAAATTGCAATAGAAGGTTTTTTGGCTTTAACTTGTTTATTAGGTCCCTCTGATGAACATATAAAAAGTCTCCAACTTTTGGACACTGGGAAAGTGGTTAATTTGCATAAATTCAAGATGGCCACCGTCCAAAACTTCAATTTACAGATAACTTTTTTCTGGTTGCTCCTAGACCCTATAAATGTATTACAAACAACGTTGTTTGGCTTTAACTTGTTTATTAGGTCCCTCTGATGAACATATAAAAAGTCTCCAACTTTTGGACACTGGGAAAGTGGTTAATTTGCATAAATTCAAGATGGCCGCCGTCCAAAGCTTCAATTTACAGATAACTTTTTTCTGGTTGCTCCTAGACCCTATAAATGTATTACAAACAACGTTTTTTGGCTTTAACTTGTTTATTAGGTCCCTCTGATGAACATATAAAAAGTCTCCAACTTTTGGACACTGGGAAAGTGGTTAATTTGCATAAATTCAAGATGGCCGCCGTCCAAAGCTTCAATTTACAGATAACTTTTTTCTGGTTGCTCCTAGACCCTATAAATGTATTACAAACAACGTTTTTTGGCTTTAACTTGTTTATTAGGTCCCTCTGATGAACATATAAAAAGTCTCCAACTTTTGGACACCTGGAAAGTGGTTAATTTACAGCCGAAAAACCTTACAGACAGGCTGAACTGTCTCTTTCACAAGGGGTGACACAGGCACTTTGTGCTTGTATGGGTTTTTTGACCTGTTGTCCCTCTTTTTTATAAAAAAAACAAAAAAAAAAAAAACATGACGTAGTATGACGTCATTCAGAGCCAATTATGTAATTCATGATAGGAGTTCGTATTCACTTGGATCATCGGTGCTTGCATCAAAGTTGCTATTTTGACAGAGTCCTTTACATTGACCACATGCACTGGAACATTCAAGCTCATTCCGTTTGCAACTACAGCGTTGAGTGTCACAGTTGCCCTTACACTGACATCTGACCAATTTCAGTAGTGAATCAGGAGCCACTGGCGAATCCATCGTCTTCGGTTCAAGCTGTCCCTTCCGCAGACACCAGCCCCATTTCTCGGGGTCCACACAGTTCCCCATCCATTCCTGGACCTGACAATAAACTCGGAACGAGTGGTATTTGGCTGCATCGGTTGTTGGGGGAAGGCTGTGAACTTCAACGGTAGTTGAACTTTTTGCCACCTTGTTGCAAAACTTTGTCTTTCGCAGTCCGTCAAGGGTGTCATTTCCTTTTCCCCCGTACAAATAAACCAAGGCCTTTTCACCAGCTGATGATATCGCGTCTTTACTTCCACTTTGGCAACAGAATGCTTCTATACATTTCAAGAAACCGTTGTCTTCCCTCACTTTCCTCAAGGCAGCCCCTTTACCAATACCATACAGTCGTGAGGTTGTGTCACATCCACAGAGTGCATGGACAACTGGCAGGACACGACAGATGCTTTCACCGAGAGCTTCTGCTACTGAGTTAATATGCCAACATTTCCCACCTTCCTTGCTCGACTTGAAGTACAAATCATTCATCCCTCGTTCCGCATAATGACACAACAGCACCAACAAGTCTGTGTCCTCACCTATCACATATGTCATGGTTTCCCTTGCATGCTCAATTCCCTTCTTCGCAATCATGACATCTGCATCTGCTGGCGCATTGACACAGTCAATTCCATTTGCCTTGAATGTTTCACACAATAAGTCAATGAAGTTTTGCTTATTGTCCGAGTTTGACAAGAAGTTTTCCTTTTTTGACCGAAGGGGCATGGTTGGAGTGAACATCACCTTTTGACCAAAGACTCCTTTTGATCGTCGATTGTGTGTCATGTCCTTGGTAGTAGGTCCTGATTTATAACCGTCGAATACAACCACCGGGTTGAGAAAGTTTTTGGAAACATGCTTCATGTACATGCTTGCAATGTCCTCAAATGTGTCACCCTTCTTCCATGGAATCCTTTGCAATAAGGAACCACCATCCAGAACATGGGTCACAGTCCTTTCTTCCTCAAATGATTCCAATGACGACTTGGGAACAACAGCAGCTATCTCATCTCCTAGCTGTGGTTTATTGGCTTCCCTGAGCCTCCCCCACTTATCGAACAGAGCAGTAGGGTAGCTAGACAACTCATACGCAAAGACCTCTTCAACACCTAAGTCCCTGTTATTAGCAAAGATGTTCTTTATATCTGCTTTGATCAACCGTGCCGCAGCCCTGACTATCTTTCTTTGTTCTGCTTCCTCATCATCAGTCTGTGGTGAGTCTTTGAATTGTTGCAAAATCTTTGCAGCACTTTCTTTGACAGTTACAACATCGCTGCGTCCATGCACGTTACTAATAACCAGTTCATCCCCAAAATATGAAATAAGTTTCTATTTCATTTATTTTACACTATACGCTTCAACATCAGGGCACAACTGGGACATTCTATCAACGAGATCAACCACTGTAGTCTGTTCATCATCATTGCCACTGACTAGGTCCTCGATTGCGAGTAGAAATGCTTCCTCTCGTGAGGCATCTACTTTGCGACCCTTGCGAGGAGGTTCACTGTCTGCGGAATCACGATATTTGGAGGGGATCTGCCTATGTGTCTGGAAATTTGAGCTGCACTGCTTGTGATATATTGCGTCAGCTGCTGGAAGATCGCGTGCAAAGTTAATTCGGCCTCTAACAGTGTCAGCCCACTCATCAGCCCTGGCATCACATGCAGAAAGTATTGTCCTTTGAAAGTTGAAGGTGCGTACTGGATACACTTCTTCTGAATCATGCTTTGTGTCCAAATAGATTTTTTGTACCACAAAAAAAGCAGTTCTCTGTAAAACAAAAGTCTGGTGTCTGAGAACGAAGAGCAGGTTTTTCAGGACGTTTCTTCTGCTTCCCAGGAATTCTATTTGGCTTCGTATTGACATGCTTCTTTCGGCAATCAATGTGCACCGTTTGGCCCTCGGACACGGTAATTGATGGCGTTCCACGTTCAGTACTGGCCTTGTTGATAGTATCTGCTCCCTTCGCCCTCAGCTTGACTGTTTCTCCTTCGTCTAACGTGTTTGAGCAAATGCCGCAGGGATTATGCACCACCTCTTCTTCCATGGCTTCGGTAGATGTCGCACCAATCTGTTGAAACAAGAAGATGTAGTCCAGTAAATCTAGCAATCATTTAACTGGACCTAGAACAAATTGCAATAGAAGGTTATTTGGCTTTAACTTGTTTATTAGGTCCCTCTGATGAACATATAAAAAGTCTCCAACTTTTGGACACTGGGAAAGTGGTTAATTTGCATAAATTCAAGATGGCCGCCGTCCAAAGCTTCAATTTACAGATAACTTTTTTCTGGTTGCTCCTAGACCCTATAAATGTATTACAAACAACGTTTTTTGGCTTTAACTTGTTTATTAGGTCCCTCTGATGAACATATAAAAAGTCTCCAACTTTTGGACACCTGGAGAGTGGTTAATTTACAGCCGAAAAACCTTACAGACAGGCTGAACTGTCTCTTTCACAAGGGGTGACACAGGCACTTTGTGCTTGTATGGGTTTTTTGACCTGTTGTCCCTCTTTTTTATAAAAAAAAAAAAAAAAAAACATGACGTAGTATGACGTCATTCAGAGCCAATTATGTAATTCATGATAGGAGTTCGTATTCACTTGGATCATCGGTGCTTGCATCAAAGTTGCTATTTTGACAGAGTCCTTTACATTGACCACATGCACTGGAACATTCAAGCTCATTCCGTTTGCAACTACAGCGTTGAGTGTCACAGTTGCCCTTACACTGACATCTGACCAATTTCAGTAGTGAATCAGGAGCCACTGGCGAATCCATCGTCTTCGGTTCAAGCTGTCCCTTCCGCAGACACCAGCCCCATTTCTCGGGGTCCACACAGTTCCCCATCCATTCCTGGACCTGACAATAAACTCGGAACGAGTGGTATTTGGCTGCATCGGTTGTTGGGGGAAGGCTGTGAACTTCAACGGTAGTTGAACTTTTTGCCACCTTGTTGCAAAACTTTGTCTTTCGCAGTCCGTCAAGGGTGTCATTTCCTTTTCCCCCGTACAAATAAACCAAGGCCTTTTCACCAGCTGATGATATCGCGTCTTTACTTCCACTTTGGCAACAGAATGCTTCTATACATTTCAAGAAACCGTTGTCTTCCCTCACTTTCCTCAAGGCAGCCCCTTTACCAATACCATACAGTCGTGAGGTTGTGTCACATCCACAGAGTGCATGGACAACTGGCAGGACACGACAGATGCTTTCACCGAGAGCTTCTGCTACTGAGTTAATATGCCAACATTTCCCACCTTCCTTGCTCGACTTGAAGTACAAATCATTCATCCCTCGTTCCGCATAATGACACAACAGCACCAACAAGTCTGTGTCCTCACCTATCACATATGTCACGGTTTCCCTTGCATGCTCAATTCCCTTCTTCGCAATCATGACATCTGCATCTGCTGGCGCATTGACACAGTCAATTCCATTTGCCTTGAATGTTTCACACAATAAGTCAATGAAGTTTTGCTTATTGTCCGAGTTTGACAAGAAGTTTTCCTTTTTTTGACCGAAGGGGCATGGTTGGAGTGAACATCACCTTTTGACCAAAGACTCCTTTTGATCGTCGATTGTGTGTCATGTCCTTGGTAGTAGGTCCTGATTTATAACCGTCGAATACAACCACCGGGTTGAGAAAGTTTTTGGAAACATGCTTCATGTACATGCTTGCAATGTCCTCAAATGTGTCACCCTTCTTCCATGGAATCCTTTGCAATAAGGAACCACCATCCAGAACATGGGTCACAGTCCTTTCTTCCTCAAATGATTCCAATGACGACTTGGGAACAACAGCAGCTATCTCATCTCCTAGCTGTGGTTTATTGGCTTCCCTGAGCCTCCCCCACTTATCGAACAGAGCAGTAGGGTAGCTAGACAACTCATACGCAAAGACCTCTTCAACACCTAAGTCCCTGTTATTAGCAAAGATGAGGAGCCTCTGGAAAAGGAGCTGTGGGTCGATTGGTACTTTTTCAGCACTGATTGTAACCTTTGCACCCAACGACTCAACTTGATCTTTCTTCCTAAATGAAAAGTCAAAAGCATTGCTACCTTCCATCTTCTGCACAATGTTCATACCAACCTCATACAGTAAATGAGGATTGGCCGAGGCTGGTCCTGTCACACCGTTGGCAATATTCCTGAGTTCATTTGATTCTTGAAATGGATCATAATCCTTGAAGAATGCGAGAACCTTCTCTGTGTCCTTCCTATCTCGTTCACGCCTTGCTTCAGTCATTTCTTTGTGCTGCTCAGAGGTGTGGAAATGCTTCCCTGTCAGTTCTTGCATAACTTCACTCACCTCAGCGCAGGCTGGCATAGCAAGTAACCAGCGCAGGCGTTGCGTTTCCTCCATGCCCCTACCACGTGTCAATCCACCATTCGTTTTCAAAGAGCGCATCAAAACCTGCTCTATAACCAAGTCGCTTGGCAGTCCTGCCCACAGCCGATCACTTCGGCGGATCACAAATAGACCGGAGTTCAATTGACAGAACATGTCTGGGTTGAGCTGCTCAAGTTCAATCATGTCTTGAATGTACACATGGGCTGACTTGGCATAATTGTTATGACCACACGCTGCAAAGTACGGCAACATCTCTGGAGTGTTCCGAGGTACAGTAGGAAATCGCCCACTCATCAGCCCTGGCATCACATGCAGAAAGTATTGTCCTTTGAAAGTTGAAGGTGCGTACTGGATACACTTCTTCTGAATCATGCTTTGTGTCCAAATAGATTTTTGTACCACAAAAAAAGCAGTTCTCTGTAAAACAAAAGTCTGGTGTCTGAGAACGAAGAGCAGGTTTTTCAGGACGTTTCTTCTGCTTCCCAGGAATTCTATTTGGCTTCGTATTGACATGCTTCTTTCGGCAATCAATGTGCACCGTTTGGCCCTCGGACACGGTAATTGATGGCGTTCCACGTTCAGTACTGGCCTTGTTGATAGTATCTGCTCCCTTCGCCCTCAGCTTGACTGTTTCTCCTTCGTCTAACGTGTTTGAGCAAATGCCGCAGGGATTATGCACCACCTCTTCTTCCATGGCTTCGGTAGATGTCGCACCAATCTGTTGAAACAAGAAACAAGATGATGGGATTAGTATAGGCCTAGGCAAAATGTAATAGACAATAATGTGCAGTAAAGGTAGGGCTTGACCTAGAACAAATTGCAATAGAAGGTTTTTTGGCTGTAAGGTTTTTTGGCTGTAAATTAACCACTTTCCAGGTGTCCAAAAGTTGGAGACTTTTTATATGTTCATCAGAGGGACCTAATAAATAAGTTAAAGCCAAAAAACGTTGTTTGTAATACATTTATAGGGTCTAGGAGCAACCAGAAAAAAGTTATCTGTAAATTGAAGCTTTGGACGGCGGCCATCTTGAATTTATGCAAATTAACCACTTTCCCGGTGTCCAAAAGTTGGAGACTTTTTATATGTTCATCAGAGGGACCTAATAAACAAGTTAAAGCCAAAAAACCTTCTATTGCAATTTGTTCTAAGTCCAGCCCTACTTTGACTGGTCTATAGTTAAAAGGGTTGGTTGAGATAGTTTGAAATCATATAATTGCTAGAGATTCTTCTTAAGCTGATTACAATGGTCTAATAGTGGCTAGAATGTGATAAAAAGACGTCCCTGGTACAGTACGGGTTAAACGTTGGTGTACCGTCCTTGTGCCATCGTGTCACAGTCATAGGACCATCGGTTACATCCATGCACCGTCATTGTTGTTTCCGTCACAGTACAATTCTATCACCTTTGTTTGCCATTGACGCACATTGAGGACGCATAATCCAGCATAACGGTACAGTACACCACTGTTTATCCGATATTCAGGTAAATGGAAATAACGACATACGTAAATACTATCTATTTACTCATCTTTTAATACTGTACTGTTAACAAGCTATTATATAATTGGTGTTAATTTCATCTGTGATTCATTAATGATGGGATGGACTTGATTAATAATTATTTCACCTACCTATAATTGGTAAAAATTTCCTAGATGTTTATTAATACATGTTAAACGAAAGATTAAACAAATATATGTAGCCAACACTATGCCAGGCATCACTAATGGCCCAACCCCTCACCCTCACGGCAGCAACAAATGACCGCTTAAAACACACTTAACTCCCCCATTCGGCCTTCTCCCATTACCGCCCAGAAACAAAAATGCTAATACTAAAAGATAAATAAAATAACCCCTACAGTCAAAGTTAAATATATGGGATTTGGTGTATTGAATCCTTTGTCATAGTATGATATATGTATGCGTTGGTAGAATATATATTTGATCAATGTTATTGCATTATTAAATTAACACTGAATACATTGAAACTAAACAAGACACATATGGGTAAATTATATACAATAAAGAGATAGGAACAGAGGAAAAAGTTAGTTGATGAGAATTATGAAAAATACTATCAATATGATGAAATACAGAAAGTCAGAAATATCCCTTGTGGGCAGAGAGGTCACTAATTACCATGTCATTGGGGTGACCTCACAACAGACAGGAATTGTAATACTAAACCTATAAGGATCCTGACAATAAATATATTATCATAATTAATAAGCTGTTAATAATTATATTATGTAGAGAATACTATATAATATAATATAATATTGTTTAGATGTTTTTAAATATATATCATACAATATATATATATATATATATATATATATATATATATATATATATATATATATGTTTAGATGTTTATATAAATTTATATATATATATATATATATATATATATATATATATACCGTATATATATATTATTCTATAATAAAACGATATCCTAACAATACATACAAATATTTTTGCAAAAGAGAACATAATAATTGTTAAGTACAATTGAAACCAATAATAAAGGTCAATGGAAGCAATCATTACAGAACACAATGGATAATAATATGGACATTAATTCAAATCACAATGAATAATATGCTATATGAAATAATAATTATTAATAAAAGCACACACACATCAAAATTATAAGTAATAATATCCCCTTAATTATGCTCTCAGAGTGGTATGAACCATTGCTCATATCCTTGTCCCACCGTCCTGACACCCTCATAACACATTCCTACCACCGTCGTCTGCCACTGTGGCACTATCTTTCCTGGTCTTACTTGGTCGTGGCCGGCAGTTGTGATACTTGTGAGGCCATCATGACGCTGTCATATACTGTTTTGTTACCATTCTTATACCGTCGTCCAACGGTCCTTTGTCGCAAAATTAAGCCTATTATTCCGCTGATTACAGCTGATTTTCAGTGTCGAGGCCCTCACCACAGTTATCGTGCATGTGTGAAGTGCCATTTACACCCTAAAACAATGTGTCTGGCATCACCAGGGATAGGGATTCATAGTAGGCATCCAAAATCCTTGGCTTGGCCTTTTGAAGCTCTCCAAAAGAAGGGTGCCTAAAGAAAACATATTTTGAACATATGATAAAACATAAAATAATTTAATGGAATCTAAATCACTCTTCACTTATTGGATAGCTTGGCTATCTTAGATTGCCTCGATAGGTAAAGATTTTGGATGGCCTCCTTCGGCATTATCGCTCGCATTATTCAGACAGACTGTCCGATACGCTGAATGTTGCTATGGATGATACAGTACGTTTATGATATTTGTTTACTTTGAGGATTTTTAATTTGTTCATGTATATCACATCAATCCCATCTCATGCTACTATCCATTGCGATTGACATATAATCATAAGTATCTGACAAACATGTTCTCACCAGAAAACTTGCCTTTCCATCAAGCGCATTCCTCCATACGTGCTCAACTATGAATACAATAACATCAAATATATGACACCACCAAGCATGTGTCTCGACTAGACAGACACATGATTACTCTACAAGTAAATACATCTATGCATCACCTTCATTCAGATGGAGGCTCTTGTATAGTGGTGTCGGTCTTGATCTGCCAGTGGTCTGACGGCGTAGGCTAGGTTCCATTCGTCGTAAGTGTGATCATTCAGTGCATCCCTTCTGCTTTCTTGGTCACCATTTTCTTGATGTTGTGTGGTCTCAGGGAAGCTGGTCCTATGGTTTGTGGTCTGTTGGTCTTTAGCAGCTTGGTCTTTTGGATTAAGATCTCGGTTGTCTCTTGTGGGAGGTGGGATTGGTCTGACAGCGTAGTTTGGATTCCATTCCTCGTATATGTGGTCCATCAGCTCCTCATCTATGGTTTGCTGGTCTCTACACTCATCGTCTCTCTCTCTCCAATATCTGGGGTCTGGCACAACTTCTCTTCTGATATCTTCTGAAGACGTTGCAAGAAAATTGTATGAGAGAGAGAAGAGAGGTTGATGTTTCATAGAAAGATTGTATACATAGAACTCTCTCTCTCTCTCTCTCTCTCATGTAATACTATGATATATACTGTATATCTATATCTTATTGCTTATTTCAGTATTTAGTTTTCAGTGTTTGTCGTTGCAACAGGGTCAACAACTATATAAATGTCTCACCTGTATTTATTAGGCAAACCCACAAGTGTTGTCCTTCCCAGTATCTTACTTACCATATTCAGACGTTCTGGCTTTATACTTCACCAGCCCAATACCAACTGCTACCAATGCCACCAAAACCACCACCCCAGCCGCTGTTGCCGGCGTTACTGTGCAGTTAGCGTTCATGGAGGAAGTGGAACATTCTTGCTTGGTAGATTGGTTTTGAAAATCGAACGGGATATCTGAAGAGAAAATAGACGAGAAAATAAAACGCTAAGACTTAAGGGAAACACATTTAATAGTCACCGGAATCAACCCTTTGAGAACTATGACGCATTTTGGCAGTTTATTCTGGCTATCATTTGCCAATTTTGTTGAGATTATGAAGGGTATATGGAAGTCAGAGGATTTATTGAACCAGTCTTTACTCATGTAAATCCCACAGATCCTTCCTAAGCTGCATAAACTCGTCTAATGATACCCAGAATAAACTGTCAAAACGAATCATGATCCTTAAGGGGGTAAATAGAGTCTGGACAACTGTGATGTTTTGATGCATGGTAGATAAATTAAAATAAGCATAGTAAGGTAAAGAATCCAAGGAAATGTTTAGGGAATCCTCAATGAATAACAAAATAATGTAATTGAAATAGAACATTATTTTGATATATATGCTGATAACATAAATATATCTGGCGAAATTTCAACTATACAGCCATTGGAAAACTGGTATCGTCAAATGACCGATTAGTAAATAATACCGGTACGGAAAGTTTTAATTTGTTTGGACAATAAATTTGTCATAAAACTACATTTCTTCCATATATTACTGAACATCAACAACAAGCACAAGTGAGCTTCTGAATAATGAAGTGGGCACATTTATATTATTATTTGCTAAATGTAATTCTACAGAATGTAGGCATAACACTGCCTCGCAACATATTTACAAAGGTTAATATTATCCTAATACTATTTTATTATTTGTGAAGAATTATACTTAAATAACGTAACTAATATATATTGGAAATCTTAACCTAAAGAGATAGTGTTTATCTTACTCTATTAACCCGTGCAGTACCGGTGACCTCCTTTGTATGTTATTCTGACTACTATTAAGTGAGTTCATTAAGCTTAAGAAGGACCTCTAGCAATTATAAGGCTTAAAACTAGCTAAATTTACCTTTTTAGCTACCACAGATGCTTTCTAAGCTGCACAAACTCCTCTAAATATAGCTAGAATATAATTACAAATATGTCGCCGGTACAAAAGGGGTTATATAAGTAGGATACCATTTCTTTCTTTGAGATTAATTTATTATACTGTATACTCACAGACTTCCAATTTGTCCACATGACTCGCATACAACTAAGACAAATCTTTTCTCAAAAAGCCGACTTAAATTGCACCGAAAATATATCACTGGATTACAAATTCTCTAATATATATATATCCCGCCAAAAATATTAATATGAATGTTGTATATAATGACATAATCTTATACTTAGGGGTTTGGAATAATTTGTCATTTAATCATGGACTTGGACTATATTTCATAAACGCTTCTTATCCAGGTACTTTCTCTCCTTATTGATTTTCCTCCACTCCTAACTGAGATACATTTAACCTTTAAACGGCGAACTTATGATATTGGAAAGTGCCCGCCAGGCGGAGATATTTTGATACAATCCCGAAGAAAATTGTCATTATCCGATAAATATCGTTATTACTTATTCATATGCGCCTATTTTACATTTAATATGAAGATATTAACAAGTAACAGCAATAAAACAAGTGGTGAAAAAGACAATGTATTGCCGACCGGTTTATTCATGAGAGGAGAGCCAGCGCGCCAGATACCCTCCCTCTCTCACTTATCGATCAACACTGATGTCTTGTATGTGAAGCCTCTCGCTTGCCATGATCTCTATATGCGTCCCACACGACCTTGAAACTAGGTGGGGGATATTGGCGCAGAAAATAAACCGATAAACAAGAGAATAAGAGGAAAAATAGGTGATAATTGAAGGGGGGGGGGACACATGTGGAGGATTGATAGGAGGTATGGAGGGGAATTTTCTCACTTAACCACATATTCCTTTGTTTTGAGTGCCATAGGGGTATTTTAGAAACAATTTTTTAGGCCTTGGATGTTGAAAATCCCGTCGCTTTCGCCCAGTAAAACCTCTTAAGAGTCTCGGCGCCGTTCTCGGGTTAAATAAATGGACAAGATTTGAATATTCTTGCCACAGTGAGTAACTTTGTTCCTTGGAACTACTAATTCCTGTGGCAATATACTACCATAAACGTTAATCACCATTTGAGATATTGTAGCGGCTAACTTCGGGTTACATGAACAATTAACTTAAAGGAAACCATATTAGAGCACTTATATCTTAGTAACTCTGGTTAGAAAACATATTTGCGTGGTATGGGAAAACGATAGTCCCAATGTTTCTTCTATTCAACAGCTGCGCTCTTGAATTCTCTCCCTGAATCCATCTTCCCCTCATCCTATGACCTAAATTTCTTTAAACTCCGAGTGTCCTAGCATTTTGGCTCGAACATTCCTTGATTATGACCATGTCACTCTTTTAACTTTGGGGGAGGCACTCATCACAGGCAGTTCTGCTTTTTGTCTTCCTCATTCACATAGAAAACAAAATGGTAATCACTGTGTATTATAATTATATATCCGTAATGAAGTAGATTTCCTTGTAGCAAAATTGTATAATTCCGTTTCTCAGCAGTGTTTGCTTTACTTGTCTATATCATCAACTGAATTAATCTATCAGCAAGTCTTAGGTTATCCTGTATTTCATACAACTGATGTGCCTTGCCCCTACACTGCCATGACCTCAAAATATTTTCATATATTTCTTTGATACAAGGTATTGGTCTTACGGCTAGATTGCTGTGACATCAAAATAATCTCATGTATGCCCTCAAATGGTAGGTAAAATACCTTTCAGTTCTGTCTGGAGTTTAGGGAAACTACTCCACAGATTTCCTTAACTCATACTGTGTACTACTCACCCAGCACACCAAAGTCAGTACAGTTGAACCACACTACTGGCTTGTTGCTCTTCACCTTCACTGTTCCCAATCGGATGCCTGTGAACGCCGTGTAGTTTAAGTCTTTTCCCAAATAATAGCCCCCGAATGTTTTCTGTGTTGAGAAATTACATGATTATCAATTGTATACTTTTTAGAAGAGTCCATTACTGTAAGATTTATGAATATTTATTCTCCTTCTTGAAGAGATAAAACAAAGTCTTTAGAGAGTTTCCGCATACAGCTTAGACAAATAACGAATATATAACTAAACTATCACGTTGTCTATATTAATTTTATCTCAACTAATGCACACAAATTGGTTACTAAACAGTAATGGTTAATTTATATACACAACCAGTTTTTACCATGCATACACTAATACCTTTATTATCCATTTATTGTTATAAAACAAAATCATCCGATACTGATGTGTGTTTGAGACTAGGAGTTTCTCAATATTGCTAACACGGGACTCGTTGTTCTGATCCACCAGCTGAAAATCAATACTGGTATTGGCTTCATCGGGCTTATACCAGAGGGTGTAATAGGGGTGTCCATCCACTAGAAAATACACTGTCGTTTTTTCAGTAAATCGCTGAGGTTGGTCACACCTATCTGTAGGAAACATTACATTACATTACGGTATATTACCTCCTCAAACTTTATTAAATTGAAACTTAATTATTATTAAATTAAGTATTTCTAACTATATTTGGAAGTGCATTATGACAGTTGAAATATATCCAGTATTAGAGACTACATTTTCCTTCTTTTTTTCCCCAAGTGTGAAAATAATCATAAGGCTTCACATATATAATTATATATATATATTTACCGGTATATATATATATATATATATATATATATATATATTTATTAGGGTGACCCATGAAATCTAAGTTGAATGAAGTTTTAATCAACATGGGTCCCCATGTTCCTTTTGCTTAAGAGACCCACATGGTGAAGTACTAATCCATTTGTTTAAGACTTAAGGGTCCCGAGATTTATTCTCCTCCAGGGCATAAACAATAAAACATTTAGAAAATAATGAATGTCTTATGTATTCATAACTAATATCAACATCATTTTTCATTACCATTTGTCTGATTAATATCTACAAACTAATAGAAAGTAAAACATAAACGTGACAATACAAATGTATTAATCAAATTAATATAAGTGAAGAGAACATACAAATTTCAATAGCTTTGTAAAATAACATATTTTAGTTACACAAATACCTACCAGCATACCTGTCCAATATGCAACATATACTGTCAATCATGGTTAAATACCTACCAGCATACCTGTCCAATATGCAACATATACTGTCAATCATGGTTAAATCAAATTTCACAACACATTAAAATGACATTACATAAATTGGGGTTTATAAATTATAAATAATAGGGAAGGTAAATTATACATTTCTGATGCACATTAAAACGACGCCAATTATTGTCATAAGTAATTACCATCTTAGTAGTTCAATATATAACTCAAACTCCTCAAAGCACCGAACAAAACAGTCTTCACTGCAAGAAGGCAAGAAGTAAACCAAGAGATAACAAGTCATTAATTAAAACTCGGGACCTCTAAATGCTGTTCGATCTGCCTGAAACTTGCATAAACCTGTGTCCTTGGTCTATTGAACAGAGATTCATGTGGATGAAAATTCGTAGCACTTTTTTCTTATCCCTATATCGGTATGGAACACCCTAATATATATATATATATATATATTTTTTTTTGTAATATTCTAACTACTCCCTCTCGAGCATAGGCTGTGAGCCTGTACATTCAACCGCTAATCATTGAACGGCGAAGCACGTGAGGCCCCGTTTCAGTCTAAGGGGTGAGACATGTGAAACAATTTTAGCTGCAACCAGCCCCTGCCATCTTGCCTTCGCAGGATGCACAAGGCTTAGTTGCCCACTCACGGCTCGAAGCAGCCACATCTGCCTCACTCCAATACTTCACTGTCTCAACTCCTACACTAGGACCGTCACCCTCAGAACGCCACCTATTGAGCAATGAACTCACTAGGCATTGTCCCGCTGTAGCATATTTTGAATATGGGAATATTTACACAGTGCTATTTAATCAGGGAACAATGAGGGTATTTATTTGGCGTTTCGGTGGGCATTGTGGAAATGCACTGACACTAGGTACAGCACAAATTCAATCCTAATACTATCTTCCCATTGACATCGGGATTCGAACTAGCGTCCATTGGATTACCAGTCCAGTGGCAAGACCACTCCACCACACCATATATATATACAGTATATATATATATATATATATATATATATATATATATATACAGTATATATATACAGTATATATATATATTTTTTTTTTTCTATGTGATTGAGGGAGGCAAAAGGCAGAACTACCTATAGCGAGTGCCTCCCTCACAGTTGAAAGAGCGACAGGGTCAAAATCAAGGGACGTTCGAGCCAAAATGCCTGGACACACAGAGTTTGAAGCAATTTAAGTCATAGGAAGAGGGAAAGACTGATTCTGGGAGAGAGTTCCAGAGCTCAGCTGTTGAGTAGAAGAAAGACTGAGAGTAACGTTTCAATCTCGGGTTGGAGAGTTGCACAGAGTAGGGGTGGGATTGAGTTGCAAGACGGGTACCACGTGCCCTACGTAAAGGAGGTGGTATACACTGGGAAAGCTCTGAGGAGCAATAATTATTATAGTAGCGATAGAATAGTGAGAGAGATGCAACATTGCGGCGAAGAGAGAGAGATTGCAGAGAGTTGGTGAGTGGACGGGAGTTAATGATACGAAAGGCCTTCCTTTCAACTTTGTCTAAGAGAGCGGTGTGAGAGGAACCTCCTCACACATGTGAATAATACTCAATACAAGGACGCACTATGCCCCTGTACGGAGCAAGAAGCGGTGCAGGGGAAAAGAACCCCCTAAGGCAGTTGAGCACACCCAGCTTCTGGGAGGCTGCCTTAGCAAGACTGGTAATATGGTCCTTCCAACTGAGAGCAGAAGCAAAAGAGACACCAAGAATATTGAGAGAAGATGAAGGATTGATATTTGTATTGTTGAAGAATAAGGGATAGTCCACTGGGAGTTCATTACGGGTAGATAGATGGAGAAATTGGGTTTTGGAAGCATTAAAGGTATCAAAGTTTTCTCTGCCCCAATTTGAGATAGTATTTAGATCAGAATTTAAGAGTTCTATGGCTTCATTACGTTTGTAGTTGAGGGATTGCTGGCTGGGGCGTTCTGAAAAACTAATGGAATAGTGTAAGGTTGAGTCGTCTGCGTATGAATGGATGGGAATTGAGGTACAGTTGAGGAGATAATTTATAAAAATTAGAAAGAGAATAGGAGATAGGACAGAGCCCTGAGGAACACCGGAGTTTATAGGGTGAGGAAGTGAACAATGGCCGTCCACAACTGCGGCTATGGAACGGCCGGAAAGGAAATTAGAGACAAAGGCACATATGGAGGGATAGAAACCAAAAGGAGGGTAGTTTAGAAATTAAAGATTTGTGCCAGGCTCTATCGAAGGCTTTCGATATGTCTAGTGCAATAGAAAAAGTCTCACCGAAGTCTCGAAAGGAGGATGACGAAGAGTTAGTAAGATATGAAAGATCACCAGTAGAGCGACCCTTAAGGAAGCAATACTGGCAATCTGAGAGCAGATTATGAGAAGAGAAATGCTTAAGAAATTTGGAAGCAAGAATAGTTTCAAAAACTTTAGAAAGACATGAGATGAGAGCAATTGGATGATAGCTGGAGGGTTGAGAGTGGTCACCCTTCCTTGGGACAGGAACTCCAGCGACGCTGGAGTTCCTGTAGTTCGTGGAGGTCCTACGAACTTCAGGAACTCCAGCGTCGCTTCATGACCTCCGGACTTAACTTCACCTTTGAAAAATCAAACAATGGACAACTCCCCTTCCTCGACATCCTCGTAGCTCTGAACGACCATGGGTTCAAAACCACCGTCTACATTAAACCAACTAACACAGGACAATGCCTCAACGGCGATAGTGAATGCCCCCGCCGTTATCTTCTATCCTCCATCTCCGCCTATGTTAGGAGAGCCCTCACGCACTGCTCTACCTGGGCCGACACCCACCAGGAACTAGAAAGACTATCCCAAGTTTTAGTAAATAACGGATACTCCAACTCCGACATCTCCAGCACCATCAACCACCATCTTGAAAAATGGTACACCCAAAGCCCTCCCAACATTGACCCCCAATGAAATTAAGATCTTCTACCGCAATTACATGTCCTCTGAACACAAAAATGACGAAGCCGTCTTAAAAGAAATAATCTCAAAGCATGTCCACCCAACCAACCCGGAAAACAAAATCAAATTAATAATTTATTACAAATCCCCCAAGACCTCCAACCTCGTTCTCCGCAACAAACCAGCCCCCACCAAGATAAAGAGCCCGATGACCGACGATCACGTCATTTACCAACATACCTGTAATTATGAGGACTGTGGACCTCATTCCTATATTGGTATGACGCAGACTCGTCTTTCACGTCGGTTAACTCTTCACCTTCAGGCTGGAGCCATCAAAGACCACTATCTCACCCCTAACCACCCTCACCTCACACGTAAAGAGTTAGAGAAACACACCACCATACTCGATAAAGAAAGTGACCCAAGGAGATTACCTATACTCGAAGCTTTATATATCCAAGCCTTACATCCCAACATCAACAACCAAACTCTGGACCTTCAGATCCTTCCTTCTGCCAAAATGCACTTTCCTACAGGACCTAACACCCCCCCTCGCCCCCCGGTGCCCTTGACGCAGCCCCCCGCGCTACCTCCTTCAGCTTCCGCAGACGCCACACAACTTAGGCCACGCCCCTCGACACGCAGCCAATCAGCTTCGACCCCACCAACCGACCACCATCCCGCATCCAGTGTGCATGCGTGAAGCGGTTCCCCCTTTCTCTCTCCTAGAATACCCATCCACCAATAGCAGACTTTTGCCCCCTGATTTTCGCCTCCTCTGATCCTCCACCCTCTATTTATACCCTTCCTGTTTACCTTTTATATCATTCCATCCTTACTTGATAATGCTGGTTGTCCAGTGAAACGCGTCGTATATCCTGTATCATCATGTACATTTATGTAACCCTGTACCACCATGAATTTTGCTCATCTCCTTCATCTACTTCCTGCCACCCAGCGAAAACTCATCAGAGACCTGGAAACTTTGAATAATAAAATTTTCAACGCAGAAATTGCCATTTCTTTCAACCTCGTATGTATTAAAGAAAATATATATATTGTTACGAGGGGAGCCCAGGGAAAGCAGATGCTCTAATAGCCTAACCCACAGCACTGGCAAAAACGAAACGCTGTATCAAAAGGACACCAATCATGTAGACCTGCACCCAACACTGACCACCGCACTAAACTAACCCTGCAACAGACACCATCTTAATATCTGACTCATATACCAAGACATGCAGGTTCTTTAGGAAAAGTGGTTATCTTCCTCTTTGCTCTATTAAAGCAATACTACGAGGAGACACAACAATATCTACTGTCTCCGAGTCTGGTTGATAGTGTGTGTAGTATGCAAGAGAACTTCTAAGGTAATTCTAGACTGCACATAAATGGCAAAACACGACACTGCTAGACTCCCAGAAACTTCTATATCATGCCCAATAGCTTAGGAATTAGGAATAATATGAAGCAATAGCATGGGGAAAGTCTAATGCAGAAGCCCAACAATGCCAGGGGTTGACATCTCAGTAGGTTGTGGGGTGGCCTTCTAAGAGCCACCGAACAAACCACTGTAGATGTCAACCTCAATAATACATAAAATATACATAATATAATAAATAACAATGCAGTAGAATAATGGAAAAGAAATGGAAGGCAAAAGTGATGAAGCTTATAGTCTAGATTGCCAGGGAAAAAGAGCGCAGTAAATTTCTTAAGATAAACGAAATAAACTCTAGTACTCAAACTAATAAGGTTAAGACAAAAATAATATGCTTAAAATGATTCCAGCCCCTCCCTGCTACTATCCAATAAGGAACAAAATACGTATATGCGGTATTTAAGGGAAACAAAGGAAACAAGCCTAACAACACCAGACAGTTGATGTTGTCAGAGCAAGGTACAGAACTGAAGGGACGAACTCGTGCGGCCGAGCGAGTCTCTGAGCTCACGCGGGGAAGGGAAGGGGCGCCAGGCACTGCCAGACTATACAATTAACTAGGCCGCCTGTGCTCTCATTGACAATACAGGAGTAATCAATAAAACATAAGACAACATTGTGTAAACTTATGATAGACGAATACAACTCGCCTCAGTGCTGAACAAAATAGATGATTAGACTCATAGCAACAATCAACATGGTTACAAGGCAGTGGCACGATCATGACGTCACCACTGGACAAGAAGTACACATGAGAGAAGGTAGAGAGAAGGAAAGACAGCAAACCTCCCCTTAACCTCTCCACTACGCAGCCCCTATAGTATACAGGCATCCCTGTGCGTAGGTATGACGATTTGGGCGACCCTTGCAAATATCGATGAAAAGTACATCAACGTGTAGGGAATGTTCGCGCGGATCGAGCCATATATATTTGACCCCACAAAAAATGTCTAGGGGGGGTGGGGGGCGGTCCGTAGTTGAAAAAAGTGGAGCGAATGGCATCGCGAGGCCAGATTGTCATCGCGCGGCAAGATTTCTCGGGTGAATATTCACGCGCCCATGGGGTAGGAGGAGAGGGAGGGGAGGGTGGGTTAGGGTGTAATTCTGTGTATTTATCCTATTTTGAGCACTGTTATGCTATGTAGAGTATGTGTACGTATGTGTACGTATGTAGGCCACCCATATACCAAGGAATATGCTGCATATAGACCAAATATGTGACATATAAGCAAATTCTGAATGAGTTTAGAGGCGGGAACACAGGTAGAGAGTTTAGGCGGGAAGGTATGAAGAATACAGGGTGTGCTGGCTGAAATATCACGTATATATATCGTATTTTCAGCACTCTCATGCTATATAAAGTATATGTACGTATGTAGGCCACCCATATACCAAGGAATATGCCGCATATAGACCAAATATGCGACATATAAGCGAATTATGAGAGAGTTTACAGGCGGGAACAGAGGTTATGGGAGAGGTGTGGTTGGTGGGTGGGTGGGTGGACCGTGGGAGGGAAGGAGGGAGGGAAGTTGTGTCTGTGAGTCGCTGGCAAGCCAAGGTCAGCCAGCTATATGTGCAATTATTGTTGTCCCTGTCGCCGTTGTCGCCTTGCCCTTCGTCCCTTTCTTCCCTTTGGCAGGGCCAGGGGCAGGAGCAGTGGCAGGGGCAGAAGGGCCGGCAGGGGCAGCGTCGGCAGGGCCAGCAGAGGTCCTGGATGGCAATATTATGGTGGTCCCAGTCGCCTTTGTCGCCTTGCCCTTCGTCCCTTTCTTCCCTTTGGCAGGGGCAGTGGCAGGGGCAGAAGGGCTGGCAGGGGCGGCTGGTGGTGGTGGTGGTGGTAGTGGCAGAGGTAAAAGTTTTTTACCCATGCCCTTCCCTGTCTTCCCAGTGGCCCCCGCAGGTCCTGCAGACCAAGGGCGGCCTCCTGTGTCGGTGGTAGTGGTGGTAGCAGTTGCCTGGGTGGTGTTGGCAGTGTCCCAGAAAGACAATGACTCTGTGCACTGCCCTTGCTTGCACGTGTTTTACGTACTTTACGTGCAGGTTCCTCGTCCTCGGACCTACTCGTGTCGTAGTAATGGTACCTAGAGTCTTTGGCAACCACTCTCTGCCTTCCACGGCCGCTGACACCACCAGAAAGAGGGCTGGTTGTGTCATCAGGGTGAGAGTGTGAGGGTGGTGTAGGCTCCAATGCGTGTGTAGGTGCGTGCATGTGTGCCGCTTGCCTGTGTGCGGGCCGAGCGTGTGGGGTGGTGGTATCGAGAGGTGCCAAGTTGTACTACACCCGTACCAATTTGTAGCCGCCTGGCTGTAAACCCGCGGTTTTGTACGCGTTCATAAACCGGGATTATATAAGGGGTTCCGCAGCGCAGCGGTAAAACTCTTATTAGTATTTCAGCACTTGCCGGGTTAAACATACAACACTTTGCAACTGAAATAGCATTTTGTATAAATCATAACAAACACTTACAGCAGAAATATCTGGTGGAAGTGACAATATATATATATATATATATATATATATATATATATATATATATATATATATATATATATATATATCTATATATATATACGGTATATATATATATATATATATATATATATATATATATATATATATATATAATGTATGCAGGAGACTTTAGGCAAAGCTGCTTGTTACAAGTGTATCCCCGAAAGTTGAGTGAGAGCTAAATGTAACATGCTTTTAATGGTGTGCTTGCTTAGTGTAGATAAATAATAGATAGGAGGAGAAGGAGGAGGTGTTTGTGAGAGCAAGCTGGATTACTCTCTATGTAGGTGAGACACAAACAGAAACAGTGAAGGAAGACAGACACATGAAACAGGAGTTCCAGCAACTCCTTATCACATGCCTATGAAACCTCCCATGGATATTGCCCTGCTCGATTGGTGTCTACAATCACCCCAAGGCAATATGCATACTCTATACAGATATACATATATGCATACTGTATACAGATATACATATATAAATTTATAAATTTTTAGAAGAAAGATATACCGTTCGAAGGCCAGTTCCTCCTATATTATAAGCTCGCTATTGCTCACCAGGAACAAATATGGAACCTAAATGTCACAAAAGGTCTTAAAATCGCCAAACTAATGGGGCTAAACATGAGGGAGATTGGGGTATAGAAAAAACAAAGCTCTCCTTAATGTCTTATCTTTGGGCTGTGTGGTAATGTTATTAAACCTGTCACCACCTTCATAATCTGGTTACCATTACACGATTTTATTTATTTTATAATCTACCTCCTAAACTCAAATGCGTATAATATGATCTCTGTAAGCCATCTTAATACCACAGGTCCTTCTTAAATTGCATAATATCGTCTGATATTAGCCAGAACCAAAAGTAAAAAGGGGTCGTGGTGCTGAAAGGGTTAACGGGTGACGTGTTCTCTATTCTATCCTAACTACTGTATATTGTAACGATTTTATGTAGCTTAGGAAGAATCTGTGGTGCTTAAAAGGGTCGTTTGATATAGTGTGTAGCCTTTTAAGTGATAGCGGTCTTTCCTAAACTGAATCAAATCGTTCCACACGGAAGGGTTAAGGAGGTACTACTAGCTTTTTCTGGACCTCCTTCTGCATCGTGTTTAGCGTATTAGTTTTGAGATTTTAAGACGTTTCTTCCATTAGTTTGTCGATTTTAAGACTTTCGCCCCATTTCTTTGTCAATATTAATACCTTTCGTGCCATTTAGGTGTCGATTTTTATCCTGGCGAGAGATAACGAGCCTGTAATTTTAGGAGAAACCGGCTTTCGGCCGGGACATTTTTCTACCGAAAAATTTACAAATTTATCTTGAATGGGGGCCTAGGGGGTGTATTTCTAAGCTTGATGGAGGTCTAGCGAGGAAACTAAAATATAAATGAATACATTAATTAATAGCCCCCAAAACCGGCCACTGTCCCCTTAACCCGGCAAGCGCGATAGGCCTCACGGAAGGCTTCCTATAGGGAACGCGATAGGCCTCACGGAAGCAAGACCATAAAAAAAGCCTTCCATAAAAAAAAAGGGCCTATCAAAACAAAAGAATTTGTCTCTAGGTGAGATAATTCCCCTCCAGTACTCATCCATGTAAATCTCACCCACCCACCTCCCCTCCTTCCCCACCTTATTCCCCCCTCCCTCCCCTCCTCAATTATCACCTATTTTTCCTCTTATTATCATCATTTATCGGTTATTTTTCTCTCCCGCGATAATGTAGCCACAGTGGGTTGCAGAAAAGATCGTTTATGCAACACCCAGACACGTCCCACACCGCCACGCTCGTCTCAGTACCTCACAGGACAGCGAGAGAGGAGGGTTGCCTGTGGCTCTCTCTCGCCTGAGATTATGACCGGGTGGCCAATATCTTCGTTTTTCACCACCCAAATGCTTTTCCCACTTATTTTAGCACTCTTGAAGGTTCATATATACATCATATAAAAATAAAGCATACCGAAAACAAATAATGCTCTATATTGTAAATATAACTAATTCTGTCAGAATCCAAGGCTAGAAATGCACAAATAACTACCCTAGCCCCTAGGTCTATTTAGCGCTTGTCAGGTTAATACCACTATAATATATATCGAGTCAAACATAAATAGAATATTAAGTTAAGCTTTTGTGTATGGTTTAACTTTAACACCTTACGAGCGGCCTATGCGGTTTATTTATGTGTACCGCCCAGCGGGGTGTTTTTAGCCAAAATAGGGCTGTTTACGTGATCATTTTCATGCCTAAATAAGACCCAGAACGTAAAACAAGTACCTATCCCTGAAAGGGCATAAACAGAGCTTTCGAATGACACCATAACGATCCTTGTATGATGGATAGTTTTCTTGCAATAACCGTGCAACGCGAGTGCAAAAAGCAGGTAATTCGGTACTTTCGGTACATAATTGAGTATGTAGCGAGTGAGAGAGGGAGGAGGGAGCTGAGATTTGTGTCAGTAGGTTCGCCGCGGTGGTCTGGAGCAGTCATACGCTCGCTAGTCTCCTGCCACCACTTGTCTCTCTCTCTCAGCCACATTACGTGCTGAAATTGCCACTCGAGTTATGTCGAGCGCCGCCACATAGTCCAGCTTTATTTAACTCGACTTATGTTGCTCGCCGCTAATTAAGGGTTAAGTATAAATAAATGTATGATTTTTGACTGCAATGTGCTATATACAGTATATGTGTGGGGAAGGGTTTATTTAGGGGTCGGTTGATCAATGTATGTATTATTGTTATAGTGTCCTCCTAGACCTCCATCAAGCTTAAAAAAACACCCTCAAAATCCCCCTTCTAGATAAATTTGTGCATTTTTTATAGAAAAATATCCCGGCCCAAGGCCGTTCCTCCTATATTACACGCTCGCTATCGCTCGCCAGGAAAGCAACGACACCTAAAGGGCACAAAAGGTGTTATTATTAACAAAATAAAAGGGGGAAACGTCTTGACATAATCAAGGTAATGGGGATAACATCTTTAATTCTGAACGTAACTGGGGCTAAACATAAAGGAGAAGGGGGCCTAGAATAAAAAACCATGCCCCTTAACTGTACGACTCCTACCTGTGCGATTTGTTGCTGTAACCGCTGCAACAATCATCAGGAGAAACTTCATCTTCAGGGGTACCATCCTTGTTGTAGATTGTGGCTTGTACAAAATATATACTGTATTTTTGTTTTTAAAGAACACTATTGTATATGTCTAACTACCCCTACACCATCATTTAACTGAAACAAAACAACCAATATAATTATGATATTATGCATCAAAACAAATCAATATAACATACAATTATACAGCGTCATACAAGTAATCTAATGTTATTAATTTCACTCCAACACCAAACATCTCCCAAATAAATTAATGGAAGTAAGCACGTGATCCACCGGGATTCGAACCTGGGTTACCACATACAGATTTTAAACACTCTAACATTGCCACCATCAAGGCAGTTATAAGTATAGCACATGATTACGATTAATATCCATTTATCGAATACTGGACAATAATCTAATCATGTACCACACCCACTGCACTT